>JAYRBT010000082.1:110099728-110149733 GCA_036023395.1 Myiotriccus ornatus
TTCCGTTTTTCTTAAATATGTAATTAGCAAAGGCGTTACTGAACTTTTTGATTGGCTTCTTGTCCAGAAATTCACCTAGACAAAACCATCTTCAGCCCCGGGGACGGGCTAGTGGGCAAAACCACAACACTTCCCTTCTCTTTCTAACTCAGAGAGGCAAAAATGGAGATTAAAGTTTAAATAAGCTTGCACAGTTTTTCTCCATTCCCCTAATTATCCAGTCTCTTAACCTTCCAAACACCACACCAGTGGCCCAAATCTAGACTCCACTTGCCAATTTTTTAGGATCACATGATAATCAGGGTAAAAAGGGACCTCAGGAGGTCTCTAGTCCAACCTCCTCTCAAAGCAGCATCAGCTGTGTGATCAGACCAGGTGACTCAGAGCTTCATCCAGTCTCATACCAGATCCATTTTTTGCTTCCTCCACCTTTTTTGTTACTGCTCTTTAATTGATGATCATCCTGTTGCAGCTTGTTCTGCTTCTGCCAACACTTAACAGCAGTAAGAAAGGCTTTGCAGGAGTTTCCTGCAAGTGCTTTGTAGCACCATTGCTAATATTATTATAAACACTGCTGTGAGGGAAACATGCTTTTCTTTTCTGCCTGTCCTTGCTAAACTAAAGCAAGTTCACCACGCTGCAATAAAGAATGACCATCATGATCCTCTCATATTACGTCCAGCATTTTCCCACCAGTGGTCCAACAGACATACCAGGAGATCTGTATCAGCAACTGCCATAGGACGAATTCCTCATTCAGAATCCCAAGCATTTAATGGAACTACTGGCATAATTCATTAAAATGCAATGTTAAAAGAAAAAAAAGGCAAACTGCTGACCGTGGTACTCGTCGTTTTCCTTCCTTGTTCAGAGAAGGCGCTTTATGCTTGATAATGCGTTTCAGGTGATTAATAGCATCACAACATTGCTGTGCAGTACCTGTTAGAAAGAGAGAATTGACATCTATAAGTAAATTCCAGTCATCTGGTTAAATGAATCAAGATTTTGGCACTATAAACACGGTACAAGAGACCTACACAGAGGCTAATGTCTGTCAGCTCCACTACTCCGTGCTTCTACAGTAAATTATTCAAGGGTACAGAGCAAAATGATGAAATAGCAGACAGGCCAGCATGGCCTTAGCCAGTTCTGAGGCCTCTGGTATAAATATGTATTCTACTTTCTGTGATTGTGCTTAGACCAACTAAAAATTTCCCATATGAGAATTTCTTTCAGGGCCACTTCTATCACAGCCTGTACTATTCCTTTGAAAGCTCTGTTATGCCAGTTCTTGGGTTTATGTTCTCATTACTATTAACTGGTGAAAATTAGAGCACTAAAAAAAAAAAAAGAGATTTATTGAGGAATCATTAGTACTGTGTAAGAAGTCATAGATTCTTCACACATCTGCACACTGTTGCAAAGAGTGATGACAAAGCAACCACAAAAGGGTATTACAAAAGGGGGGGAATCTTCCACAAAATACACAGAGATGTCAATTTTTGGAGTATTTTGTTTGTTATAAAAGAGTAGACTAAGATTCCCATCATGCTACAGTTTACACTGTGTAACTGCAAAACCAGGACTCAAATCTGAAGGACTAGTAGCATTTTTAGTGTTATTACAAAATTGTAAATCACTGTAAATACAATAAGGTTCTTTCTCCCGGGCTCAAAATATTCCACCTTTATATGTTGTAAGGAGCTGATTCAAAGAGTTCCTAATTAGATATTAAATGACCTCTCTACCAGTAATAAAAAATAATTCTTTCTTTGTTGCAAAAGGAAGCATATCTACTTTTCTTTACAGTTACGGTTTTTCTTTCTTAACCCTTAAGGTTCAACTGGATGATTTTTTTCTTCATCCCACAGTTCGTTAACTATAGCTCACCTAATGATTTCTCATCTGTATGGGCTAAGGCCAGACTTTCCAGAAAAATGACCAGGGCTTCAAACACAAACTGCTCCACCAGAGAATTTTCTTCCCTTTAAAAATCAGGAAAAAATTTAATGAGAAACATGAGTAGAAGAAGCATTAATTGTGAAATCCTAATTAAAAATCACCAAATTAAATACTGTAGACGCATTTGTACTTGCACAAAAAAAGTACACCTAAACCAGCTTAAAAACTAGCATTGACATTTGCTGACCATCCCAAAAATCATAAATAACTTCCCATAAACTTGTGATAAAAACTTAGATTTATATGTTCCCCACTGGCAGAAAGCCCAAACTACAAAATTGTAATTAAAAATTATTAGGCTAAGTAACTCAATTTTACAGCTACCAAATGCATTAATAGAATGAGTGTCAGTGGATGACTGAGTTCTACAATAATTCTTTTTATCTCACTGAACTTTTAGTCCAAGCTAGTTACTGTTTCAAGTTCTGTTTGCTCACCTAAATTCTCTGTAGATACTGTTGAAAGCGAGCGCTGCACCCAGCCTCTTGAAAGCGCTGGGGTGAAGAGCAAGACTATACAACCGTTTAAAGAGAGACTTGGTGTTTGCTGGGCTTTTCTCCTGCTGTCTCGGTGTCGTCTGCTTAATAGACCATTTCAAAAATTCTCGTATGCACTGACCACAGAAATCTCTCAAAGTGCTGTCAACTGGATCCACTATGCCACTCTGAAATTACACAAGATTATTTCATTGCAGGAATGAAAAAAACCTGCCATTGTCTCAGTGCAGTATTAGAGCAGCTTATTTACGTGGTATTATTTGTAAATAAAAACCTGCATTCACAGTTTCCCAGAAATTAGCAAAATCCAGCATTGCTACTGTCCAAGGTAAGGACAGCACTTCCAGCCCTCATAGCACAGAATTAGGCCTCAAAGATCTGGATTTCTATTCCTGTCTCAGCTGTTGGTTTAGGAGTCCTGTCTAAGTTACTTCATCTGCTGATGGGGGAGTTTCCTCTCCTTTAGAAGTGGTGTGATAACACTGAATTCCATTTAAAAAGAGCACTGCAAAACCTCCTGACCTACTTTGCCTCCACCACTTCAGTTCAGTGCAAAAGCTAGTTTGAAATTTAAAGCTTTGGCACCTGGTGAAAGCAAAGATACTTAGAGAAAAATTAAGCACACAACAAAAGCAACATCCATTCAGGGGGATGAGTGGTGAAATGTACTTTAGGAGTTCCTAATATACACTGATGATATAGAGTGTTTCATTAATCCTATAATGATTCTAAAGATCATATGGCTGTATTCTGAGAATGCCAAAGAAAGAGAAATCCATCATCAAAATCTCAGTTAAGAAGCATTAAATGGTCATTAAAAAATCTTCTTTCTTTCAGACAATTAAGGGGCCATTACATCTGTTCAAGTGTTCCTGGTTCCTTCAGTAGTAAAATGATGTTAGTTAAAAATGGCACAGAAGAAAGTGATGAAAGACTTACGACCTACCAAGATAGCTTCCAGGAATGCCACTGTATCTTGACTCTCAAATTTTTTGTTGTTGGTAAACCAGTGAATGAGTTGCATGACTAAAGGCTCATATAACTGTCTTGTTACCTGAAAAGAGCAAACGCCAACTGCATTTCTAGGATTAATACATTTCTATGATATTTGGCTATTCAAAATATGCAAGAATAAAAACCAGTACTTTGAGAAAGGGTCTATAAAATTAAAAAAGAGCTTTGTATTACATTCCTGTATCAGAGATTAAAAAAACCCAGATAGTTAAAACTGGTTACCTGCTTTCTATTCGATTAGTCTCAATGACCTCCCAACTTACTTCCAGTAAGATCCTCTGACACAAATTGCATTGCATGCCATAGATTGATATGCCAAGACACAGTTGGGTAAACAGGGAAGTTTGTTTCTTAATTTGTATTTACATTTAAAAATCAGTCTTTACCACATACATTACTCTGACTTCCTGGCCTTCAACAATTTTACCTGTAAATCAACCTGACTGAATACTGTCATACTGCAACGTGAAAGGAAAAACATTAAATATGTTTATATATGCATGTATACATGATTATAATGCAGTGTGTATGCATCAGTTTGGACCAATCCAGATGTTATTTTCCTATGGTTTACGCTGAGCCACATGCCAGTAGAAGAGGTTTCACCTAAACTGGTAACACAGAACATGAAGTCCCTTTGGTCTAAAAATAGATCTGGATGCCAGGGTTCAAATAGCAGTCTCAAAAGCCACAAGACTTGTAATTTCAGCAAAGCTGAACCTATGTGTCTGTTCTGTTTTGTGCAATGAAGGAGAAACACCAAGTTCAGATGTTTGAATCAAATATATTATCCTGAGATGTCAGAGGCAGCTACAAATTCTCTCCCAAATGGTTTTTCCGTGATTGCAGCTTTGCGCTCATTCAGTATTGAAACAGTCAACTTCACTTCAAATTACCTTACTGAAAAACAACTTTAGAAATTAAATATGGTGCTAAAAATTGCTATTGCCACAAACTCTCTGAATAAAGATTGAAACTTGAATCTCACTTGTGCACTTCGAGTTACTCTGAACTACACTGCATTATAGAAGTCTTTGAAAAGGCTTCCACCCCACTTCCAAGCTAAAAAAAAATTTCATCTTAAAAATTACATTACATTTGAGAAAAAAAAAGGCAACATGTTAGGAAAACTTCTAAATAAAATTACTAATTAATTCCCACATTTAAAGGTATTAAAATGCTTATAAATAAATCTATTTACCTGGTCTATGTCACAAGCAAGACGAAGCAATACTGGAAATACCCGCTTATGTAAATGATACATAGGTGGGGGACCCTGATGTCCTTCTGGCATCTGAGTCGCTTTTCCCAACATATACGTGACTATGCTGTGTAGCAGCTCACATGCTGCAATCTGAAATTTAAAAATCCCTTTGGTTATGCATCCATTACTTTCACAGAGAAGACAAAATTGTGGGCAGAAGACAGTAAGTTACAAGAAACAGTGTACTTGAGAAATCTCTCCAATCTATGCTAAGTCGTTGTTTCAGGAACAGATTATGACCACGTAATTAATTTATGCACATTCTAACTGGCCTTTTTCCTAATGTTTTAGTCTCTGTCACGGGCAGTCACATTTCAGCTGGAGAAAATTAATCACTAGATACGTCACATATCATTGTGTTTTCAAGGATACTTCCATTCTTGACCCTCTTTGGATATCACCATCCCAATCCAGCACCGTAAGAAAATATTTGCTTAAGTGCTCTGCTGGATTGGGCCCACAAGCTCATAGGCTAGGCATGAGAAGAAGGCCAAACAACAATGAAGATCCAATAGTGTAAATTTTCATTTTTATGTTAAGTCTAACTCCTAAAGCACAATGCTCTCTGACAGATCTTAGTGCAACAGCTCTTCAGTTTTTAAACACTCAGAATAACATCATCATGAAACAGCAAAGGAGTACATCGCTACCTGCGAATAAATTAAAACAGGTTTTTAGTCACAAGGAAGACATTATTTTATGCAATATTTATCAGCTAGCACAAAACAAAATGTAGAGAAAACATCAATACTTTTGTTTGTCTGTCACTTGCAGAAAGAGCCAGTTCAGTCACACGAGGCAAAAATAAATCCAAGTAGATGACAGGCTTCATATCCGCAAATGGTACAGCAAAGCTCAGACGCTTTTCAGTGTCCCAGGATACGCATTTCTTCATCATCTCTTCTGCAGAGGTAGCTAATGCATTTGAAAAAAGATCAAAACAAGCTTTATATCATACACAGAGGGCGAGTATTTACATGGCTCAGTCAAAACAATCTATAACCTTTCAACTTCAGTTAGATTGGTATGCAATGTTAATGCTGTATAAATTACTGTAAAAACTGTAGCCAACATTTCAGGAGAGAGTTGCAGCAGTCTCCAGTTTCAATACAGGTTAAGTTTGGAGACAGTTATAAATCCAACAGACACTGAATCATACTTGATTTAAAATACTGCTGTGAGACATCCAGCTTTTGTCTTCTAATGTTACAGTAAATTCCTGAAGGTCAATCAGACCCTGCAATTGCACAGAATATGACTACATCTCTGGCTATCTCTTCCAAGGAAAACTGGCATACTTACTGCTTTCTCTCCCTACCTTTTCATATTTGTTAATGTGGCTAACAAGCTGACCACACTTCATATTTAATTTCCAAGGAATAAGGCTACTTTTCAACAGTATTTATAAGTAACAGAGAAGTACGTGGCAGAAAGAAATTTGATTCTAAAGGCAGAAAAAACAAATGTAACCATAAAAAGAAAGGAACAAAACTTCTATTCAACTTCATTAGTTTTTAGACTACCTAAATTTTGCACTGACTAAAGTGAGAACTGTAGTAAAAAGGTGAAACAGGTACTAAGGAGTTACAAACTGGGGTGAAGTTTTAAAATGGCTTTGCAGCCAGAGGGTGAATGGGGGGAATAAATAAAACCATATACTCAGATGCATATATAATTTTTTGCCTTTAAACTGTAGTTTTCTACACACTTTCTGCATTCCATAGTAAGTAGGTGAATACTCTGCTCTACTAAACCCCAGAACTGAATAAAAGCAATTTGTTAAACAAGAGCAACAAAAAATAGGTATCGCTGAAAAGCTCACGCATATAAAGTGATGCTGAGACCTTACTGAAATCTGCTTTCAAGAGAGACAGCAGAGGCCTATAAATATTTGTGTTTACACTGACAATGTACTCACCTGTAATTAAGTTGTGGTTAATCTGCCCTCCCAAAGATCCAAGAAGGCGTGCCACTCGAGTCCTTACTGCTTCCAAGGAGGGACTTTCCTCCTAAAAAATTCAACAGATTAATATTACTGAAAGAGGAGCTACTTCTATATAAAAGTAATTCAGTTTACAGAATAAATGAAGCTTTTATGGCTCTTGTTAACATACAGATTAGAAGGTAAAATGAAGAACCCATGGGTAGAAGAACTGTATCAAACAAGAGAACAGTTTTGGTTTAATAAGCAAAAGAGGGCGAGACTGGAAAGCATTTTCATCACGTTTTATGGGCTTTCAATTGCAACTTTTCAAATAAAGGTTAAATTTTAGTAAAATTTTATTACCGCAGATAACATATACCTATAGAATGACATAACTATCTAAAAAGTGGAAACAAATTGAAGCAAAAATGACTTTTTTCATTTGTTTTAATTCCAGAACACAAGATTTAGATACTGTATCTATATAGAATTATAGAATCATTAAGGTTAGTAAAGGTCATAGAGACCGACCATTAACCCAGCACTGCCATGTTCATCCCTAAACCGTGTCCCCAAGAGCCACATCCACATTTTGCTTTGTGAATGCTTCCAGGGATGGCAATTCTACACTTCCCTGGGCAGCCTGTTTCAATGCTTGACAACATTTTCCAAATATCTAATTGAAACCTCCCCTGTTGCAATTTGAGGCCATTTCCTCTTGTCCTGTCATTTGTTTCCTGGGAGACCAACCCCCACCTTGCCACAACCTCTTTTCAAGAACGTTCCCCCCTGAGCCTCCTTTTCTCCAGGCTAAACAATGGCAGCTCCCTCAGCCAACCAGTTTTGTATAAGCAGCCTGTATGGGATACAAAATTTACTCATTTTGTTTCACAGAATCACAGAATGATTAAGGTTGGAAGGGACCACGGCAGGTCATCTAGTCCAACCTTCCTGCTTAAGCAGGGTCCCTAGAGCATGTGGTACAGAGCTGTGCCCAGATGACTTCTGACTGTCTTCAGAGAAGACCACCCCACAACCTCTCTGGGCAATCTGTTCTGGTGCTTGGTCACTTGCACAGGAAAGAAGTTCTTCCCCATATTCAGGTGGAACTTCCTGTGCATCAGTTTCTGCCCGTTGCCTCTTGTCCTATTGCTCAAAACCACCAAGAAGACCCGCGTTCCATCCTCCTGACACCTTCCCTTCAAATACTTATAGACACTGATGAGGTTCCCTCTCAGTCTTCATTTCTGCAGGTTGAACAGGCCCAGCTCCCTCAGCCTTTCCTCATAAGAAATGCTCCAGTCCCCTAATCATCTTTTCTAGCTTTCCACTGGACTCGCTCCAGGAGCTCTATGTTTGAACACCACTAGGTTGGAAAGAATTCTATATATAGGACTAAACAATAGTTTCATGACTAAGAAGAGGTTTATTCCAAGTTAGCTTGTGCATTGGAATATAGAAATAAGACTACCCTAATTTTGAACTACTGGTCACTGATCAAAGTGATGCATATGTTGGCCTCTAAAAACAATAAACCTATCCACACAAGATAATTAAAAAAACAAAAGCCAAAAACATACACATTTCACAAAATTGTATTTGCATACTGCACCACTGCTAAGCTGGGACCTAATTTTGGGTGTTGGAGCTAAATTTTTGTTGCCATAGTATATCAGTCTGCAGTGACACTGACTTACAGGATTTCTTCAGTTCCCTTTCCTCACTTCATTCCCATTCCCACCTTAAAAAAGAATCCTTCCAGATGTGCTGGTGTTACTGTTTTTTGAACCCCTCTATAGAATGGGATTTATTAAACTCATCTAAGGTAAAAATAACCCTCACAGAAAAACCCAAACCAAACATGCAAGAAAGGAAGAGAAACAGGGGAAGCAATTAACATTTAACTCTAAAAAGAAACAGGATTCTTACCAATGAAAATGTCTTTGCTTTTCTTATACGCTGTATCACAACTTTATTATATCCCTTCTGGGCTGCTCGAGAAAGTTTCCTTACTTCCCAGTTATTCTGGGATTCAACTGATAAACAAAAAAAGAGCATATCAATCAGTTTACTGTATCAGCACCTACTCATAATTTCATTAAAAAACACAACACTCTGATTTTGCCCATTTTTATTTTTAAGATGTGACAATTATTCTTTAATTTAAAACCTTCATTAAGAAAAACATAATATTTTAATAAGCTTAGTGAAATCTAAGCTGATTTATGCACACAAAGGACGTATCACAGTGAAGTGACATATAAAATGGCTATAATCAATGATTGTTCAGCAGAAGCAAGTAAATCCTAGTTTAAAAAAAGAGGTAAATTTTGGGGTGTAAGGCAAGCTGTATTGTTCCAATCAGAGGAAGCATGAAATATAGACAGAAGGTATGTCAGATCCACTTCTTTAGGCATTAACTATAAAAAATTATTTTCCACTCCCTTAAGAATACCAATTTTTTGCATGTATGTACCTGTAGATGTAGAGCTTTTCAAATAACCATCAAGAAGAGGCAGAACATCCTTGTAGTAAGGTTGCATCATATGTCTGGGGATGTGAGCTGACCAGTCTTCCAAAGCATCCAGTCCCAGATCGGCCATCGGGATACAGCTAAGGCCCAGCTTAAAGGCAGTCTGTGTGTCAAATGTAAAACCATCAGCCTTTCATTTTTATTGACTACTATTATTTAAAGGTAAAAAAACCCCAAGTTTGAAAACACTTAGCATACAATACATCTCCTTTCATAATAACTTCTGCCTGCCTAACATCTCAAGATCAGCACAGAAGATATGTATTATATTGCAACACAGGCACTAAGAGGGTCAGCTTAGTACAAAAGCAAATTCCTACAATTTACTTGTTTATCCAGAAAGTCAAGTCATTTGTACAATATATCTCATTGAAGACAGTATAAAGCTTGCTTAATAGTTATCTTAATAGCTGAACAGGATACCAAGTTTCCTCCAGAATGTTTGTATGTATTTTAGTAAAAAGAAAAAAAAGTGTTAGCTGTATATCACTTTGACTCACCTGTAGTGCAGGAATATATGCTTTGATATCAAGCATGATGATGTCATGTGGTAAAGAGAGCAAAAAAATAAGACAGGATGCCAACAACTCATCCTTATACTGTTTCATTTTTGCTGAAACCTAAAATTCAGATAAATAGGTTAAGAACAATCATAAACCTTTTAAGATCTTAACCTAGCTGTATCAATACCTATGTAAAATAAACAAGTCAAAACCAAATACTGGAATCTCATTCACCTGCAGACAGTAAATACACAAATATACAGTTATTTCTCAATTTTATACTAACAGGTGATAAATACATCTCTTCTGAGATTAAGCAAAAAACAGGCAGAAAAAGATCTTAAAACCCCTCTAAGTTGCACAGCCCAAAGAGCAGGAATACTTCTATCATACAGGTAAGACTTTTCAGAAGATACAGTTTTGATTGAATCATGTATGTTTATATTCAGACTAAGAAACTCAGTGAGCAAAATCACTTACCTCTTTTCCAAACTTTACAAACAGTGCAAAGCAAGACCTCTTTTCTGGGTCTTCAGGACATTTTCTGAGACTCATTGGACTGACACCCTACAAAACAGCAACCACAAATCAACAGTATTAAAACACACATAGTACACAGCACAAATATGAAACACAAGTTCAACTCAGAATACATACATCACTCTCCAATACAAAACTGGCATCAGTGAAAACTTGAAATGCACCTTTGATCTTTCAAAGGTTAGAAACTAACATTAACATAAGTGCACTGAGGGTTGACTTTCTGAAACACACTTAATGCAAATAAGCAAGAGACACATGATTGAAAAGTAACTTTTCCATGGTTCAACTTCCTCCTTGTCAGCCCATCTAATAAACTACAAAAATCCCCAAACTTCCCTAACAGCGGATGTTCAGGCGGCAAGAATGATGATGGAATAAGAAAACAGCAATTTGCAACAGCATCCACAGTAAGAGCATCTACAACGAGTTACCAAATTTGCTTCAATTGGTGCTGTGGCAGGAACAGCTGTGGGCTCTGTGGTGGGGTACACTCATCAGGTACACACACTGTCACTTTAACATAGCTTCCATACCACAAATAGTGCATCCACCAACAGAGCATCTTATTTCCCGCGGAAATCAGTGAGTGAAATAGAAGAATACCCCAGAAGATGAGAAATTAACCCATACATGCCTCTGCTGTTCTGGTTAGATCATTTCTAATATTGAAGCTGTCTTTTGTACAGCCTGCACTGCAAGGGTATTTCCTATCTCTGTTCACCCAGCTCAGGATTTTGGGAAGAGTGTTACACATGAATGGTGTCTCTTCACAAAGAGGGTTTCTAGTCTAAATTTTGACCTTCTGTGTGCTTGTAACTAGAGGCATAGGAGGCTATAAATATTTGAAATAACCAAGTAACAGTTTGAATGAACTATTTTCCATAGTGCATAAAATACTACACATAAAGAACTGCACAATCACTAATGCAAAGTTACCCATCCACTGGGAAGAGATCTCACCTCAAAATATTTTATCCTCCTGGCAATTTTCATTGTAACAGAAAGTAGCTTGTAGAATCCACTAATAAGAGGTAGTCTTGTTGAATGCATAATAAGTTCATAACCAAATGAATACATCCAAGGGTTAAAGTATTCCACATGTTTCTCTGGAAGTATCTCTCTAAAATAGAGGCACAGAGAACATAGGGGTTGTGGGGAAAAGAAAAAAAAAGAAATCAAATAAAATATATTTTTTTAAACTTTCACCTGAGTAAAAGAATGGAAATAATGCTAAAACAGAGCAGCTCCAAGGACAGTGAGAGATAATTGCATGCTGCCTTCTGAGGCAGGCACAGGAAGATTTTTATTTTGCTTTAGAGTGCAAAGTTACTTCTTCCTTATTATATCTTGTTACTGAATTTATATCCTCACATATCACATTTCATTACTGAGATCGTAGCATCCTTAGGGAAAATCAACTAGACCTCCACAGGCAACCAACGCTTGTCTCCTGTACTCTTCAAACAGAGCTGAGCTGCTGAGCTAGTATGTTTTTACCTATGACCCAGATAACTGAAACCCCCTTACTGTCTCCATGCTAATCATCTTGTGCATTTTGAAATATCATCTATAAAACCAACTCAAAAACATGCATCTTAAACAAATTTCACCTCAAACTTCTTCCAATCACTTACGTAACTTCCAAATTGCACAAAAACTTATCAATACCTGCAGAATTCCACTAGATTTAGAAAGGCAATAAAGTCCGTTGGCTTTGTTGGCTGAAGATTTGAAGCAGGGTCAGAAGTAGGTCCAACCAAAGCACTGTCACTTTCATTTTCATCCTGAAAACAAATATTGAAGCAAGAACACCAGATCTGACAACACAGAAAGCATTTACACCATTTTTTGCCAGATAAACAGTCTGTCTCTTTTCCTAGCTGCTATTAGCTAGTCTCACACAAAGGACTTTTAATTGACACATCAACAATTCAAAGGATTAATAAGGCATGCTTGTTTCTGAGGAGAAAAATCAAAACCAGTAGATGCCAAAGCAGGAAGTCTAAAATAACAGATTCTGTGAGATTCCACTGAATCTGATGTTTCCATCCCCTAACACTGCAATGCACTATTCAGAAATATGAAGCAAAACATCTTGTCTAGTATGAATGATACTTCAAGGACACTCTAAGGTGCTATCTAAGCATAACAAAAACAGAACAGGGGATTTGATTTTAGTTCCCCTACAACAGCAGCAACTAACAAACAAGTCCTCAGCCCTCACCTGTTCATTAACACCCAGTTTCTGAACAGTCAGGTCCAATTTCTCAATAATCTTCAAAATAGATTTTATAAGTTCATCATACAGCAAGCGACTCAGGGATTGCAGTGGTGAATTTTCAGTAAGAAAGTTTGCATCTTCAAAAACACATTCCTTTGTAGAAGGAAAAAAGTTCGCATTTCAAAACACAAATGAAAATTATTTCTTTAACCTGAAAACTAACATTTGAATGATCTAGAGAATGCAATTTTAGATGATTCTCAGCTACGAAAGCATAAATTAACCCCTGCTTAATTCATTTACCAACCATAAAATCCAACTAAAACCAAGACACAGTCCTTTTACACTATAAAGAAAGTCTAAGGTTAGAAAAGCAGCAATAAGACTCAGGATTGTGCTTCCTTTTGTATTTCCATATCAACTATGCTTTTACCTTCATTGTGTCACAGCTCAGTAGACTTCTAAATAGATACAGATAGTCCTTGTAAGTTGGTACTTTCCACTTCCCTGTCCCAACTTCTCCAGCTTCAGAGAATTCTGTTGATCCAGAAGTTTCTTTTCCAAAAAAATCCTAAAGGGACACAATATTTTTCAGATACACCACTGTGGTGGTTTAAGCTTGGCTGGATGCCAGGTGCCCACCAAGCCACTCTATCATCCCCTCCTCAGCACGATGGGGATGGGGAAAATAAGATGGGAAAAACTTGTAGGCCTTTGGTGCATGTAGCAGATACTCCAAAAGACAAACATCTTAATAACGAATGGCTCCCACCTCCTCCTCTCTTCTAGCTTTCACTGCTGAGCAGATGCCATATGGCATGGAATATCCCTCTGGTCAGTTTGGGTCAACTGTCCTGACTATGTTCCCCCAGCCTACTGGTGAGTGGGGAATGTTGGGAGACAGCACTGATGCTGTGAGGACACTGCTCAGCAGTATCCAAAGCACTGGTGTGTTACCAACATGTTTCCAGCTGCAAATACAAGCACAGCACTATGAGTGGTAAAAATTAACCCTGACTCAGTCAAACGCCAACACAACTGCATATGTTAACTACCTGACCCACGCTAAGACACAATTTAAAATTACTGTTGCAGGAAGAAACATTAGCTTTGCCACCTAGTCTATCTGAAAAGAACACAAAACAACAATCTCCTTCCAAAAAAAATCTCTAGTGCTCTGTATTTGAGAGAATCTACAGTTATCCTGCTGCACAGGATTAAAAAGCTTTAAAATCCCCCCTTAACACAAGCATTCAACAAAACTTTTAAGATGTCCAAAATTAGTTAACCTGGAAGAAAGCCGGATGACTTTAATCACAACCTACTTCAACAAAGACAACACAACCAACCAAAAGTCTATTTCCTGTCATTTTTCCCATTCAGTACAAGAGGCACATCCATATTATGCTGAGCAGATGTGGGGATGACAGATTAGTAAAAACCGAGCAAATAAGTAATAACAAGAATGGACTAATAACAAAATGGATAGTACTATTTTTGCTTTTTTGGGCCTTCTCCTGTTTACTGGGCTAGACTGTCAAGAACTGGAATGTATACTCCAGGAATCTAGAGAAAATAAATATGTTTAAACAGTTATTGTACCTTTGAAAATGTGATCGGCTTGGAGAAAATTCTGATTAATCCCTGATGCACTGAAACAAACGAAAGAACAAATTGCCTGAACTGACTTAAAAAGGCACAGCATCCATATCACTCATTACATTTTCAGTGAAATAAATCAGTCTTCTATTTTCTATATTCTGTCAGGATAAGGGAGAGGTAAAAGAACACAGATTTTTTCTTTAAGGATGGAATAGTCCAAACCAAAGCCTTAATTCCAGGATGTTTCACAGAGAACCAATTTTGAACTTAGTTGTTACTACTTTTTCTTAATACTGCTTTGACTTTTTCCTGTCTCTGAATGCAGTGATGACCAAGGCACTGCCCCAATGCCCTTTTTGAAAAGGCAACAATTCCCAATGACTCTCACAGGCATGGTGCTTGGGTGTACCACTTCCCAAATCAAGACCATGGGAAACAACAGAAATGCCAGAGCAATAGGGAAAATACATTGTGAATAACTGAAAGAAATTCAAAATATTGTCTACATATAATTACGAAGAAATGTCAGCATTCTGGAGGCTACTAGAACTGGCAACTTGTCAGTTACCAATGCAGACACAATTCAGTATTACATTCACAGCACTGTACGTGACTAACTGCGCATTTGGAATTTTACTTTTACTACGTAGAAGTTCCAGAGCATGAAAAGAGTGCGTTTCTAACAGAGATGACATACCCTACTTTTTGTAATATTTTGTAGGGTTAATTGAAAGAGTATTGAATAGGTTTTTGCACACTTTTCTATGAAATTCCTTTATTCTCATAATCCCCAGAGCAGGAATGCAGGTCTTATCACAAAAATACATTCTCCTGCCCTTAATCACAGCCACTCTGTTATCTAAAACAGTTGTTAATGCATTCCTGAAGTGATTTAACAACAGATATTGAAAAATAACATGATGAGAATGCTAAAGCTCCATCATTAGAGAACAGGAAAAGCTTCATTTTTGATCCTAAATGGCTATTCCATATATGTCCCTTAGAATCGGTGCATCGATTTAGGAAAAAAAAATCCAAATCAAAAATCCCCATAACCCCCCAAAAACTCCAATCAAGTTAGTATCACAGACTCACCTACAGTGCTAATAAAGCTCCAGAGAACTGGACCTTTTCCTGAGAGGGCTAAAAACACTTTTATGATAGATCTGCAACAGACATGCTGCATTTTTTCACTGTACTGTGGAAAGCTGTTGATCTGCAGCACAACCAGATGTTCAAGAACTGGAGTGTATACTTCAGGAACCTATAATAAATAAGAATACAACACCCATCATGCAAAGACAATGACTATTAGTGATTACGAACACGAAGAATTACGCTAAATTATTTCACTAAGATACTTTGTTACAGGAGTTTGCCTTATGACGTGCTCTTAGAACAAGAAGCTTATTATAAGAGTACCAATTTAATTAAACAACATCAGCAGTATAATCTGTTCGTCCTTAACCATCTGAATACAGCATGTATGTATGCCCCAACTTTACTTCCCAGCTCCAGTAGCATCCAGAAAGCCCTCATTTGAACAGACAGCATAACATCATTGGAGGACCAAAGCATCAGCCTCAGAGAACATGCTAAGTATCAGCATCAAAACAAAGCAGTGGTATAAACACATAAAAGGGTTGGTTACGTCCAAATAAATAGCCTAAAATAAAATAAAAAAGTATTCACATTTGGCTATCATGGTTTTCATTACAATGCACTGTCTCATTTTATTTAGTATATTCAGTGCATTTTCTTTATTCAAATAAAATCCAATAAAGTATTTTCCTGATATTCTTCCCACACCCTAGAGGCTAAAAGTCACTGCATTTCAGATAAAAAAACACCTTTTACCATAGGTAAGCTCACAGCTACTATCTCCTTATACAACTGTAACTGTATAAAGGAATTGACCAGTACTTTAAACACTCCACTTACTGTATCTATGTGGAATATCACACTTGCAATGGATTGGAGGAAACTCGGTAGCTGATACAGATGGTCATCTATTGTTTCTGCTTCTGTGAGGTACATTTGCTTACAACGCTGAAGGAGCTCCACATACATGTGGTCCACATCCTTAGAATGTATAGCTTTACAGGGCTTAGAGAGAGGAAATAAAATACTGATTCAGCAAATATATGCTGTAGCACTAAAAAACCCAGCCAAGTCTTCCCTGAACCACAGTAAGAACAATATTTCAAATTTTTCCAGGAACTCAACACATCTGAATAAATTAACTTTTTTCTACTTGCTACATGTATGAGAAACACCGTACTTGAAAAGAACTAAAATAATAGCTCGCTAGTGCAGTGTAATTTACTGTGAAAGTATTTGAACTTCAGTGACTCAAATTCAGCCTGAAAAACCTGAAGCTTGGCTGTAAATACCTTAAATACAGCATTATCAATGCTAATATTTATATTTTGAACTAGCTGCGCTAAAGTCTTAAGTGGTTTACCTTAATGTGGCTTAACCAATTATCACTGACAGGCTACTACTATTTAACATTTAACCCAGCAGTCCAAATTCTGAACTTTCATTGTTATAGGGTTTCTACAGAGGTTAAAGACAACTCCTAAACTAATGGATAAGTGGAAAGCATCTCAAATAATATTAGAGGGTATGTAATAAAGCTTACACATTTCTATAGAATGACTTTTAAATCACAGCATGAGCTAGGTCAAAAAGCAGCCTTCATGGAAAGAAACCAGGAACCAGGTTACAAGCAAGAACTGTGCTAGGGAATTTACCATGGAAAAAGAACGGACTGAATTCGGTAATGGCAGAATATGGGAGTTAGCTTAAAGGTTGAATCTAGCCTGTCTAAAAACACGGTGACAAAATTAAGCCTATCCATTTATCACTTGGAGAACTTCAAGATTATTTTAGCAATTAGATAATAAAAGAAATATTCTGCCTTGAAACTGAATCAAGCTTGAACACAAGTTTAGTAATACAGTCACTACTTGCAGCAGCACCAAGACTCTGCTTCCTCACAACCGTATCAGTATCTGATACTCGGCCAAGACTTAACCTAAACACACTAACAACTATTAGTGAGTCTTAACATATTAAAGATTTATAGGTATTGGACCATTAAATTTGTTAAAAATGCAGTATTATCCTATGACTATTTTTACATTATGCAATTTTAAATTCTTGAGTTCAGTAGTATGTATTTTTAATAGGATTCTCGCAACTTAGTCATTTGAAATACTTCATTTTTTCTGGAAACAATACCTTGAACTCAGTTCCTTTCTACCTCATATCACAGAAGAGGAAGACTAGGTTTGAACAAAGCACATGAAAAATTCTACAAAACAAATGTATTCTGCTCAAAATGTAGCAAAAGAGAAAGGATTCAGCCAGTAACCAGCTATTTCATCACACTTTCTAACCTTCTCTAAATAATACTTGAGAATATTTAACGTAATTTTTGCTTTGAGAGAGAAAAAAAAATGTCCAGAACTATGTTATATGAAAGTTGGGGTACCACCATCAAGCACAGAGGTCACAGGTACATGACACCATCCTTTCATCAAATTTTGACTTTACTGTTATATTCCCATGTCAACTGACTGTTGGCAAAAATTGGAAGTTGGTTCCTAATAATGCTCTCTGACAAACACACCTGCCCTCTACATATGTATGTAAGCACGGTTTTGTTTGTTGTTGTTTTTGTTTGGGTGTTTTGTTTGGTTTTTTTTTAATTTGTGGTTGTTTCACAAATTGCCTTCTTGTGTCCTGCAGCCAGCAGTGCATTTTGGCTATTTGACTAAGATTCCTGCCCTGTAAGAAACATCTGAACTACCTTCAGAGAAAAGCTGTCCTGGATTCTACCATTTAAAAGCAGACAGAGATAAAGAAGTATTGTCTGTACCTAAGCAAATAAGCACACTCTTAAGTTTTGTGACAGCTGTATAGGAAGCTCCTGTTTTTCCACTTCAGAACTTGTGCACAAGAAGTAACTATAACCCTCACTGCTAAGTGCTCTCACTAAATTCAGTATGTGTTTCAGTAACTTTCACCACAAGACGTTTTGCAGTGTCATTAATTAAGCTCAACACTTTGTCCAGAAACAGCAGCATTCCCTATTAAACGAGCAGTGTAATACTGTGAAATGAATGTATATGAATCCTAAATTTAAATACAGTCAGCTCCTTTATCAAAATAACTTTTCTGCACATACTGCTGCAAAAAGCCCATATCCACGAATGGCAATGGACAATTCTTTGCTGCTTGAATCCATTCTTCTAATGATTCCATAGAACTGCTCCATGAAGAACTGCAATTTGTCCTTGTGTAGCTCTGCATCTTTAGCAACCATTAAAGATATCTGTAAAGCAGATACAAACATTTCAGCATTTCCAGAAATATTAAAAAAAGTCACAAAAATATACAGTAAGTCTTACTAGATATTCAGCTTGTAGCCCAAAGCACTTAAAAAAAAAAATTATTTATTGGACAGATTTGTTGAACTTTCAAGCACCAAATATTCCCACTTCTTGAAATTTGACTTTGCTTTAGACTCAGAGATCCCAGTGAAGTTACAACACCTGATTGAGGAATGAATCCAGTGCAGAATGACTGGCTTTCTTCAGTTCCTGATGCATGTGGCCACACCATTTACACATTACTTCATAGAGGGAGACATAGTTGTCCAGGAGCAAGACACCAAACTGAGCAGAATGACCGCTGAACAGCTGTAAACCAGCTGCAATTTAAAAACAATTCTCATTAAAAACAGACTTACATTCTCCTTTACAAAACCAGCTTAGACTATAAAGTCCACAATAGGACTTCAGGTAGCTATAACCAACATGACTGGAGGATATAAAATGTATTCCTCTAGCCATTACAGTAGCAGTATCCAAACATTAAGTCTTCTTTTAAAATGTACACCACTATGCAAAGTACAGCTGTGTTCTGAAGTAATTTACATTAAGAGTGAAAATAAAGGGATTTTACTGGTTATAAATAATAATACTTGACTGCACAATTCAGAAGGATGCGGTTTCTGTTATCAGGGCACTTGCACAAGTTCCCTTCTCTGCCAAACCCTGATGCAGACAAATAAGGAATGCAGATTATAGGCAATTTCACTACCCCAAATACAAGTATAAATGAAATGTCAAGATTCTTAATGAATTAACTGGGGGCAGACTATCTTTAAAGTGGGGTTTACTATTCATAGTTACCATGGGCCTAGTACTCAAACCTTACATTTTTGCAATTTCTGCATAAGCCACTCACATTTCACAGGCCAATTTCTAATCTTCTTCCAAATTTTTTTCCCCCACTCTTTTTCTTCTTCTTCCAGTGAAATTTCACTTCCTATTTTTTCTTTTAACCCAATCCGTTGTCTCTTCTTTTCTCCTAATTACCTATGCTCCTTTTATTTCTACTCCTACTGTGATTCCTTCCTCGTATCACAGTTTTGTATTACTCCAGAGGGGCAAATGGCACCAAGTGCAAAGGTGCTATTTATAAGCTGATTAGACCGTGCCTAGTTTAACCAAATACATGTTAAACTCTTTAAATCTCAACCTAAAGTACCTTGGCTTTCCTCCCTGACCAGGTTAGGAGATTGCATACTCAAGCCACCTGAACACAGCCAGTAAAGAATAAACAATTCCAGACAGAAGACACCACTGCACGTATCCCCCTCATCACGAATTGAAATAACTTACAGCCTTACCTAGAGGTACTGCGTATCGCTTCTGATCAACCTGCAATATCAGAAAAGGTTTCTCATATATGATTTGCTCTTCATCAGGGCTAATTCATTTACGCTGAACAATTAGCACACGGCAGATTTACCTGTGGGTTGATCGCCTTCATTGCAAAATCAAAAATCTCCTTTGCGGTCTGAGGATCTGTGAAACAATCCAATAGTTAGTATTTCACTACTGACATACAAGAAGTAGAGTGAAGACAACAATATCTTTATCCAAAGCTTAGTATGAAAAAGCAATACTGGAAAGCCTTACATAACTCCTTTTAAGAGACATTTCTGAAATACTCTTAAATTTGAAAAAACCCATACATCTATATTAATTGATTTTTTGAATACCCGTATTATTACAAACATGGCTCTTGTAAGAGAAATGCATCTTTTTATAAACTGCATTCCAGCTTCAATGTGCCTCTCAAGGCTGCCCAATATCTGGTCAGAAAATAGCACTGCAAACATTTACGTATAGAAACACATCGATGAAGCCACTTTCCACAAGGACAGGGACCATGTATTGTGCATAAAACATCTACCAGTAGGGAAATTTTCACTCAGTATTTACAGTGAGAAATGGTGCTATTTTTTGGCTGTATGGTGATTAAAAGTATAACTGTCTGTACAACTGTATCAAAATGTGTAACTGTCTTTCTTACACAGAAAAAGAACATACCTTCGTCCACAGATTTGGTGAAGTTGCACATGAGTGCAACCAGTCCCCTCAGACATCCTGCTACAACAGGTAGCTTGGGTCCCCTTGTAGCAGATGTCATCTGAAAAAATATTAAAAAAAATATCCCCAAGCTAATATAAATTTACACCAAGGATTCCCAGTTCCATGAAGTGCAGATAAAATAATTTTATCAGCACCCAACTCTACAAACGCAACTCCACAGAAACATCTCCTACTCAGAAGTTTCATATCATTTGGAGGGAAGCATAAGAAATCCTTTGAAAAGCATGTAATATGTTCCACCAAGACCAACCATAGCAAAATGTAGATAACACGCACTAATGTCTTAAAAGTAGTTAAAATTGCAGAATAGCAGAAAGTAAAGTTCAGCAGAACTGTGAAATTTACCTCATGTGCAAGGACTTTGCAGCTAGTAGAGAACTATCAAAAATCAGAAACCATCAATGTATGGCAATATAACATTTCTTGGGGAATGATCACCATGTGTCATCTTTTCTCACAGTAAATTGGTTAATTTGTTGTCACTGATGGACTTGAAATTTTACTTTGAAAGCTCCTCAGAACGAGAGAATACAAACTTTAACAGTCCTTGAGAAAGCACATATGATTGTCCAGTTAAATCCCCACAAACTGTACTAGTGTAGGACAGTGTATCATATACTACAATAGTATTTCAACGTACAGACAACGTACAGGATAAAACCCCAAAGCAGTGCAAGAGTCTGAAAAGAAATTCCTGTCATACCTGTGTTTTAAGCTCTCCCAAATAAGCTCGGAATAGTTTATCAGAGTTGTTAATCATGTCACTAGGCTGGATTTCTCCCAAAACTCCCAAAAGCTCATAAATCTTCTCCAGTACTAGAAAGTAATTTATAATTATTAATTACTGAAATCATTACTCTGACATTTCCATCAGAATTCTATGTAACTTGCAACTATGAGATAACCATCCCTGATGGTTTGAGATTTTTGTGTGGGAAAAACAGGTTGTTATAACGTACATACATACATATATATACACATACACACACACCCTACAGTGTGAGATGCTCCTCTCACATCAATAAGTTAAACACATTTACTGTTTTTAAACATAGCTCAGAAAACTGATTAATAAATACCATATCCACTGAGGAAGCATTTGCTACTAATCCAAGTTTGCTGCTGGCCTTGAGGTTTTGCTGTGACTTTTAAGTACCATGGGGGTTAAGGCCAACAGCAAGCAGAAGTTTCTAGGCTTGAAATCAGACTGGAGGATTCTACATAGGCACAGCAAGTTTTATGACAAGCCAAGAGTTTTATGACAAGCCAAGATTTCAGCTGTAACTAGCAAAGACAGTCGAACTAGAGCTCATAGTAGTCTGCCTAAGATAATAAATAACATAATTAGGCAAGGCAGGAAATGATGAGTTCACATTAGGGGTGACCAATGCAGGAACTATCACACTAAAACTGCAGCTTTGAGGACAAAACTGGCCAAGGTTAGAACATGGTTACAAAGAGATTTAGAGTCATACAAACATTTAGGTTGGAATGGGCCTCTAAGATTGTGAAGTCCAACCATTAACCCAGCACTGCCAAGCCCACCACTAAACCATGCCTCTAAACACCACATCTCCGTATCTTTTAAACATGTCCAGGGATGGTGACTCCACCACTTCCCAGGGCAGCCTGTTCCAGTGCTCCTGTGAAGAAATTTTTCCTAATATCCAATCTAAACCTCCCCTGGTGCAACTCGAGGCCGTTTCCTCCCGTTACCTGCCTAGGAGAAGAGACCGACCCCTACCTTCCTAAAACCTCCATTCAGATAGTTGTAGTGTGATAAGGTCCTCCCTGAGCCTCCTTTTCTTCAGCCTAAACAACCCCAGTTCCCTCGGCTGCTTCTTATACGGTTTGTGCTCCAGACCCTTCTCCAGCATCACTGCCCTTCTCTGGACACGCTCCAGCACCTCAATCACTTTCTTGGAGTGAGGTGCCCAAAACTGAACAGAAGATTCAAGGTGTGGCCTCACCAGTGCTGAGTACAGGGGAACAATCACTGCCCTGGTCCCACTGTCCACACGGTTTCTGACACAGGCCAGGAAGCCATTGGCCTTCTTGGCCCCCCGGGCACACTGCTGGATCATGTTCAGCTGGCTGTCGATCAGCACACTGAGCAACTGAGCTGGAGTTGACATGAACTTCCACAGGAATAGGCAGCCTCTGCTTTTGCTAAGAGCACCCACTGGAGGAACCAGCACTACTCTTAAGGCTCAAAGTTAGAGGGGTGTATGTGTGTGTGTGTGGGTGTATAGTTATAAACCAGGCACAAAAGTAACTTCAAAGCTTCAGCTACACCAGGTTAGCACTGAACCTGGGAAAAAAATTAGATCTAAGAATCTAGCAAAGTTGAGTCGGTTACTGACAAGAAAGCTGGAATTACTTCCAGGATTTAGACATTCAGGAACTAATAATAACAGATAAGACATGAAAATTCTTTTTTGTTAAGAATCCTAAATGGTTAAATTCAGTATGAACTGCCACTACTGAATGCAACTATATGATTCCTTCCACATGTTAGGTCATACATATATACAGGTCTGGTAAGAAGCAGCTAACTCCATGGTCATGATCAGAAGACCTGAACAAATTTTACTACTACCTTTTTACATTTTAAACACACTTGCCATGGGAATAACAATTATACGTTTCCACGGGGTATCATCCACCATAAACTGAATGTAAAGAAAACATGGAAAACTGATAGAAAAACTAAAGCCCACCTGTATCAGCAATTTTACTTTTCACACCAAGCTCCCCATAAAATTTATTAAATATCTCCCCAACCTTCATTTCTTCCATCAGACAGGAATATCGCAAACTTTGGAGCAACTAAGACAGAAAAAAAAAGAAAGAAAAGAAAACTCAGAAGAAGTATTAGTATCACTAACACAATACTACTTGGTCTAAATAAAAATACAGTTCATACATGTTGCTTCAGCTTAAGTATGTAAGTATGCTAGTCAGTGAAAGAGATTTAAGGTGACTGAGCCAGGAAAGATTAACAGTACAAAATCTACTTTAACAACAAACAACCTTCCTATATACACATAAATATTAAATTTTTAACTTTACAATATAATTTATATATATTTTTATATATATATATACCTCACAAGATATATATATATATACCTCACAAGAGCACAGACTTAGCAAGTCTGTAGTATCTTTTATCATATTGTCTTTCTCTCCCTGCTGGTATAAAGCCAATTAAATTCACAGAACTGACTCAGAATAATTCAGAAGGAATTTTTTTTTCTCATAAACAAAACTAAGTAGGAGCAAAAGCATTTACAAAACAAGGGTCTAATGCATTCTAAAGAAGTACATTGTAAAATTACTCCCTCATGCAGTAACTAAATTCTAAAAAAAAAGTCCTTCTTTTCCACACCTTTCACATACCATGTCTAATATAATATTACATAAAATATGTATTTTAAAGCAAGAATACAATTGAATCGCATAATTTTTCCTTAAATAACTGTGATAAACGGAGAGATCTGCAACTGCCCCCAAAACAACCATATCTTGCTCTAGCAGATGAAGGAATGACATGCTCACATCCTAAGCAACGTACTGGAGAATATGGAAGACAATCCGTTGTTAAGATATATCTCTTTCTAACATCTGTATTTCACACTATCGCTATTTCTTGCTACTGCAGGCTACAGATTTTCTGCACGATATAGGATAACTGTAGTAATACAACAGACTTTCTACTTTTTTCTAGAAACAAGAGAGTTTATAACATGCATTTTACCTTCATCAGAAGTTCCAGTGCTGCGACTTTACATTTTGCTGCTCTCTCTTTTGTATAGACACTAAGACAAGTTTGCTACATAGTAAAGAAAATGGAGATTAAATTACTTGTAAGTAGAAAACAAAATTCAAAGATAACACATATTCATCTACCTCTCCAAAGTGTCTGCTCCTCACAAGTTTAAGGTTTTTTAAAAAAGACTGAAACAGTCTATCTAGTCTCCAAAGTGGCCTGACTGACAACATTGCAGCCCTGTCTGACATAATAACAAATCCCAACTCCGGCACAGAAATTGCAGTTTCTGAAGTAAAAGGCAAGCATAGCACATTTTCCCCCTCTAATGTACTTTCATTTCTTAAAGTAAGTAGCTATTAATTTGAGAGCAGAAACTTCAGTGGTTAAGTCAAACATTTCTGTGCAAAGCAACGCAGAGCTACTCAGCACTCCAGGCTCTATGAATTGAGAGGTATTGTAATTACTGCTAACTTCTGTGCAACAACTTTGCAGGAGAAATTTTTTAAAAATTGGTATTTAAAATTAACCACCACCTCTAGAAACATTTAATATATTGCACTTAAATTATAAGTTTAGTTTGTATAAATTAAAAGCTATAACTATTACTTTCAATGTCAATAACTAATTTTCAGACTCAGTACCTATTAAGTTCTATAAAGAAAAGTTAATAAAATTAAATCTATAATTGAAGAAATAATTCCACACTTTTCTGTGGTATGAATTACACTTCGTGTCAGCCAAGTTATTTCAGGTCTAACAAGAGCAGTAGAGATGAGCAAGGCTGACTGGGAGGGGCAAAAGACAGTTATGAATCTGTTACGGTATGAGCCCCACCAGAATTGTTTCAATCACCTGGAAAAGGCCTTTATGAAACAACTTTCCTTTACCTACCTTAATATTACAGGCGTAAGGATGAACCTTGTCACCAGCTTTTTCCATAAAGACGCAAAGAAACTTCAACGCTTCTTCCCTGCAATCTCGGAACTGACAGTTTAAAACAAAACAAAAAAATTGAAGCTTATAATACCTTGTTCACATAGAACTACCTCAAGCCTGCTTTAACAATTAAAGTTTACCAACTCACCTCCTCGATGCTGAGGGATCTGTGGATAAAGACAAGTAAGCCATGCTCTTGGGAGAACACCAGAGACAGGTGCAGCGCTGCGAAGAAGCAAAGGAAGCATCAGGCGGCTGGTTTCCTCTGCTGGGGCAGGGAGGGCTGCACAACACCCAGCCCATGCCCGGGGGCTGCAGGTGCCTTAACGCCTCGAGCACGGCTGATGCTCGTCACCGGAAAAACCACAACACAGTGTGAGCGCCACTGTCCTCCCCACGGCCTCGGGGCACCTGAGCCTGCCCCTGCTCGGGACCGAGGGGAAGCCGACCTGGGGGCAGCTTAGGCAGAGAGGGACGCGCACGAAGTGCTTTTACTCGGGTAAATAGTTATCTGGGGCAAGAGACCGTCCCTCCCTCGGAATACACCTTTTACGCCACACCAGCGACCCAAAGTGCGGACTGAAGCACCGGGGCCGCCCCGGTGCGTGTGTCCCCGGCACCACCGAGCCCTCCCGAGCCGCGCACTCGCTGTCCGACTCCAGCGCCGGGGCGGCCGCCCCGAGCCCCGCTCAGACCCCCCCGCCGCCACCCCCCGAGGGGCCGGGCCCGCGGGCGCACCCTGCTCGCCGCTGTCCAGGCTGGCGAGGCAAGTCTCGGCCAGGCTGCGGAGCAGGCTGTACCCGTGCAGCGCATCGCCGTGCTGCAGGCAGCCGTGCAGCTGGAGCAGGCACTGCCGCGCCCCGGCCATGCCGGCCCCGCAGCTCCCGCAGCGCGGAAGCGGGCGCGGGGGACCCGCCCCCGGGCGCATCCAAGGCAGCCAAGGGGGGGGACACACGGACTGCTGAGCGCGGGGGCTGGAGAACGATCGGCTGGAGCGTTCCGGGCGGGAGGAATGAGGGGCGGCGTCGGGGAAGGGCGTTTCGGGGCATCTTTGGGTCTGTTGTCGCAGGATGGACTCCGGAAACACATGTTTAACACCACAGAATGGGTAAGGCTGGGAGGACCGCAGCGGGTCATCTGGTCCAACCTCTCTGCTTAAGCAGGGTTATCCCAGAGGACATGGCACAGGATTGTGTCCAGACAGTTGTTCAGGATCTCCAGCGAGGGAGACTCCACAACCTCTCTGGGCAGTCTGTTCCAGTGCACAGCACCTCACACAATAAACAAGTTCATCCTCATACTCAGATGGAACTTCGTGTGCATCAATCCCACTGCTTTGACCACCGAGAATGGCCTGGCTCCACCCTCTTTGACACCTCTTCTCAAGGCTGAAGAGGCCCAGTTCCCTCAGCCTTTCCTCATTACAGGAGATGCTCCAGTCCCTTAACCATCTCAGTCGCGCTCCGCTGGACCCGCTCCAGGAGCTCCCTGTGTCTCTCGTACTGAGGAGCCCAGAACGGGACACAGTAACACTGGATACAGTACTGGCTCCCCCTCTGCTCAGAATGGGCCGCTCCGACCTCCCCACGCCTCTCTGCAGCACTAGTTTTGCCGCGAAATTCGGCCCGGTGCGGGCACTTCCACTCTTGACTGAGGGGGGTGAGCGATGTGCCAGTCCTGAGGGCAGCCTCCGTCTCGTAGCACAAACAGTACTCTGCCTTATACTTCTCTCCCTACTGTTGCAGGTCAAGCAGGACGCGGCCCTCACCTCGCGGGTCCGGAGTGTTTATCTCCTTCCTCCTTCCCTTCTCCCATCCGCATCCCCCCTTTCTGCCTCCGTTGGGTGCTCCTGTTGCGATCGAGCCTCGCCATTGGCCAGAAAGCCCGCGAGAGCGCGCGCACGCCGCAGGCTTTGGCGCGGAGGGTCCCGGTGTTTCCGTGCCCGCGGAGGTGGGAGGGGGCGCCGGGCGGGGGGCGCTGCCGGCGAGGGAGGGACAGGGAGGCAAACCCGCCGGTCTGGGATCGGGGCTCGGCCGGTGGCGGGGCGCCCGCCGCGCTCATCCTTCTCGCCGAATCCCCGCAGGTAGGACCGCCGCGGGAGCTGCAGCAGCGCCATGTCGTCGCCAGCCTCCACCCCCAGCCGCCGCCGCGGCAAGCGCGGCCGAGGCAGCAACCCCCCGACTCGTAAGTGGTGTGAAGGGGCTGGGGGGGTTGGGGGCCGCGGGGAGCGGGCTGCCCTCCCCCGGAGTGTTTTCCCGGCGCCTCCGCTTCGGTGCACTGGGTGCGGCGGCCCGGCCATTGTAACGCGGGCCGCGGGTCCGCTTGTGTCTTGCAGCGCAAGATGCTCGCTCGCCTCCTTCCCAGAAGCGTCGGGCGGACGACTCCACCTCCACCGGGGACCTGCAGCCCATGCCCACGTCGCCGGCCGCCGACGTGCAGAGTCCCGGCGCCGCCGACGCGCTGTTCTCCAGCCCCCCGCAGTTCCGCCACTCCGGTACGCCGGGCGGGGGCCGCTCTGGGGCTGTGCTGGCCGCCGTGATGCAGCCCGGCAGCTGCCTGCGCTGCTCTGCGGCGAGCTGGTGCGCAGAGTGGATCTGGCTGGAAAGTACTCGAGGAGAAAATTAGTGTGGTCTCAAGTTTCTCATTTGATTTTAGCGTAGTGGACACTACAGGTACTCAAGTCAGGGATGCAGATCGCTATTGTAGCTTCCAGTTATCATGGGAGTATTTATTGCGATTATACCTTAATTTTTTTCTTTCATGTATTTCTAGAAATGATAAAGCTATTAATGCAGAAAGAATTAAGTTGCTAGCCATAAAAAGCTTCACTTCCTCTTATATATAGGATCGTTTTCAACTGCAGTAGCTGTTAATAGTGTCACTCGCTTTATATCCCCCAGAATACTGAAAAATGTGTTATATCTAAAATGCTGTATGTTTTTATGCTTGAACACCAATGTAGGTTTAAATTGCAGTACTGCTCAAAAGTTTTCTAGTGAAGCTTTACTAGCACTTGGGATCTTTGAGAAGAGATGTTAATGAAAAGTTCTTGTATAGACTTGCAACATCTTTATTGTCTGTTTTGACAAAATACTGGAATTGATGCCACTCATTTTATGACAGTAGAGTTAAAAGAATGATGAGACAAATGCAGAGGCTGAATTGTAGTCTCCTCTAAGTGTAAAATGTCGTGATAATAGTTACAAAACACTTCCTTTTATAGCTATTCCTCTTGACTTCGACATCAGTTCGCCTCTGACTTATGGCACACCCAGCTCCAGGGTAGAGGGTACTCCACGAAGTGGTGTCCGAGGAACTCCCATTAGGCAGAGGCCGGATCTTGGGTCTGCCCGTAAAGCCAGACAAGTTGATTTACACTCAGACGGGGTAGGTATATGTCTCAGAGCTTGTGTCTGACAACGTCTTTTTAAACAAATACGCGTATTTGGATATGTTCAATTTGTTTCCATGCAGCTGGCTGAGGATATAGTAGCAACCAAGCAATCTCTGGGACAGAAGCTTGTTATTTGGGGAACCGATGTTAATGTAGCCTCATGCAAAGAAAAATTCCAGGTAGGTTAACAACCTGCTTTTCCTTTTTTTTAAATGAAAAGCTAGTTTGACTTAAATATTAGCTGAATCTGATACAAAGTAAGCCTTTATACTACTAATTCTGCTTATGTTTCCCGTCTGTCTCCCTGTTACCTCTAACATTTAGAGATTTCTTCAGCGCTTTATTGATCCCCTCGATAAAGAGGATGAAGACGTTGGCTTGGATCTTAATGAGCCACGCTATATGCAGCGACTTCAAGAGGTACTTGTAACGCACTGAAATCTAACTTTTCTTTTTCAGTCTTGCATGCCACTGAGCTAAAGATTTCTAAACTCCCTTGCAGATTAATATGGTTGGGGAACCGTTCCTGAACGTAAACTGTGACCATCTAAGATCATTTGATGAAAATCTCTACAGGCAACTGATCTGCTACCCTCAGGTGAAGTGGTGCACTTGTTTTCTGGCTTTCAAGTGGCCCTTTCATATTTTTGGGGTTTAATGTGTTCGTTTAAAGGCATTGTGTACTTTGTATGTTTGGTGCCATCTTGGTAGCTTCTTTATTTTACTTAATATAAAATGCCTTGTATCATAGTAGCTGATCATGGATATGGCGAGTACCTCTTGCATGAAAGTTAACCAGTGATCTGCAATATCCAGAGTATTGTACTTTCCTCCCACCCCTTGCAATACTGAAGTAAAGGAATAAATCTGATCTGAACAGCAAGTTTTCTGTTACATAGGAAAATGCTCAGATGGTGTAACTTTTTAGTAATTTGTGGCTGATCAGGAGCACATAAGATGCTTTATGCAAAATTACTTCACTCTGTTATTATTGTTTTTAATTTGTAAGCTTAACTATTTTTAATAATTTTATGCAGGAAGTTATCCCAACATTTGACATGGCTGCCAATGAAATATTTTTTGATCGTTACCCTGATTCAATACTAGAACATCAAATTCAAGTAAGGCCATATAATGCCTTGAAGACTAGGAATATGAGAAGTCTAAACCCTGAAGGTAAACTTTTTGCTTACCACGTCAGAAAAGGATCTTAAAAGATTTATATATACTTACTGAATGCTAGCCTAGAATTACATTAAAACCACATAAAACTACTTGTGGTCCATCCAGACCAATGTCTTCTGTTCATATGTCCATTTCAGAAGCAAACAGAGCCCATATACAGAATGATCTATTCATAAAGGAAATCTTTCCTGTCATCAGCTACTCAAGTTCTTAGTTCTGCGAGTGCAAAGAATTCTTTCATTTGTATAAGTACTCCTGTAAATTAGAATATTTGTACTAGACATTTACAATTCTTTTTGTTTTGTCTAAAACAAAATACTAGTACCTAACTGAATGTCTACCTCCTGCTTAAAAACTAATCTGACATGAAATTTTGAAAGTTATTTAAACTTTAGGAGTATGAAGTCATGACGTGAGTCTCTATAATTTTGTAGACATTGATCAACTCATCACCATCAGTGGCATGGTCATCAGAAGCTCCCAGTTGATTCCTGAGATGCAGGAAGCATTCTTCAAATGCCAGGTTTGCGCTTTCACCACCAGAGTAGAAATCGATCGTGGCAGGATTGCTGAACCATCAGTCTGCAAGAACTGTAACACAACGCACAGTATGGCACTGATTCACAATCGATCCATGTTCTCTGACAAACAGATGGTATGTTGGCTTAGTAGTGGTTAAAGGGAACAGTTTCTATTTTTTTCTCCTCTGCCCTCCTAAAATCATCAGTAGCATTAATTATGTGTCTTGAGACTGAATGTTTTGGAAAGGGAAATTGTTTTTGGAACATGAAAATAGGCGAAACAACTTTGTGAATCACTTAGATCTCAACTTAGAGCTGCTTTGGAAAAATACATTAAAAGGATGAAATGAAGTATGTACACTAATTAATGTTTGTACATTGAAGCCCCTTTATGTATAGTATGTCCATTTCTCTCTAGACTAGATGATGACATACTATAGTATGTCCATTTCTCTCTAGTAACTAGATGTTATATACTAGATATATGTAACAGTATTTTAGCCACACCATTAATCAGCAGAATTCTCATTTTCATCATCTCTTTTAATCAGTAATCAGTTTTGCTGTTCGGGTGGGGATATGTTCTTGAGCAATGGTCCTCATTCAAAATGATGCTCAAGACTGTGCTAATACAAAAATCTTTTATATGCTCTGTGGAAAAGCTTTGGGTTTTTGAAACTGAAACTTACGTGGTTTTTCGTTTTCTTTTGCTAGATCAAACTGCAGGAGTCTCCTGAAGATATGCCAGCTGGGCAGACCCCACATACAGTTGTGCTGTTTGCTCACAATGACCTTGTTGATAAAGTTCAGCCAGGTGACAGAGTTAATGTCACAGGTAAAATTTGGTTTCAGTATTTGTATCCTTCTTTTTTCACTGATTATAACTGTCTGTAAAGGGACCTGATGGGATGCACCTGCAACTGCTGAGGGAGTTGGACACTTTCTTTGTAAGGCCACTCACTCAATCTTTGAGAAGTCATGGTGACTGGCTAAGATCCTGGAAAAAAGCCAATGTCACTCTCTAGAGTAAGGAGGAGACCTGAGGAACTGCAAGTCAGTCAGCCTCATCTTGACCCCTGAGGGGAAGGTGATGGAGCTAATAATCCTGTGAACTTTTTCTAACTGGAATAGTGTTGTGGTGGACCATCAGCAAACCTGCAGACAAAAGCAAAACTGGAAGGAAGGAGTGCTTGATAGACCACATGGCTGTGGTGCCAAGAGCCTCCTGGGATGCATTAGGAGTACTGCCAGCAGGTTGGGGGAGTACCGGGTCCAGTTGTGGGGTCTCACAATGCACAGGAGACATGAACATACAGGAGTGAATTCCACAAAGGGCTGCGATCGTGACAGGCGCCTCTGTCGTACATGGAAAGGCTGAGAAAACTGGGACTGCTCAGCCTGAAGAATAGAAGGCTCAGGGGAATCTTAGCAGTGTGTTTTTAAGTACCTGATTTGTTGGGGGGGGTGGTAGTGTCAGGAAGGCAAAACCAGACTCTTAGTGATGCCCAGTGGCATGCAAAGGACAGAAGGTGAAACACAGGAAATTCCAGTTAAAAATAAGAACTTTTTTACTGTTTGTGTGGTCAAGCTCTGGCACAGGTTGCCCAGAGAGGCTGTGTGGAGTCTCCATCCTTAAAGATACCCAAAATCTGACTGGACACAGCCTTTGGCAGCCTGTTCCAGTTGACTCCAGTTTGAGCCCATGATTGTATTAGACAATCTCCAGCTTGTCTGACCTTGATGGTTCAGTCATTCTGAAACTGTAGGTGAAGAAGAGACAGTATCTTAAATAGTATCTGCAGTCAGGAGAGTGATAATGTAGAGTAGGTCTTGTGATACTGTAACCACATTTTATAACCACTTTGCTTTAAAAGAACTGCTGTACTGCTAGCTGCTCGAGATGTATTAGAAAGCTGCTAAAAAAACTTCAAAACAGGGGAAAGGCTTCAAGCATCAAACCTTAATTTTCTTTCAAAAAATGCTTAAGTGTTTTTATTGTTGAGAACACTTCTGGTAGGAATGTTAAACACGTATATATACACTTGCAAAAAATAGGGTCTAGATGACTTTCATATGTTCCATGGCTTCAACTTGACTTACACTGGAAAATAACCTGACCAAAGTATTTAGGCTGTTCTGAAAAGCTTTACTCTTCAAAAGGGAACTTGTAAAATTGTTGGGGTTTGGGATTATCATATTTCTCCATATCTAATGCTGTGATAAAAATTTGTTTTAGGCATCTACAGGGCGGTCCCAATTCGAGTTAATCCACGCGTCAGCAGCGTAAAAGCCGTGTATAAGACCCACATTGATGTCATACACTATCGCAAGACAGATTCAAAACGCCTGCATGGTGTTGATGAGGAAACTGAGCAAAAAATGTTCACAGAGGAACGTGTGAAAATTCTCAAAGAGCTTTCCAAAAAAGCAGACATATATGAGAGACTTGCTTTAGCATTGGCCCCAAGTATCTATGAGCACGAAGATATCAAAAAGGTAAAAACATTTATGTGTCTCTTGTAAGACATGTGAGTGTATTTGTAATGTAATTTGTATGTGAGCATATTTGTAATTATTGTTTGTTCTAAAAATACCCTGAAGCTTAAAAATTTAAAAAAACTGTATCTTGAGCAGTCTTAAAATGTTATGGTTTTGTCAGGATGAAGTTGATTCTAAGTGTATTTTAATTCTTTCCATGTATTAAGGAGTGCTAATTAGAGAAAAGATATTCAAAATGTAGGAAGGCAGCAGAATGGGGAAAACTTAATTGCAGGATGCATCTTGGACATTTCTTGAGTGTTCAGATTACTGATGATCAAAGAAGAATAAGCAGCTGTAACATAGTAAGTGCTTGCTCACAAGAGAACACTAGCTTTAAAATGACATTTGATTGACTCTGATTTATGGGGTATCAAAACATCTACACAGATGTATCCAAGAACAGACTGTTCTAATAAAGTGTTCAACTGAGGTACTACAACATCATTGCAAAAACTGCAATCGGTAGCAGGTCTTAAGGTGTTGTCAGACATCAAACAATCCTTTCTAAGTATATTTCTTTGGGATTTTTTAATATATTTATACATTATTATAGTTCACAGGTTTCTGAAAGTCGAATTCAAAACCATATGATGATATCCTGCTGGAATGGAGATACAGTAATGGTTATTTCACTTGTGGGTACCTTCCCAACACGCTAATAAAGGCACATCAGGTCTAGTGACTGGTGGAGTTGAGGAAAGCTAAGGACCCTTCATCAAGGGAGATTCTTCAGGTTCCAACCTGAAGGTTCTGTACAACTACTGATCATGTTTTACTGACTGCTACAAGTTGCTCTAAGTGAATGAGAACAGAACTAAGGCTCCCTTAATGCCTCCACAGAGTTTCTCTGCTGTAAGAAGTTGGGCAGATGCTTTACATGCAGTAGTGTACAGTTTTCCATGCTGTTTCCAGCTATCATTGTTACTGACTAGCACTTCTTTTCATTGACTTTCTAGCATATATATCCTGCTAGAGGGAAAAAAATGCAGAATAGTACTGGGAAGTTGTGAATTCTTAATCTAGTAAAGTTGAAAAGGAAAAAACAAATCCTTCTTGATAATTCTGGCTTATAAAATTACGAGCATGTGTTTATACTATTCATTCCAGTACTTTCAAAGTACTGGAAGGTAGTTACTTTAATTTCTTTACTAACAGTGCAAGTATAGGCTTTCTTTAGGAAATACAAAGGAGGAAGTGTTGGTAAAGGCTAATTAAATAAAAGGCCTGAGACTTCATCTTTATGAGCAAGAAAAGAACTTTATGAATATTATGAACGCAGTAAAGCAGTTTGCCTGAAAATGATAAATGGCACTATTCTAATGAATTGAAATAGTCAATAGTACTTTGGTCCTAGATTAAACATAGCCTTAGGGAAAACAGTACTCTATTCTGCCTTTTGTGTTGTCAACAGAATTTCTCGTCAGATTTTTTGATTACCTAAGTTTTGAAACAGATTTGGAACTAATCTAATTTCAGACTTCAATTAGAAGCTGAGTTTGTAGGACCTAGCAGTTTAACTATATGTTTGCAATGAACTGGAATTGAGGATGTCTATAAAGAATGAACCCTTTTAAAAGGTACCTAAACCAGTTTCAAGTGTTTTGTTTCATGTCTGAGTTGTGTTAATTAGATGTTTCAGTTGAACAGTGGAATAGCTAACACAGCAAATCCAAGACGTAATGTTTTGATTTTTATAGGGTATCCTGCTTCAGCTTTTTGGGGGATCAAGAAAGGATTTTACTCACACAGGAAGAGGCAATTTTCGTGCAGAGATCAACATTCTTCTCTGTGGTGATCCTGGTACTAGTAAATCACAGCTGCTCCAGTATGTGTATAACCTGGTTCCTCGGGGCCAGTATACTTCTGGAAAAGGCTCAAGTGCAGTTGGTCTTACTGCATATGTGATGAAGGATCCAGAAACACGGCAACTGGTTCTTCAGACAGGTGCTCTAGTGCTTAGTGACAATGGCATTTGCTGCATTGATGAGTTTGATAAAATGAGCGAAAGCACAAGATCAGTTCTACATGAAGTAATGGAACAACAGACACTTTCCATTGCAAAGGTAAATATCTGTTTTAATCTTTCATAGCAGACTGAAGTATTCCTAGAGGCTTTTGCTCTTGCTTTACTCAAAGGCTTTTGCAACGTAGTTTTTTACTACACGACTCAAATCTAATAACATTGGTGATCTCATGAAGTTGGGGGGAAAAAGGTTTTGGTGGCACATAGATGCAGCTGGTTTCAGAAGTGTTTTCTTTTCTTGTTTTGACAGGCTGGAATTATTTGCCAACTGAACGCCCGTACATCTATCCTGGCAGCAGCTAACCCTATAGAATCACAGTGGAATCCGAAAAAGACTACTATTGAAAACATTCAGCTTCCTCATACGCTGCTGTCAAGGTACTGAACTCCTGCCTTGCATGTCTCATTTTTAGGAGATGTTTTACTTCCTCTTGTGAAAATGATTAAATATAGCAGAACAGAACAACTCTGTTGCTTGCAGCGTAGTGGAAAACTTTTATAACACCTATTTTAAATGCTATTCTTACAGCTTCTATATGAGCAGGGAACTGCTTTTTAGTCTTTGCATGCTGACCTTGAACAGCAGACGTGAGAAGATCTGTAGGATCTCTCTAATTCTGTGTTGTTGTTTCATAATCATCTCCTAGAAAAGAGCTGTTCTGAACCTTAGGGTATTGGTAACTTCAACAAAAATTCAGGACGCTTTTCTTAGCTTCATAAGGCTTTTAAAGTAAAACACTGATGATTGGGGCAGTTGCAGCAGACATGGCAGAATGTGAAGATCTGTGCCTGCTTCACGTTGCTCTGTAAACTCAGCTGGGAAGGCGGCAGTGCTAGCTAGTCATTTGGGCATAGCTGTTGGAGCCATGTTTAGTGTCTGCTGACAGAAACTTCAAACTATGTGCTGCAATTTCATCTTACAAGGAATTCCCAGACTAACTGGAAATTTGAAGTACACTGATGGTATAGTGGATATCCCAAGTACACATGGCTTAGATTTCAATTGAGAGCTACTTAATTTAGCCACTTAGTAACGTAGTACCTTAGTGCAGGTGCACTGGATGAAACTAGGCTTGAGCAGCATCTCAGTTCCACCTTTTACTGGATTTAATCTTACAAAAATAAATGCTGGGCTGGCTAAAAATACATCATTTATGTCTGCTTATAGTTGAGACTGGTTGAATATATTGTTTGCAAAATTATAAACCATTTTCTTCAGAGTTAAACTACAAGTGCTTTTATATTTATACATGATTTATTTACTTAGGGGGTTTTATATGCATAAAATAATTAATATGTGCCATCTTTGCTGTTGCCTTTCAGGACAGTTTCTTTAGTAGCAAGTTTGTTCTGTGCATTTGTTACGTGTGGGGGATTTTTAGTTGTGGCAGGGGTACTTTTTTGGTGTGTGGGTTTCTTTTTAAGAAAACAAAACTGTCAGCCTTGAACATGGAATCTGAATTTTGCAGAACGTACCTCACCTTAAAAATTTCAAGTCCATAAGATGAAAGGAAATCCACTGTGCTGTTCTGTATTTTGAGAATTCAAGGAGAATTTTTCTTTTCAGTTTAATAGAGCAGCTTTTACTTAGAGTAGGAATTAGGAGTCTGGTAACTCCTACCTGTATTTGTTAAGTCAACCCCCCTGAAAACCAAGTACCTAAATGACAAGAAGGTCTGCACACTAATGCTGGTTACTTATCCCATTCAGATTTGACTTGATCTTCTTGATGCTGGATCCACGCGATGAAGCTTATGACAGACGTCTTGCTCGCCATTTGGTTTCACTGTACTACCAAAGTGAAGAGAAGATGGAGGAGGAATACATGGATATGGCAATATTGAGGGATTACATTGCATATGCTCGTAGTTATGTAAATCCCAGATTAAGTGAAGAAGCAAGCCAAGCCCTTATTGAGGTAAAGGAGTTGCCAATAGAATGTTCAGAGTCTTTCCTGACTTGTCAGAAGTGGTGAAATTCCCTAGTGTGTATACTCTTACCTAAATACAACTTTGCTGTAAGATTCTCAAGAGTTTTTGAAAAACAACAGAATTTAAAAGGAAAAAGGGATCAGATTAGAAGCCATTCTCTCATGTTTAGCTTTCAGAGGTGTTGGTTTGGTTCCATCACATAAAACGCATTAAATTCTACTGAAATAAAATAAATGTGTTATTGCAGACACAAGTACTGCTATGTAAAACTAGTCTTAAGTTCTTAAAGTGATTCAAAACTTGATTCATTACCATGGCCTAATTGCTTTATAACGGAAGGAAGTAATGTGATGTGGTTATCTGTCACTGCAGAAGGACTGTGAAGGTGTAGGAGCAAGAAATGCAGGACTTGGAATGGGTTACCAGAATTGCTCATGTTCTGAAATACGAGGTGGGGGATGAAGCAGACTCTGATAAAGATTGAATATTACAAGATTTAGTGAAGTATTTAACAACTGTCTCCTTTTCAGGCCTATGTGGACATGAGGAAGATTGGTAGTGGCAGGGGAATGGTTTCTGCATATCCTCGACAGCTTGAGTCCCTGATCCGGCTGGCAGAGGCGCACGCCAAGGTGCGCTTTTCAGAGAAAGTCGAAACAATTGATGTAGAAGAAGCAAGACGCCTCCATCGGGAAGCATTGAAACAATCCGCTACTGATCCAAGGACGGGAATTGTGGACATATCCATTCTCACCACAGGTTTGTGTTTTCACAGTGTTAAAGCTGGGCTGCTACTGGGCTTTCGTAATTTTTAGAATGTAACTTAACCTGTCCTTCTTAGTTGATTACTAAAAGGTATTTTCTTTCCTTTTATAAGGAATGAGCGCAACAGCTCGTAAGCGGAAAGAGGAATTGGCTCAAGCCTTAAGGAAGCTTATCCAGTCAAAGGGTAAATCACCATCTTTGAAGTACCAACAGCTTTTCGATGATCTCCGAGCCCAGTCTGATACAGTAAGTTTCCTGCTTTTTTTATTTTATTTTATTTATTTTTAAAAGCATGTTTTTCCAAATGAACATTCTTGTCCTCAAATCACGTTATGGAGGGAAAGGGAAACATGAACTTTTTCTGTGTGCGTGACTAGAAAGCCAGTTCTACTACAGATACAGCAAATCCAACTCATTATCTTCAGTTTGTTCTGGCTTATGAATTAGCAAACTCAGCTTCAGGGTTCCAGGTCAGGTTTCAAATCGCAAAAAGAACAAATAAAAATTTAAGAAAAGAAAATATAAGAAAATTGGTAGAAAGTAAGGAATTTTTACTGTCTTTGAAGTACTCCCCCATCTTTATTTGATTTGCTCTTTTCTTCCAGGCTGTCACGAAGGAAATGTTTGAAGAAGCACTTCGTGCCTTGGCTGATGATGACTTCTTGACTGTGACTGGAAAGACTGTTAGACTGCTGTGAGTTAACCTATCTGTGGAGGGCCGCTGTCACGACTTCTACTTCGCCTTACTTAAGATAGTGTCAGTCTGCAAGATTTTTGAGATTGGGGCTATCATTTGCTATGACAGGCATAGCCTTTCCTTGCCAGCCACCTGTCATGGCTTTACTTTGCCTTACTGTATTGCCACTCTGCAAGATTTTCAAGATTAGGGCTATCATTTGCTATGACAAGTGTAGTGACGATTAAGTGGCACTTCTGTCATTAGAAGATATTACTGAAGACCTAAAAAATCCTCATCTGAATAATGCTATTTACATTTTAGCTAAATGTAATTACTAATATGTCAAGTGCTATGTGTTTTTATGAGGGTTTTTAGAACGTGTTAACAATGTTGCATGTATTTCCAACTGAATTGTAAAAATTCCTCTAAAGTGACTTTTTAGTAAATGCAGTTTGACTATTAGTATTGCTGTAATCTGAAATAAAATATTTGACTTAAAAGAGCTCTTTAGCATTCATTTCAAGTAAAAAATAGCATATCCTGTGCTGAGCACTTTTCAGTCTAGAATTCGGAAATTTTTCAGAAGTTCTTTGTGAGAGCATAAAAGGAGCTTTGCTTTTTTCCTTTTTTGTTTGTTTGTGGTTTTGCTTGGTTTTTTGTTTGTTTTGTTTGACTTCAGTGTACTGTGGAAGTATCCTGAATGTAGAAAAGGCAGATTCTACCTGAAACCACTTTTCCTTACTTCAGTTTTAAGTATGACTGGATAAATTAAGATGCCCACCTTTGGTGTAATGGCATATCATCAGTCCTGAAAGAAAAAGGTCCAGTAGCATGACTGGAAAATCTTCCCACACTGTATCCTGGGTAGATGCTCTCAATTATTGCACATCAGAATGCAAGTCACTTTCGCCTCATTTTCCTGGGGCTTATGGACTGGAAGGATGTAGTTCATGTTGTGCTTTTCTGTGGAGGAAGCCAAGGTTTGCTGACTCAAGTCTTAAAAGTTCGATACAGGTAAGCTGAGAACCCAGTAGCTTGACACTTCTCTTCAAAAGAAGTCTGTGAAATAAAATTCCAAACTACCTTAAATTCCAGGATCATAAATTCTCTAGTGGCACTTGCCTTCTAGGATCTTATTTTCCTCTCTGCTATATTATTTATGTATTTTGCTTAGAAAACAACAGTCTAATGATGTCTTCTTTCCTTCCCCATTGTACCAAATCTTTACTTCACAGTTACTATCTGCCTTTTAGGTGAGATTGATACAGTTCTAAACTTTTTACTTTTTGAAAACATCACTTGCATACTTTTCTCATTGACACTGGTCCCTAAAGTACTACCTGAGTTCATAAACCTTTCTCTCCCCTGTTTTTCCACTCTCATAAGCTGTAACACTCTGCTGAACTACTTGGTACCTTCTCTTGTCAGACAAAACAGCACCAACTAAGTTTCTTAAATATGTTTTTGAGCTGAAGAAAGTTGATAGGGTGTTTAAAGCAATTAATAGGATGCATATGACTACATCAGCAACATGTCTGTCAATATGGAAACTTACTGTATTGGGTTGTTCATCTACTTGCAAATTTTTAATGCATACTGAATTGTGTAGCCACAGTCAAGTGTTACAGGAAATGGAAAGAAGTGTTGTGTGTAAAACAAATTTCAGCTCCCTTTTGAGTTAACATGACTCTTAATTCACCATATTCTAATTATTTGATTGGTTTTTTTTTTAAGTAAAATGCTCATTAGGAATTGCTCTATTGAGTGTTTACGGGGTTACTTGCAGAATAATTCCACTAGATGGCTCTTAAAGCCTGTATATGGTAGTTATTTATGCTAAGAGTTATTTATTTTCAGTCTGTAGTGGGTTTCTGTTTAGTTGGGTTTTTTAAATAATCAAAGGACTGCAAGTGTCACTTTGTAATTAGGTAGATGGAAAGGTTTGTAAACAACGTTTTCTTGAAAAACAAACAATTACAAGATCTTAAACATCCATATCCTAATTTGAGATGTACACATAGCAAAGGAAAGATGAAATTTACTTAAGCTGAATGTCCTTACTCTATGCAATAGAGTTAAACTCTGTATCATAATTTATTGCTGTATTTACCCTATGCTGTTAGTAGTTATAATTAAGCTTATTTTAAAACCTCAAGTCATTTAAAGACTGGAATATGCAACCAGAGAAAAACACTCCTGCCAGAAACTTGATACTCTTAACATCAGAAACAACATATAAGAAAGGCATTAAAGTCTTACACATTCTACAAAGGGCATTAAAAACAGTTACAAGCCTTCTGGCAGAAGTTATTTGTAGTAAGACACTTTGAGAATCATAGAGGCACAAAGGTTGGAAAAGACCTCCGAGATCATAACATCTAACCTTTGACCTAATACCACCCTGCCCACTAAATCATATCGTAAAGTTTTTCTGAACAATTCCACGGATGGTAATTCCCACCAGTTCCCTGGAGCCTGCTCCACTGCTTAACCACTCTTGCAGTGAAGAAATGTTTCCTAATATCCAATGAACCTCCTCTGTCGCAAGTTGAGGCCATTTCCTCTTGTCCTGTTGCTAGTTGCCTGGGAGAAGAGGCTGATCCCCACCTTAATACAACTTCCTTTCAGGTAGCTGGTAGAGGGCAATATGGTCTCTCCTTAGCCCTCTTTTCTCCAGCTCCCTCAGCTGCTCCTCATAGGATCTGTGCTCCAGGCCCTTCTCTGGACACACTCCAGCACCTCAATGTCCCTCTTGTAGTGAGGGGCCCAGAACTGGAAATGAGGTGCAGCCTCACCAGTGCTCAGTAAAGGGAGACAATCGCTGCCCTGGTCTTGCTGCCCCCAGCCCACAGTGCTGCTTGGGGTTGTTGTGACTCAAGTGCAAGGATCCGCTACTTGGCCTTGTTGAACCTCATACCATTGGCCTTGGCCCATTGATCCAGCCTATCAAGATCCCTCTGCACGGCCTTCCTGCTCTCCAGCAGATCTACATTCCTGCCCAACTTGGTGTTGTCTGCAAACTGACTGAGGGTGCACTCGATCCCCTCATCCAGATCATGGATAAACATATTAAACTGGGCTGGCTCCAAAAGAGCCAGTTGAAGTGACCAGTACAAGATAAGACTGAAGAATGTCATTTGCTACCACTGTTGTTGGTCTCAAAGCTGGTACTTCATTTCCCTGCAAGCACAGATTTGATTGGAACGTGACTCAATGTTAGTCATCCCTAGTTTTGTTAGGCACTATCATCTAAGTGATAAAACACCTGACAAGGTTATCACATGCACATTGTAACTGAGATAGCGTAATCCATAAGACTATGTTCAGCCTCATCAAACTTTAGTCTTATTTTTGGTAGTCGCTTTGGAATTGAAGTATTATCTTCCTAGAAGGCCCTAGGACTTTAGGAATCTCAGGAGAAGAAGAAAGTGCACTAAAGACTGCATGTCAAATAGCTGGTCAGGGAAGTGATTCTATCCCACTTTTGCACTGTATTTATCTAATTTTATAACTAGAGCTGCTTTGTAACTTGCTTTGTAACTTGTCTGGATACAGCAATATGGACTGAAGAAAATAAGCATTTTGCATTTTTTTTCTGGCTCAGCAAGATCACTTAAAAAGCACGGAATTCATCATCTGTGAGGTAAACTGACAATCAGTATAGCAGCTGTGATCTAATTCTCAAGTCTGCACGGCCACCTTACAACAGTGTTTATAGGCAGCCTGACACCAGCTTGAATTATTTAATTCTCAGAACAAAAAAACTTTGTAAACTGTGGGTTGTAAGGCTTTGAGAATGCAGTTTGTCTATGCAATAAGCACTGCCAGAACCCCCTGGTGACTGGCATCTTTGGACTCCAAATTAATAAGGAAAACAAGAGCATTGTATTTGCTACAATGAAAAATAGTAATTCATGAAATCTGAGCAGAAGACCTACTAATTATATTTATGTGATTGCTGTGTAATTATTCTGTAGAACCCTAAAGCATTCTGTGTCCTATATTCTGATTGCAGAGAAAATATTCACTTGGTTTGTTCAGTGATTCCTGATCATGTCCCACTTTCAACTGGATAGGGTAGGAGTATGTTTGAACTGCTTTTCCCGAATTTGAGGCCCTTTTCTAATGAAGCCTGGAGTTCCAATAACCATATTTTGTGAGTGGAAATCACATCAGGGAACTACTGCAATGCCTGTATAACATGTTTTGGAAGTCTTGCCACATCTTCAGTTGAAATTGTTTCTTTTATAAACATGATTAAAAAACCCACATATTTTTGATTGGGTTTTGTGGTGCAACTGCTTCTTAACCATTAGCACACCAACTTCTTTCTAGTATGAAGCAAGCAGGCTTTTAATTGGTGCAACTTACTGACCAATTTGTATCAGATTTCCTATGCATCTAGGTAAGACATCTTTGCCACTGTTGACCAAGTACCAAGTGCTTGATATTAGAGGTTTCCTCTAATAACTAAAACCTTTCTTAGCTCTGAAGCAGAAGTGATGCAGTCTTTGGTAGCCTTGTTTACTGAAGATAACTAGGTCAAATAACATCTAAACTCTTAAAAATACAAATAACTTGGTGCATGAAAGCTCCTAAACTTTCTTATGTGGAAGACAGACCAGAGAGTATCTCTAATGGCCCCTAAAAGAAATGTTAGGAAGTAGAGGAGCTTTTACCTTCCCTCCATTTTAAGAAGTTCACTTTACTACAGTCCCAGTGCAAGCTTTTTTCTGACCTCAGCTGTCTAATTCTTAAAGATACTAAAAAGCTGGTTTTCCTTCTAACAGTCTTTCATAATGCTCAGTGCTGTAGTTCTCAAATGTAATTTACTTCCCCAATCCCCAAAAGTAGTAACCACAACAGACCATTCACCAACGAAGTCATGGTTGGCACAAGCTTACTGAATTGGAAGCCAGGAATATTTTCTTCCTGGTTCTAGTTCTTAGCCAGTTTTTTCCAGTCACCAGTCTTTTCCAGCAGCACCAGATTCTGACTTAAACCAGGAGAATGCAAATACCATTCCAGAATATAACTGCACAATACTACATCCATAATTTAAAGCCCAAGAGAATTAAGAGAGAGTTGAGCCTACATATCCATGCATAAAATGTCCATCGAGCGAGGCCAGCTACCTGCATTGGTATTTAAGTCCTGATCTCAGTTTTAGTCACACAGTATGTGACCTTTGCTCTTCTGTACATGTATCTGTGCATGGGAAGATGAAGAAAGGGGAGGCACCTTCATCATCCAGCCAGTACGTAATCTATCTTTTGGAATGCAAAGAACTGCCGTTAAAGCTCTTAAGCTTGTACTTCGTAACAATAAAGTTCTAAGAACATTATATAGACAGATTTTTTTTTCCTTTTCTGGGCATCTCCTTACAGTATCTTTGTAAATAGTCCTGTCAACATCTGCTCGGTTGACAGTTCCACTCAAGTTCCACCACTGTGTAAGACTACATACCAGCATCTCACAATTTCTGCCATTTTAAAAAAGTATTTGCCTCTGCAACCCTTGTTAGAAGAGTCTCACAAAATCTATATGACACATAAACACTCCATCCAAACTGAAATCAATATAAACAAATGAATACTAAGTAAACTTTGTTAAGGGCATGATCCGGCTTTTCAGCAATACAGGGGCTAGCTGTAGAAATCCGCCCAAATACCTCCTTGTTGTTCTTGATGTCCTCTCAATAACTGAGACGAGAAGCTCCAAGCTGATCAGGAAGCTAAGCAAGCTCTACACTGTTTTAACTGCATATATGAGAATAACCCAATAGGTAAGCTATTTCCCCTGGGATAATATTCCTAAGTGCCCGGCATTGGTGATTTTTTTATAGAAGAGTACAATGCTATGTTGACCTTCCTCAGCTGGACAAAGCAGCTTTATATGGTCTATTTTAAGTGCAACAAGCAGGTTAGAATCCTTGCATAACTGTTTCAACAAAACTTGAAGGTGGATGTTACTGAGAAATATTCCAAACTGTACCCTGCCTTCACTTCATGAAGAGGACAAAAAATAATTAGTCTATTCACTTATTTGAAGTCATCTTGGAATATACTCAGTGGCCATTCTAAAAGGATGATGAATCTTTTCTTACCTCTGAAAAGACTCATCATTAGATATTCCTGAGACAGATGTCTAAATTATCTTCATCCACACTTCCTACAACAGCTGATAAAAAATCACAGGGTTGACAATATAGATGTTTTTGTTATTGTTGAGCGGTACTCACACAGAGCCAAGGCCTTTTCTGCTTTCTGTACTGTCCCACTGGCAAGGAATTTGCGGGTGCATGGGAGGCTGGGAGGAGACACAGATGGAACAGGTGACCCAAACTGACCAAACGGATAATTCACACCATATGACATCATGCTCAGTATATAAAGTGGGAAGCAGGAGGAAGGGGGGAACATTTTGTGTGATGGCATCCATCTCCCCCAGTAAACGTTACACATGATAGTGCTCTGCTCACCTGGAGATGGCTGAACACCTGCCTGCCCATGGGAAGCAGTGAATTAATTCCTTGTTTTGCATTGCTTGTGTGCAAGGATTTTGCTTTCTCTATTAAACTGTCTTTATCTCAACCCACGAGTTTTCTGGCTTTTACCCTTCTGATTCTCCCCCCCCCCCGAGCCCCCTGGTGGACTGAGCTGCGTGGGGCTTGGTGGCTGGCTGGGGTTAAACCGCGACACATTGTTTTTCATAAAGCCTGTGAAAATGTTATACTGCAGAATTCTCTTCCTGCTAAATTTGACTTACACTCTCCAGAAAGAGCCAACAGTCACAACAGAGTTGACACACAGAGTGTTACAAGCCTGGTTTTGATAGTAAAGCACTCAGAGCAAGGGAGCGAAGAAGGGAAAACACGTATTTCTAAACTCCATTTAGAAACAAAACTGTCGTTTCACTGAGTTGGGTACTCATTTTGTTTGGTAATTTCTACGCGTAGGTGTAACAGTTCCGGGTTATTAACAAAACACTGGAGAATGCGGGCATCGATCCCGCTACCTCTCGCATGCTAAGCGAGCGCTCTACCATTTGAGCTAATTCCCCGCCCCGGAGGGAGAGTCGGGACCACAGCGCTGTGATCTCCAGGGCGAATTTGAAACTGCGCTTCCACGGCTAAAACGCAGTTTTCTCTCTTGCTCCGGCCTCTCTAGTCACGAACGAACACACATTCAGCGCCGATTCAAAAACAAGTGTCAAATAATAAATTTGCCGTGTCTCATTCAGCATTTCCAAATCCACTAGTGAGGATACAAGGCAAAGCACGAAAGACATCTTTTCCAGGCGTGTATATTTTAAAAAAAAAGGGGATTTGTTTGCCACTCACGAGAGATGCTACGTTCTGACATTTGTTTTTCTCGCTATAAAAGTGCCTCGGGTTGTTCTGTAAATATTCGCAGGTGACGTGGTTTTACGCCCACCACGAACAAAACTACCAGTGGAGAATGCGGGCATCGATCCCGCTACCTCTCGCATGCTAAGCGAGCGCTCTACCATTTGAGCTAATTCCCCCCACGGAGGCCCGTCCTATCTTGTCACTCTAGAGTTCGGTGGCTGCAAACTGCCTTTCCTTCATTCTGCCCCTCTGCGGTGGGCAGTGAGCCCGGGGCGGCCATTCAGAGCACTTCACCACCACTTTCCCCTGAGCTCGCCTATGTTTTTGCCCAAGATGACAGAAAAAGCCACGTGATAAGGCACAGTAATGAGACAAGGCACTCCATGCTAATTGGCACGACAGAGTTGTGCCCTGCAGCCACTAGATTTATCCTTCCACGTTGAGGGAAGTCACATCACAGACAATGCAGCGGAGCAGCTTGAAGATAACACTCAACTTGCATTTACCCTGATATCCCCTAAGACCACCTAGAAAGCAAAAGTCAAGCCTGATTAAATTAGCTTGTATCTGTTTACATTAGTATTGAGAAAGAGATGCACTTAAGTGATCTGTGTTAAATGAAAGCATGTGGACACAAAGCCTTCACCGCTGAAATACCCTATGAAAATTTTTAGAATAGATTTAAGAAAGGTTATTTTCAGAGATGTAGGTAAGGAAGTTCTCCTAAACAAGTTAAGAAATTAGAAGGTTTTACTCACCATCTTACATAAAAACCTAGGAGTAATCACAACAAATTCAAGATCACAAAGTAATGGGCTGTGAATTACATGAAATGCACATCCTAGCCACTGAATATGGTACTATTGCAGAGGTCTTTCCTCGCCCTGATCTGATTTTGGCATTAAATAAAGTTTTTCTTTGAGCTGAATGGGTGAAGCTTTAGGCCTTTTCAGTGGCAGCAGAGTGAGATGTGGCGGTGAAGAACAGGGAGATGTGATCTGCCATTTTCATAATGACTCAAACTGCACGGGGTAGATAAAGAAAACTGTACACAGAGCTTAACCTTGTGAAACATGATATGGGAGAGATCCCAGCCACAGGCGTGCAGTGGGCCATCAGCGAGCCTAAGATATGTATGTGCCTGTGAGAAGGACTGAAATTGCTTTTGCATTATTTGCTTTCCCCCTGAAGTTTACTCAAGTGAGGTAGATAAAGTCAGTAACAATACACTGCAAGAAATGTTAAGAGCAAGTTTTTATTTTTTGTCGTGCAGAGACTGAAGTAAGGCAGGACAATATTTAACTTCTAGGAGAATGTCTGCAACGATACTGTTTAGTTTTAGTTGCACCTCTCAGCCTGAACCTAAATTGTGATAGATTTGAATTACTATACTACCTTACTTAGGATAAGTTGCAACTAGCTGATGCTCAGTTTCATAATTTATTTTCTTTTGACGGGATGCTGTCATCCAGTAAATTAAATGCATTAGAGAAAACCACAAGCACATATATTGTGGGATTACTGCACAGAGTTTAGCAGCAGAACTCACTCCTCTGCATTTAAACAGAGTATATCAGTGTGTCCACTCTCACTGTAAACTACATTTTTGTTCTTTAAATCCAGACAGCACTCTTTGATTTAATAACCTAGGAATAGAGCTTTACCCACATGCTTCTTACTGAAAAGTCAGTTAGTATGACTAGACATTAATTTTTATATTTCTGAAATGTTCTTAGTAACCCCATGCATTTAAGACGCAATACTATTTTACCAGAATCAAAGTCAATACATAAAGGTAGAAATGCCTAGAATGTAAAATAGGAATATATATATTAATTCTTTCTCTCCATAAACTGTGACAAACATGAACTTTTAAACCATTGTATTTATCATTTATGTACAGCTAATTAGAGAATAAAACTGGAAAAGCGACTAAAGAAAAACAAGAAGAAAAATCTCTCTATGCTTCAGTGACTTTTAATTGTAGACTTTCTAGATTTACAGTGCAAATACAAAAAGACTTGTAAGAGATGTAAAAACATCTGAATAAACACTAAGGAGGAATTCTTCAGGAAAATAAGTTGTTTTGTCAAAGTAACATAGCAGAAAACGCTTCTCGTATGTCAAGTGAATATTCTGACTTTTCAGCTATCAGGCTCTCCACATAAACAAAGTGAAGCAGATTGACTCAAGAAGGCAGTTCTGACCAGGGCAGACAAACTATGAATGAGCAGAAGTAAACCCGCCTGAAACACCAAGTTAACGGGGAATTAGCTCAAATGGTAGAGCGCTCGCTTAGCATGCGAGAGGTAGCGGGATCGATGCCCGCATTCTCCAGTGTTTTGACCGACTGCAGATCAAGGGGAGGCGGAGATTTTCCTGCACGCTCTTCAGGTTCGTGAAAGAAAACCTATAGCTGATGATAAAAGACACCATTTCATGAGGCAAATAAAACCAGAGAAGAAATATCAATTAACAAACAGGGTACACTTGCATGCTCCCTGAAAAACAATTCCTCCAGAGAAGCACATAATGCTAAAACTGCTCTGTAATACAACATAGCACCCCAACAACGTCTGTCCCTTATGATTACATTGAGTTTTACTGTGAACTTATTACTAATATTTTTTATGATACGAAAAGTTAGTGGAATTGCCCATCAGAAGATGAAATGTCTATAATCATCTCTACAATGACCAGCTCGCCATCGAATTACTCTCTCTCCAGCTACCTTGCCCTCGCTGAAGCTAGGATAGGCAGGGCACACTTGTTCCTAACCCGAGTTTCAAGGGACATTCAGTCTCTGAGAGTTTCACTCAATTTCTTCCCTAAGCCATGATAAAAAAATAATTTGCACTTAAAAAAGAAAAGCTTAGCTTTAATCAGCGTAAATAACTTTAATTCATACTGTGCTTATGCTTTTTAAAATTGATTCATTCCAATCCTTACAAAACTGTTAAAGGAAAATACATCTAAATTTAAAATAAGTTCATAATATAAGGTGGTATACACGGTGACTGTTATCACCAAAAATCAGAAGGAACAGTCGTACATCAGTGTTTTTCTGCTTCATTCTTTAAAGCCCATTAACAGGCATTTATTTCTTTTTTGTGCTGGAAGACACCCTAATTTTCGATGAAATACAAGTTTACAAGCCTCTCTTTCCCAAAGCAGAAAAGAAAACACCGAGTGGTAATTGAAGAAATGCTGGCAGTACCGATGAGAAGTAAGACAGGAGAGACGAAAAAAACACTGGAGAATGCGGGCATCGATCCCGCTACCTCTCGCATGCTAAGCGAGCGCTCTACCATTTGAGCTAATTCCCCGGGTGACCGCCAGGACTCTTTATTCACAATTCCTACTTTCACTTTTGCCACCGACGGGCGAGCGCTACAAAACGGACCGACGTTTGAACCGCTGTCTCACGTACAAAGGAAACCTTCCCCCTAAGATCACAACAGCTGGGCAGTCAGAGCCCTTCTAATCCCCTACTGAAGTAGGGGAGGCAATTAGTAGGTAGGCAATAACAGAACACAGCCTTCCAGCAAAACGCAGAAACAATCAGGTCTTCCTCAAAGCGCTCTGCTTTCGACAGCCTTAATGGGAATTTTGCCTAACGTGAAATCTGGACTCCTTGAAGTAACAGCTGGCATCTGGATAACATACAGCCTGTGTTTACAGGTAATTGCAGACTTACGTTCACACCAAACAATAACTGCTGCTAAGAGAAATCTGGATGCATTTAAACAGTGTATTTTTCAAAACAGATTTTCCCTATTTGTAATCCCTAGGTGGAAGACAATCAGCTAAATGATTTTTACCGATCTCCACATTTTACAATATAAATATATATATGACAGAATAGGTAGAGTTCTTCCAGTTCTTTCTCTTGTGGCAAGAGTCTGAGCTCATATTATAAAAAGGGGGTAAAAAAAAAAAAAGGCACTCAGGCAAATGGAACCCTGGGAAACAAAAAAATAGTTCACATTATTTATTTACATCTCTCAGGAAGTTTTACATTGTGACTTTATCACCAGAAAGATACGCACATATAAAAAAATCAAGAACACACAATTAAAGTGTAAAAATAATAGACCATTACTATAATGAAAGAGTAGTGAAAACTCTGTTCAATGGTTTGGTTTCAGCAAAAAAGCAAGAGAAAGTAGTGAAATTTTACTACACTTACAAAATTAAATAATTGGCCTTTCTAGAAAAAAAGAGTACCTGAAATTAAATTAATTCAATAACTACAGAAACAACTATTAACAAAACTCCAGTATCTTGCTACCTGCTCCCTCACCCTGATTGAAAGAGCTGGCTTTGGGAAAAAATGTTACTCCCTCTCCTATTAAAACCTAATCAACG
>JAYRBT010000082.1:110165950-110198178 GCA_036023395.1 Myiotriccus ornatus
TACATCTGAGCACGCATGAGAAGGCTTCTCGTATAAGAATTAGATTTCCAAGTCTTGTGAGTAGCTGGTAGAATTGAATTACATAAATGTTTGCTGGTGTTTCTGTTTTGCCTTATAGAAGAATTTTCCAAAGGCAGTGTTAAATACGTGCTGTGAAACTGTTGAGCCTCATTTCGTTGACAGACCCTTCCTCCTCTCTTCCCCCTACTCCTTTTATCTCCACTATTATCTCTTTTATCTATTATTTTTTATTATTATCTCTTTTTTGCCTTAGCTTGTATTTCATCCTTACTGAAAATTAATGTACAGTACTACATCAGCTGTAGCTACTCCTGTCACTTAGGTTTTGTTGCCTTCCTGTCTCAGCTATCCTGTGGGGATGCTCAGATCATGGAAAGACAAGAAGGAGCTGTGCAGAAAGCATTCAAAGTAGTCTTGATTGAAGCTGTGCTTGAAAGAGTTTTGCTGTACGTTATTCTGCCCAAAAGAATGTTTTTCTTTGTATTTTTCATTTGGAATACACTAATGAGATAAAATTCAAACAATATTTTGAATTACTGACTGTGAAGCTGTCAGACTAGTTCTGAATAACATGAGCTTCTGTTTTACAGCATTTTCAAGCATGTGTGATGATTTAAGTGTGTGACTTAAAACTATTTCTAGTTAGCATTTTGGAATAAGTAAAACCTTCAACACTTATAACTTCATAGTTTTAAATGCTTTATTTCAGAGGGATGAGATGCTTCAGCTAGATTTAAAAAATTGTCCAATGTCTAGATAGACTCGGTATTCCCTTTTTAAAAATTCTTGTAGTAGACATTTAAACAGCACAAAGAAAAAAGTCACCTCCTTTCACTGCATTTGTAACTATTTATAAACTGGGTGGTTAAATGAATTTGCAATTTACTTGAGTAAATCATAACATTTTGGCCAATTTTTGTAAAAGTAATGTCCTTTATTTATGATACCAGTGTAGTCTTAGTAAAATGTCCAGTTTTATTCGTATAACTAATAACTTCTCCAAAGAAGGAATTGTAAATTTTCTTCTCGCTGAAGTGGAACGTGTGATCATGTAAACACTAAATAATTTGAACTTTTGAGTACCACGGCATATAGAAAATAGCAGGATGAAATATGACTCACAAAAATAATGTAGGAAAATAATGGCAGTTCTTTGTAGTAAATATGTGGTGATTGGTACATTTGCTGATTATATGTGTAAGTGTATGCTTACATGTATAACTGAAAGAATAACAATGGATCACATTATTAGTTTTACCTAGATAAAAGATCTATATATTTTGGACTGTGGGTAGGTGCTGAGTCATGTTGGAGAGGACCTTCATGCAAGTCTTAGAACAACTATTTGCTAGTCAATGACTTGTAACCTGTTTTAGACAGCTTTACAGCTTTACTAAACTAAATCCCTGATGTTACTCATGTTATCTGGGTCACACATTATATTCTTAACTATTAAAGCAGACCCTGGGAAAGCCATTTCATGAGATACTGACCTCTGCTGGGTTACTCTAGTCTCCACTCTTTCTGCCCCTTTATCTGAAAAAAAAAGGTTTTTTGACATTGTACTTTAAAAGATAGCTTAAAAATATCTTTTTTGCAAGATTTTAAAGTATTTTAAATCCCTTTTCCTCTCTGCCAACACGGTGCCAGGTTTAAGATGAAACTTTCAAAAATTGAGCCTATTTGCTGTTTTACATTTCCTTTAGCCTTTTTTGCCATTGTATAGCTTTATGCTTTTAATAGTGGGGTAATTTGTACTAAACAAGTTTGGGACTTAGTTTTTCGGTTATGAAGATAGAAATTGAAAAGATTTCTTTGTCTGGTAAAATCTTGATTCCTTAGACTACTAAATCACAGTTAATATTGCTGGTGGTTTTTGAAGTGGCAGGTATCTTTTTTAAATGCCATTTACTGGCTTCCTGCCTTGCATTGTTTTGTACAGAATTGAAATAGTAATTCTCAAATTGCTAAGCATCACAATGTGTCAGTTTTCGTAATCTATAATTTCTTATACTAAAACATATGGAAAGATAGTTGAACCATTTAATATCTAATCTGTGTTTCATTCAGTGGTTGCCTGTAGAGAGTTAATTTTTAAATCTTAGTCAGCCTGTGCATTACCACCCTTCACCAAAACAGCCTTGATGTCAATTCATGAGTTATTTTGAGACTTAACTGTTTAATACCTGTACAGTTTTTCTTAGAGTTAGACACCACTGGACATGCAGTGTGTGAGTTAACAATGGTCTTATTTATAGCAAAAAACTTGCACTTAGATATGTAGACCGATGCCACATAGAATGAATGCCACTAATATTAGTGCGAATATGTAAAGTTACTTTTAAGCAATTTATACCAATTATCTTTGGGGACTACAATCCAGTTTAGTGGGTTTTATACTATAGTTTTCTGTTGGTGTGGTAACTTTTTTTCAGAGGTTTTTTTGATTATTTATATAATCAGACATTGGAATGGGCTGCCCAGGGAGGTGGTGGATTCTCTGTCCCTGGAGGTGTTTAAGGAGAGACTGGATGTGGCACTCAGTGCCATGGTCTAGTAACTGTGGTGATAGTGGATCAAGGGTTGGACTTGATGATCTCAGAGGTCTTTTCCAACCCATCTGATTCTATGATTCTGTGATTTTAATTACTTAAAACACGTTGTGTGGAGCTTTTGAAGGTGGTTTGGGTTTTTTTCCCCCTCTCTTTTTTTGCTAAGAGTCTGCTCATGCCTTCTGTTTTGTAGTCTAACAACATTTGTATCTGTAGCGGAGTGAGCTTCTTCATTAGTGTAAGTTTTATGAGCTCCATCAGTCATTCCATGCCAGCAGCAGTTGTTGCATCCTTGCTAACAAAGCAGAGTTCAGCTGGTGTTTCTCTCAGATCTGAACTATATTCTGTGTGTGCACAAATCCAGTCTTAAGTACTCTGTGCATTAGCTCACTGGTGTGCAAATGATGACTCCTACGCTTATTTGCTGTTGTACCTTGTACAACTTTAGGATGGGTAGGGTATTGTTACGTAAAAAATCAAGAGAGTGAGGAGGGCATTTGGAAGTTGGACTACAGAAGGTGGGGATTGGAGGTTTTCAGTGAGGTGTGAACCTTGGTAAGGAGAGATGGGAAAATGGGAATGGGAAAAACTTGCTGGAATTTTTGAGAGGTTGGCTTCTCCATGGTTGCTGGCCAGAGACTAGTGCGGCTCTGATGGATCAGTAATGGCAGCTGCATCTCTATCTGCTGCTTTTCTCAGAAAGGTAAGGAAAAAGGAGTGACAGTGGGGGAGCAGGGAAGGAGGGGAGAGAGGAGTGGCCCTGAGGATGGTTAGAAGTGAATAACAACTAAACAGATACAATGTGTTTTCGTGGGGCACATTGACCATCACAGGAAGAGTGCTGTGACAAGGGTGTTGTCAGAAAATAATCTGATGAATTATGGGACAGAATTAATAGAACTCAGTGATACTAGGAGAACTTAGCTCACTTCCTTCTGGTTACTCAGGTAGGATAAAAGAAGAGAAGAGTTAGGTGTTGATGCCTTGATAATGGAGCTATTTGTTTTGCTAATATTTTCTCTCACTTAAAACCATAATTAATAAAACCTAAACCTGCACAAAATTTTTCCTAAGCACATTTGGAATGATCACTCTGCTGGAGAAGTGTAGTTTGAGGTCTCATCAGTCTTAGTGTGTAACCAACAGCAATCAAAATGCACTGAATAAACTGATGTTGCTTTTGTGGTTTTGATATACTGAGATCTCCTACTCCAGCATCAAGATTTGTGGTTTAAGCCATTTTAACATGTGTTTGTAAATCAGGTATGTGTTTATGACAACCCAGCTACTAATGGCTGGATCTGTAGAAATTAATTTCTTCTCGTCCCACCCCCCAGACTAAATAAACTGTAATGCTGATCATATATTGAAACCTTTATGATGATTTTCTGGTACCTAAATACCCTTTTTAAAATTTTTAAATTAAATGTAAGCATTACATTAAAAATGTAATTTTTAATTAAGAATTAAATTTGTGAAGCAAATTGCTGTTACCATCTCTTCATTCTTGTAAGGCCATCCATCATTTTATGCTATGTTCTTTATTTTGTGAGTGCAGCTGGTAAGGTGTATATGAAAGGTAAATGAGATAACTGGATATCACCAGTTGCTTCTGAGGTGAGCTCAGTCATGACAATGAGAGCTGACAGGGAGTGGACCATACCTCTGCTTATGGACTTTTTATTCAGAGTTGGTATTCTTCCTGCCCCTAAACGTTCAAGTTAAAGTAAATTCTGTTTTCCTTTGAAGAGCTGTTCTTTATTTGGCAGCTCAACCCAAAGTGTTCTGTTTAGAATTTATAATTTTCAACTATTATTGGTAGTAGATAATTATTAGTGTCTCAGTATTATGAACGTGCATATGAAATGGAAAGCAAGGCAAAAAAAATCTGATTCTGTAAATCTGTGTTGTCTTTACTGTTTTTTTGGGGTTTTTTTTGTTTTGTTTTGTTTTTTTTTTTGACACTAGTGTTTTTGCATTACCCTAAAGAATACCCCTTCAGCCCTTTTCCCCTCCACCAAAATGTGAATGCAGGGTTGCAGTAAATGACCGAGACTTCTGCTGTATTAACATAATTTCTCATTAGCTACCTTCTTAATATAAGGCATAAGAATGTTTGTGGCTGTGGCTAGACTCAAATATAAAGGAAATTCCTATGAAAGTTATTTTCATGCAGACTAACTTTAGTTCTGAACTGTGTGTTAAGAAAGTACTAACAAATGTAAGATTTCACTTAAGTGAAATAAATAGAAATTATCACCAATGTAATTCTAAAAATGATTATTACTTTGGTCAGCTTTAACCAAAAATTAGGTTTTAAGGTGAAGGCCTACAACTTTCACACTGCTGTGACTGTTTCTTGCCTCACGCTGGGAAATGTTTCTTAGCAAGTAACATATCTTTGTATGAAAAAAACAAAACCCCAAAACTGATGAAATGCATACTTAGACTTCAAGTTAGTTCCCAGACTCACACGTCTTCCTTGAAGTACTTTCAGCCTGGGTGCTTTCAGTTTATTTAAAAGGAAAAAGAAGATAACTAGCTACAGGGCTGCTACATGGTCATGTTTTTTTTATGTATGTATGTATATATTTTAGTCGTGCAAAGTAGTGCAAGAACTCATTCAGTTCTTACCAGCTCTGTTGAGTACAGGTGATTTCTTTAATTCTTGCAAGATGGCAGTTTTCTAATGTTCAGTGTTGCAGCAAAACTGGCCCTGAATTACAATGAACATTGAACTCATTGAATAAATGCCTGTGTGCTCTATAGTGTTCATTGGTGTACATCTGTTTACTTGAGCTGTGAAAACTTACCTGCTACTCATCTCTCATTAATTCTTCACATTAGCTGTCTTGTTTGTTCCTTCCTCTTAGGATGAATAATTTCTTTTTACATGGAAATGAATTTTTATCTGATTATGTCAGACTTGTTTTTCTTCTTGAACTTCTGTTCCTAGGAGACTTCCACACGTAAGCGTAGCTAGGTTAGTCTTCATGATTCTGCAGATCTGAACTGATGTTGCTTACAGCTTTGCCAGTTGCAGACACTAATGACACTGTTCAATGGATCTGATGTAATGCATACTTTAAACACTAGCAAAATGGAGAAGAAAGTATTGAAGATCACTGCTGGTTTTGAAGGATTGCCCATTATCAGTTTTGGTAGCACAAAGGGGTCTCTGTAATCTCTTTTCTTTTTATATCATCTGTCTGTACTGAGTGGCTTTAATAAAGTCCTTCTGTTTTTGTTGGTAGAAATGCATCTATTTGGTTTTACATGTCAAAATCAATGATATCTGAATGTTCTTGTGGAAAAAAATATACTTGCATTATATGGATATTTCATCCATACATGCTAGAATTGATTAGTACCTTATTCACGATCCTGATCGATGTGAGTGGTCCACGTGTTGCTGCTAAATACCTCTGTTTTACTGAAATTATTTAAGATAACGTAGTATAGGACCTCCCCCCTTTAAACTCAAAACTGTTAATGCAGAATATTCTGTTGCTTGAATTTCATTACCTTGGGACACACTTGCTGAAGCAAAGTGGAGAAAAATAGTGTACAGTAAACACAGCTTTATGAACACGACCGATATACAGGATTATGACTTTGAATTTTACTGAAATATATAGAAACTTTCTTGGAAAGCAGTTCAAGGAAGTGAGATGTACCTGTAATTCTGAGAAAGCAGAAGTTTAAATTAACACAAATATCAAAATGTATCAAACTCATATAATGAAGACCGCCTTTTCAGTGCAAGTTCACTGTATATTCAGTAGTGCGTGTGGTTCGCTTGATTCCAGGTGCAGCAGCAATGTTTTGAATGGATGTTTTTGGTAGTTAATGGAAAAAAATGTATTGCTTTTAATTGGAAATGTCTATTTACCTTGAACAAGAATCATGTTGTTGTCTTGGTTATTGGAAACAGTGCTTTACTATGTGTGTGGTAACATACTTGATTTAAAACAACAACTATGACAACAACAAAGTTCATTATTGAATTGCTGCATTCTGCTACTAATGCCAGCAATGGCGTTCTTTTGGAGACAAAACTCCTGTGTCCAGCTTAGTTAATAGGCATGTTACTAGAAATGTTTCAGGGTTTTGGAGTCTGATTACCATGATCAACCTCAGATAATTGCAATGTCATTACTGGACACCTGGTACTATTTCTTAATAGGAGGTTCCTGATAGTAAGAAGCTTTTTTTAGTGCATTTGCAGAACACTTAGGCAAAAGAGTACGTGATGTAACTGATGAATTAAAAAATATAGATCAAGTTTTTTATAAAGGTGGGGTTTTTTTTTCAGAGAAGGGTGTCTTCCAAAAACTTGTTTTCACAGAAATATCTTTTGCAGCCAGAATAGAATATGTTATTATGTCACATGCCCAGGCCCTCTTTCCTCTCTTTGTGTATTGCCTATTTAAGGCTTTGGTTTTATGTTCTTTTTGTGGGTGTGTGGTGTTGCTGTTAGTACAGTATTTAATTTTCTTGCTTTATTTTGTCCAGAGCAAGATGAATCGTTCAGAGGCTGAAAGGAACCTGTCATTCTCTTTGTGTTTCTCTTTGTGATTTTTTTCTTCCTCTCCCTGCCCCAGGAGATAAAGCATTATGGCTTAGGATTTGCAAGGCTGACATCCTTCCCCCCTTTCCCTGCCCTTAAGAAATACTTTTCTGCCAGCCCGAAGCTGATAAATGGGGTTTGAGAGTTTTTCTCTTTGTTACCAAGCTAGATACATGTTTTCAGTTTCTGTTAGCTGGAAGTCAGTGGGCAAGAGCTAACTCATATTCAAAATTGTTCATACTGTAGTCTTTTCCTGACATAGCTATCTCAATCAGGAAGAATAGCATCCCTGACAGTATTCTAACTGTGTTAACATACAATTTCCTGATACAGCTTGCTCTTGGATCGGTGTTAGGATTTGTTTTTATAGCTGTGTTGTGCAGTGTTGGTAGTATGGAGTGTGCTGATTTAACTATGGTAAAAGGGTCCTGGTACTGATGTAACTTCCAGGAGTGACTGAAGACAAGAGCTGAGATATTTTTGATAAACTGAATGTTGGTATGGATATTGTAATAGACAGTTACTCTAAAAAAATAGTTTGGTTATAACAGAAAACCTCACACTTCAGGCTCTGACCCAATCTATGAATAATGAGGATTACTGTTCCCTTTTATAAGTTGCTGGGAGAAGAGTGTAGGTTATCCCATTCCTGCCTGTTACACAGCAAGGAATCATTTGATGTGTGAGGAGCTTGGACTCTCAGCTCTATTTGAAGGCGTGTGTTTATGTGAATTGCTTAAAAATGTGATTGGTATATCCAGTGTGTTCTGTCAGATTTGACATGTGTGATTGTGTGTTGTGTCTTGATGCTGATTAAGTCTCTGTACTAACGGGTGATGTGACATTACCAACTGTGGAACTGTGGCCTGACATACTAGCAAGAACAGTCTGTTCAGGCAGTTCATCTTTACTGCTCCCAGGAAAGTTCTTGGCCCTGCTAATGGATACTAAAGATCTTTTTTTTTTTTTTTTTTTAATCCACCAGGTTATACAGATTCTGGATAAAAGCAGAGCTCTTCTTTTCTAACTTGTCTTTTGTGATAGTGTATTTTCTGCTTCTGTTAATTTAGTGGTTTAGAATGTAATGCCTGAAGTAGCTCCATATGTATGAAAGTAGACCCTCATGCTTAAATTAAGGTCTTTATTTACTGATTCTGCTTTTATTCTCTTCTTACTGATCCAAAATATTACATTAACTGATAATTTTGTGGAGTTCTAATGGGTACCAGTTTCTATAGTCCAGTTTCATGATTAAATGTTTACATTAAAAACCATTGGTATATGTAAGCATGAGTGAATGTTGTTTGTTTTGTTTGTGTAAGTGAAATATATTTACTTCAGCTGTTTCTGAATATTTGGTAAAAGTTGTTTGACAGTTCCTGTGACAATTTGGGGGCAGGTGGGTCGGGAGGTTATTTGTCAGTAAAATCCATAGTGAGGTGAGCTTTGCAGATACAGGGAAGGGAGGTTAGGGGCATATTGCCTTTTTTTTGTTTGTTTGTTTGTTTCCTCATCTGGATGAGCCCATCTGTATTTTCACGTGGAGAGCTTTAGTCTGTCATTGCAAATAGCTGTGCTGGATACAGTGCTGGATTAGAGACAAAACTGCAAGTTGTGTATGCACCATTGACCTAAATGTTGTAGGACTGTGTAACTTTCTGAAAGAGAACCTTTTTGAATGTGTCTATGGTCCAGTTATAGTTGAGAACTAAGATTCTTTTTTCGGGGAGTTTTTTAGTGAGTTGAGATCTCATTAGGGTGGTACCTTCTGTTGTTGATGGGGTTTTGTATGTGTGTGTGTTGGGGTTTTTTTCGATGTGTTTTTTTAACACTACGTGGTTTTACTCTTATTTTTAACTTCAGAACAGTGTTGTACCACCTAGTTTAAGCACTGATAAGAATGTTAGTTTGAGGAGCCTGGCACTTGCTCTCAGATGTTTGTCTCTTTTCAGTTAGATCTAAATTATTTTCTGGAGGTGCTCTGGAGGTTTCCCAAGTCCTTCCCTTCTCCCCTTGGGCAGTTAGGGGAACCATTGAGCACAGGTAGTGTAGTGGAAAAAATGTGAACACAAGTCAGTTAGCCATAAGGGGTTCTTATTTTCTTTTAAGTGTCATCTCCTACAGTTTGGTGTGTTGAGTACAATTTTATGGAACAACTGAGTCAGTCCAGTGGCTTTTTGTCACAAAAAGCTCCTTCATCCATTCACCCGTGGTATTGCAAAGGTTGGCACTGCGGAGACACAGCAGTAAGCTTGGTATTTGTTGATCTTTTTTCCTGAGTCAATTCCGTTGATTAACTGGTTGGATTTGATTTTTTCCTGAAGGAAAAACAGCTTTTTACTAAATTAGTGTGATAATTTGGCTAATAGAGGAGTCTGATTAGTGCAAGAACAACAGAGTTCTGGGAGAAGGCATGGAACCTCTGGCCAGTGAGCAATTGGGTTATCTCATCTGTAATGAAAGGTGATAGCAGGTGATCAGAAATAAACTGTTTGGTACCATCTTTTATGTGCTTTTTAAAGAGCTAAACTCTAAATCAGAAGTTCTGCAGTTTGAGCAGCCAGTGAAGTTCAAGGTAATAATTGGATGCTAAAGTACATGGGTTTTGGGGGTGGGATTGCTGTGGGTATTTTTTGAGGCTCCACCTCCCAATCAGGAGCTATTCAGTCATGTGATGCAAAACAAGAAGTTTAGTAGAAGTTTATCATGCTGGCAGACTCAACTCTAGAGAATGTATGAATCTGGAGCAGAAGTAAAAGCTTTGTGCACTATAGTGTGATAGAAGCATGATTCTCAGTTCTCATCTCTGGTCTGAATTAGATAGTAAGTGTACAGACGTAACGTTAAGCACAAGTCAGGATGGGACCAGAGGAATGGGCAAATGAATTTAAATGAAGCTTTTAAAAGGATCTACGTCAAAGCATTGAGAAGTGATCTGCTCCTTGATGTTCTGGGCTAGTGCTTGCAGGTAATAAATAGCATGTGAGCTGTTACCTGTAAAAATAAGGTTCCATATATTTTTATGTTGAGGTGTCTTGAGTTTTTGCTGCCATGACTGCACTTTAATGATAATACTTGACAGATCTCTTCATGAGCTGGGCTGGTTTGTTAAGCTGTTAGAAGACTAATCAAAATGTGTAATTTTCTGTTCAGTTAGCAAGCAGAAGTAGCTCATTATGGACTCAAATGAGCAGCAGTACCAAAGCAGGAAGGTGAGGCCATACATGAAGGACTTAATTTCCTTGCACTGTCCTGATAATATACTCTTAATGCTTTCTGCTGGGAATTTGGAGAACTTGGACACAATAGTTTCTGAAAATTTTAGAAGCCTTCTCCCTAATCTGTGTTACTTTAAAAAAAAAAAAAAAGTTTTAAACACCATTTAAGGGAAATCATAGTTTTGCAAGATAAGCTATTTGAGTAGTTGCTAAAAGGTATGTGTATCTATCCTGGTCTATGTACCTGCATATTGACTAAATAATAATGTTGTATAGTCTTAGTCTTAGGGTTTTTTTCATAGAGACTGCTTGGAATACAGACTAGGGAGAAATGAAGTGTAGAACCTGAAATCCCAGTGACTGAATAACGGATATGAAAGCTGGTTTTCTTTGATCCCCATCATCTTCAAACTTGCTAACAACATTTTAGTTTTATAGAACACCTGGATTCTTCCAGTGCTAGAAAGGATCTCTAGTAAAAATCATGGAAAGATCTATAGCTGTAAGTAGCTATAAGAAAGATTACATAGCTATAAGCAACTATGAGAAAATGGAAGTCTTATGGTATTATAATATGGCTACTACATCATTGTGCATATTTTATTTGAAAGTAAAAGCATTCCATGATTGCATGCACAAGTGTTAATTAGCTTTTTTCCCTACATCAGTGCTGAAGTACCATTTTAGCTTCTGTGATGTAAACTAATTAAGCATCCAGTTGTTTAATACCTATCAATATCTGCCTGTTTTCATGTATAATAATAAAAATCCAGTAATTATAGTTTGGCAAGTGAGTATATTAGTTTATTCTCTTTTAAGGCAGTACATTTTCGTATTCTGTTGTGATTATCTCTCTTCAACAACTTAATCAGTGTTTCTGTGCTTATTTTTTTTCCTCTGGCAATATTAATCACTAGATTAAAAAAGGCTTGATTTTCATTTTGTTTTCAGATATTAAAGTGTTTTATTGGGTTCTTAAAAAATGAATCAAGGGAAAATGTTTCAATCTTTCTTTTACAGTTTACATTGATGAAGATAATCTGTGTTAAATGTTGCATTCTTTAATTATCTTTTTAGTAGATTTGCCATATCAATTTTATGTGGATTCTAGCTGATTAGCACTTGACTGACAGTGAAGTGATTTTGAAACACACTGTTTCTAAATGGTACTGTGCTTCGGAAAGAAGATCTGAATTAAGCCATCTCAGACTAAAGAAAGCTCTCTTATTTTCCCTCTTATGGCTTGTATTGGTATTAATTGGTAGTAACTACCTTCCAGTGAAGCAGTTAGTTGCTTCAGAGCAGTCTGAGTGCTAAATGAACTCATGCAGGCAGCATTTGTTTGAGTTTGAAAGTATATTCAGCAGTTGCCAGTGTATAAGATATAAAAGCAATGAAACTGTTTCCTTTTTCCTTAATGTGAGCAGAATTACATTTTCCCCTTTTCTCCAGTTAAAGTACCTCGTAATTTTCGCTTGTTGGAAGAACTTGAAGAAGGGCAGAAGGGAGTAGGTGATGGTACAGTAAGCTGGGGCCTTGAAGATGATGAAGATATGACACTCACCAGATGGACAGGAATGATTATTGGGCCACCGAGGGTAAGTATGATGAATTACTGATTTTGTAGGCAATACAAAATGCAAAAAAAAATGTTACTTTTCTACACCATAAAGGAATTAGTTGAAATTCAATGTATGAAATGGTAGAAATGCTGTATATTCCTCTTAGAATTCTTCACTTTTAGGCACGTTAGTGTTTTCAGTCTAGCCTTCCCTTTCTGCAGCTGGCTGTAAAAGCCACTTGTGATTTGAGACTTATTTTACTGTTAGGACTATATTCATTTTGCATTTCCACTATTACTGCACAGAAGTGTACAGTGATAATACAATAAACAGGTAACTGCCTTTCCACAGTTTATCATATGTGCCTGGTAGTTTCAGTTTTGTAGTAAACTGGCAATGTATTTTCAAGTTTTTACAAGTTTTATCAAATAGTCTTTCAGTATAGCAGTGTCAGTATTTCAGCTGAATCATGCCTAAAGAGTAAGTGGCTTTTAATTACCTCTGACAGTTAAAGTATATGCACAAAGCTCAAATCCTTCTGACCTTTGAAGTTCTGTAGAATGTCATTTAGATTGATAAAAGCTGCAAGAGAAGTAATAATCTCTTGTATTTGAGTATCTGCCTCAGCAGGTGCAAGTGGAGACACCTTTACTTGAGTTATGTGGACACTTTCTCATGAGTTACAATATGATACAGAAGTTCAGTGTGTAAATGAGTATGTTTAAGTAACCCTTAGTTAGCATATGTCTTTCACTCCTAACACGAGGTTACTGTCTTGTGTATCCTTCCGTGCTTCAGGGCTTGTTGAAGCAACTGCCCGTGACAAGAAGGGAGATAAGAACTCAGCCTCAGTGAAGACAATGTCTTGCAGAGTAACAGAGTTCCAGAGTTAAATTCAGTGTAATTCAAGCTCCTTTTGGAAGTCAGTTAGTTGCAACTTGCAACAGACTGTTATGAACACTTGAATAATGGTTGTGAGCTCCTAAGATTTGAGTGCATTTAGGAGAGGACAAATTTAAAATATAAGCATAATGACTGTATGCTTTGGATACTAACTGCTGTGGAATCAGTGTTTGAATACATTTTGAAGGAACTTTGTAGTCTTATGGATTTGGATAAGAACTTGCAAATTTGAGCTAGCTGAAGTATTGTCTCTCTGACTCTCCAAAAAGCCTCCAGAACTGCTTGTGACTGGTTTCTCATTCAACCTAAGGTAGACTACTCCATAGCCTTGAAGGGAGTGATTATTATATAGGATCTCATATGTTTTAAAAAAAAAATAAAAGAAGTCAACCAAGCCTGGTATGTGCTTTTAATTCTGGTCTATTTGTATTTCTGTCATTTTATCTTTTTTAGGAGAAAGAGTACATGCAAATAATATCTTGTGCCATATCAAGGACTTGCAGTCTTGCTGATAGAATGACTGGCAGTATACAGTGAGTGTAGAAAGTGGAAGCCACCAGTTCCCAAGGCAGCAGTGGCATCCTGAGAGGAATTGCATATCCAGTCTCAGTGTTTGTAAAAGATGGGTGGGTTTTTGAATTGGCTGAGTTATGTAGGTGGTGCAGTAAGGCAAAACACAGAAGAAGTTATTAATACTGTCCACAGCATGAAGTTCTTCTCACATGTGGCTTCTCTAGAGCTGTGCAAAAATTGCTTATCAGGGTTTTTTTTTTCTTACTTCATTTGAAAGGTGACCAGCATGGGTGGAGGAGGGTAAGATTTGCTTTGGATTGAAGGAAACGTTTTTCTGACTCCCAGAAAATGAGGCTTTAGGCTTTTTGGGGAGCTGGCAAGGGATACTTGGCTCTCAGTAAAACAATGACTTGATAAACTCAGCAAAATTGAGAAGCCACCTGGATACAAATAAGGGAATGAGTGCTGTTCTTGGAATTTTTCAGAGTTGTGAGCAGTATATATACATTTTGGCCTGTTTCCACTGTAACGAAAAGTAACCCTCTCTGCGGAAGTAAATTGTTTTAGCTGAGTGAGTAATGAGAATATTTGTTAGTGTATTTTCTTGCTGTGTTACCAGCTGTGTTACCTGTAGCAGGACAAGATGACTTGTATTGGGCCTTTAGCTTTTAATCATAGAATGTTAAGGGTTAGAAGGGACCTTGAAGATCACCTAGTTCCCAGCTCCCTATCCCCTCCCTGGCCCACCCCATCCCACTAAGGCCTTATCCAGCCCGGTCTTCAACATTGCCAGGGTTGAGGGATCCACAACCTCCCTGGGTAACCTGTTCAGTGTCTCACCACCCTCACAGTAATGGCAAAAAATCATAGAAAACCTTTTGTATTGCCTCTTTTCTTTCTGAATCACTTGCTACTCAGTTTTTGTGCCTTCTCAAAATTAGGGTGCTTTAGTAGTCCTATTTCCACTCTGCCTTTTAATTGACCAGAAAGTGAACTGTCATTTGGTAACTTGGCTTCGTGGTTGATACTTCGACTTGGAGTGATGGCTGGATGATGCAGAACAGCTTAAAGATGCTGCTTCTGGAAAGTTCAGAGGCACGTTATTGCTTTTGGTTTATGTTGGCTGAATCTGTTGTGCCAATGGAAAAGCAGGTGTAGAAAGTGACTTTATCTTCCTTTTGGAACACAGAGGCTTCTGCATCAGTGACCAGCAAAGCCACTGATCCTTTGCATGGTCTACCTGAAAAGATTAAAAAAGATAGAACCATATCTAATTTTAATGTGACTTTCTCAAAATATACTTGCATTTAGAATTACCTGCTCTCTAGTCACTTAGGAATGACATCTGCAAGCTAGCAGTCACTTCACTGTCCAGAGTTCATAAATCCTCCAGTAAACCAAGCATCTTATATATTTTCCATAGTGTTAATTACTTGCAGAATATGTTTCTTTGGCAGGTCCTTTTTTTGTCTTGTTCTTGGTTGTATCTTGAGTTATTAATCTTTCTCCATTTTCAATTTTTTGCAGTGTTAGATATTTTATTACGTGAGAAAGTGGTAATTTTCCTAAAGATTATTGATTTCTCTCAGCCCTGTACTGTTCCAATGTTGTTTTGAGAATGCAGGTGGGTAGAAAGGATGAGAGCAAATGTGAATTAAAGAAAGAATTGTATTGTGTTAAAACTTGTGTATGGAATAGTCAATAGGTAATGTAATTTACATATATCATGAAGTAATCAATATAACCAAAACAGTGGAGTCAGTAATCCAAGACCTTCAGTTGGTACACAGTGTTAACAAATTTATATTTATTTCATATTTCTTCATCTTTATTCCTCTCGCCTTTACTCTGCTTTTTAAAAAATCAGTAATATTTAGCTTTCAGTAAAGTGCATTAGTCTGTCTTTTTGCTTTCTAGACAAACTATGAAAACAGAATATACAGTCTGAAAGTAGAGTGTGGACCTAAATATCCAGAAGCACCTCCTACAGTTAGATTTGTAACTAAAATTAATATGAATGGAATAAATAATTCCAATGGAATGGTAAGTTGAAATGGTAAGATCAACCATGTTCTTAATTTATACTATAAAGTATTTCTGTGAAAAACTCAGGTGAGGAATATGCATGTTGGACAGAGCTTTCATATTTAATATTTTTATAATATAAGCACTGTTTTAAATTGAATTTGGTGGCCTACTACTTCAAATCTTTGTGGCTCTCAGTGGCTTATCAATGAGACAAGCATTATTTATAGTATTGAGACAGTTTTTCCTTTTAAATGAAGATGAAAGTTTTAGTTTTGGATGGGAAAACAGTTAGTGTTTAAGCTGTGTGTAGGTGTTTCCCTTGTAATACTCTTACGAAAGGGGATATTATAACAGGAATCTTACAAACTTTTTCAGATATTTCCGTTAATTAAAAATGGAAGTTTTTCATTATGAGACTCAATCTGGGTGTATTAACTCACCATTAATGAACTGGTGTATTTATATTCTTGTTTTCTTTATACTGACTTTATTCTGATCCAAGGTGATTCTGAGCTTCAGTCTTACTATCTTTTGATAGAGATGGTAATCACTCTCATTTAGAAGATCAGTTTGCATTAAGTTAGTGTCACTGATCCCGCACTTAGGATGGGATGAGTTCATGTACATGAGCAATGGCAGCAGCCCAAATAACTTTGTTACTCAACTATTCACTAAGTACCTTAATTCTGTGAGTAAGCCTGAGGTACCCCATTGCTCAGTGAAAGGAGGGTGAGCTGTCTTGCATTTACAGTGGTATATGCATATATCAGCAGGAAATGCAATAATATATCACACTTGTCTGTGTGTACATTTGTCTTTAGTGAATGCAGAGTAAATGGGTTAAGGTTACATTAGAGGGAGTCAAAGACCATCTTCGGATTTTAAATAATGTGCAAGATCTGAAAGAAAGGTGGACTTGCATTGCTGTAATTAATGGTACTGAAATGTTAAACTTAAGCTTCTAAATGATTGTAGTGGAGGGAGAGGTTCTCAAGGGTTCTTTTGAGGTATGGTAGTGTTCTGGTTGGTCATCCAAAGCCAGTGCACTAACACTTCAGAAATAATCTAAAATTACTTTAGTAGCCAACGATGTTACTCTACCTGAAGATCTTATCAAAATTACTATCTGCCAACTGATGTCTTTCATCACAGCTGTGGCTTGTTGCCTAAGTTTATGTATTTGTTGAGTTGTCATTAGCAGAAACTGCCAATTTGGAATGCTGCAGAGCTTTTGGTATGTTTATAATATGTGGGGTTTGTACCTCTTCCTAGTAACATGTATTACTCTGAATTGTTAGAGAAGCATGCTCTTCTTTCTTCATCTGTGCCTGCCTCAGAGTGTAGGTGTTGGCTTTTGGAAGCAGGATCTCAGGCTTGTAGAGCCTGAAGGCTCATGTTTACTGAGCCAGTTGACTTGTGCTTTTGTCTGGAGAACTCTACACTCCCTCAGCTTGCTGAGCGACAGGGTGAATATTTTGACAGGAGATCCGCCTGGTCATCCCAAAAGCACTGTAGAAATTGAGTCATTGCTACAGGAAAATTTGATTTCATTAAGTTCAAACCTTGTACAAAACCTTCATTCATTTTTTCTTCAACAGTTCTATAAACTTGTATATCATATGAAGGATTTGCTGTGCAAATGCGTAACTTTTTTTTAAAAATGGATTTGAATAGGACTAAATAATATTTTTAATGAAAAGTTTTCAGAAGTAATGAATCTAAAACATATGTTACATAATCTTTGATGTGCCTGTTGTCCCAGTGTCTTGCATTTTACCTTTTTTTTGCCTTTGTGCTCATTAGAGAAACTGAGATAAACAGAGTTCAGCATTCTGGAACAGTTAATGTTGCTGCTTCTTGATAGTTTCTTCTTGTTCCTTTCAAGCTGTTCTCCCACTTTCTGGTCATCTTTCATTATTTAATAGATCACAAATCGTTTGCTGCATTCTTTGAATGAATGGCAGGCTTTCATCAGACATGTTCTACTATCTGTGCTTCTGCGTGCACCCTGGTTTTTGACTGGCCAGCTTTTGATCACATTGCTTATAGATGTCACGAAGAAGTTGGTGACTTGCAGAAAAGAGACAGGAGAGAAAGGGCAGCTGAAATTGTGTGTCTTAGCAGACTATGCTAAAAACGTTTGTAACGTTGTTAAGGTAGGCTTTACAGGAGATGTGTGCCAATTAACACCCGAGGAAAAGTAGGTCCCCCACTGTGAGGTTAGAGGGTGATAATTTCTTTTGAGTTAGAATGGTCGAGGGGAAAGGTGGATGAGTGCTAGTCACTGGGGCTCTAAGGAAGGTAGTTTCATACTGCCTTGTTGGCAGTGGTTCTCAGCCTTCTTGACCTACAAATCCCTTTTACACTTTGCATGAAAAGTGTGTGTGGGTAATGAATTTATTAATATTGACAGGTCCAACTTTATTGACTTTTTGATTGATTATTCTCTGAGAGAGCAGTTTCACTTGTAACTAACCTTTCTATCAACATCATATCTTCAGCAATTGCTGTTTGATAAATTTAGTGCAGCAGAGGAGAGGACTAGTTCAGGAGTATTTTATCTCAAAAGACAACTTGGGTGTTCTGAGGCACCCTGTTAAATTGTCTTTCTTATCTGCAAGTTAGTTTTTTGTGCTTTTGTGTTTTTATTTTCAATTTGCCTATGGAGCTGCTGCATTTGTATTCAGAATTAAATTACTGAGATCAGAAAAGCTAATCCAAGTACCTGTGTGGAGCTGGACAAAATGCCTTTATGTACTAATGGCATTACTGTTGTAAAACTAAGTTATCATTTATAATGCTGTAGGGGTCTTTTCTCTTGGAGACTTATGTATCCCATACTGATAAAAAACAGGTTGCATTTTGATGTGCTGTTTATTTTCCATTGTCTTTTGAGGTTGACTGATTTTTCCATCTTTGAGAGCGCTCTTCAGCTGTCTGTCTTGCAGGACTTGCAGTCACTTCTGTTCCTTTAGATACCATTTACAGCTGGAAATACTTGTTTCCTTTAAAATCGCTTGGGACTCTGTCAGCTATAACTCTGTAAGCTACTGTCCAGTTACTGCTTTGAGTATGTTTATTGTAGACATTTGCTACCATTTGCTACTTGTTGAAGTTAAGATATTTGGAAGATTATAAACACTGAATACTTTGCATCATTGTGTAACATAGTTTATTTTTTTTTCAACTGTTTAGAAAAGAATGATGCATTATACATATTGCTTCTCCTGCTATTGTTTAAGGTTTCGCAGTGGTCTACCCCCAGAATAAAGTAGTCTTCAGATTGCAGTTTGCAGCTTTATCAGCTTTTATGTAACTTTGAAATGTCTCCCTCTGTGTCCCAGGGCATGTATTTGAATATTACCTAATGCATTTGTGCAATTTGAACGCAGTTTGTGTCACTCTTTTAAATGTCTTCTCATTGTTCTTCATAAAGTGAGTTTATTGTGCACCAACTTGGAAATCAATTCTGCAACAGAGAAAACAGAACCTGAGCCAAAATCTTCACTGCTGCAAGATGTTATAAAAGAAGTTAGTGACTTGCAGAAAAGAGACTTGAGATAAATAGCAACGAAAATGTCACATTGCAGCGGTCTTTAGTCAGAAAACAACCATAACAATGTTAAAGCGGAGTTTACAGTCTGTGAGTTTGTTGTTACAAATTCCCAGTCAAGAAAGAAAAGCAGGAGGAACTAATGTTCCAGTCTACGTAGAATTGTACTGATTGAACAGCAGTAGTAACTGACTGCTACGTGCAGTACTTGAGGCAGATGTACAAACCTGAGGGAGCCTACAAAAACAAAGTTGAAGAGAAGCAAGGAGGAGGAAGATGGTGTTAAAGCAGAATGGCCAGACTGAAGATTGACATTCATTTCTCTAGTCCCAGAACAACTGCCTTTCCAGCCATTTTGACTCTTATCTACCACGTTAAACCAAATACTCCTTTAAAAAAGTAGTAATAGTACAGGAATTACAGTGATGGTTTCACCAGTGTTGACTTTCAAAACCTTTCTGTATTAGCTCATACACCTGTGTATTTTAAAATGGCTTGATGCTTCTGCATAATAGTGCTTTTCTTTTGATGCTGTTTTTCTTCCTAACTTACTAAATGTTTGCAATAATTAGTGAGTAATCTGTCTGCCTTTCATACTCTAGTTTGATGATATGCTGTCTTAGGCAACTATAAGGGGTTTCAGACTCTGAGCAAAACATTATTTGTGTGAAAATAAATGCTTTTTAGTACTGAGCTGTACTCAAGATCAAGGATCCTACTTAGGGACTTCTTTCCAAGGTGTTTTTTTTTTTAAGTTGGATGGGTTCTGTCAGTTCAGTTCAGAAAGTAGCTCCCCATACATTGCATGGTTCACCTGAGCTGATAGGCAGTAGCACAGTTAAACAAACAAGGGAGCAGAAGTTTCTTGGGTTAGTATTGCTGCCCAGGCCAGCACATTGTTAAACCTTGACCTCAGCTTCCTCCTTCAAAAGAGTTTAGCTCATCCAGTGTTCTGAAAATAGACAGCCTCACTTCAAATAATCTGGAAATAAGACATCTGTGTTAACATTCTTATTTCTGATTACAGGTGTTTTTTTCTTTCAGCTTGCCCTTATTAAGATGGAATAAGAAACTTCTTAATGTTTTATGCTGCCTAAATCACGAAACAATGGTTTCCCTTACTTCTGTAGCTATGTGGGCTGCCCATGCTACTCTGCCAGTGGAATTCAGTAGCCCTATTCCTGTCCATGGGCCTGCTTTGCAGTTGCACAGCTGTAGACCCCTCTGTGTTGTTAAGTTCCTCTGTGCAGGGGCTGGGACCTAACCTGCTGCCAGAACAATTCCCAGGATGACTTTCAATTGCTGACTTTCCTATGGAAACCTCCCTGTTATAATATAATTGTGTAAATTGTCCCACAGGTTTTATAAACGCATAGGAGAAGTCCCATGTCCTTTCCTTTCAGTTCATATTCAAATTGGTAAGTGATGTACAGTAATCTTCACAGCTCCGTAAGATGACTTACTGTAAGAAGGATGCAAAGAACTAAGAAATGTTCAAGCATTATGGATCAGTTATTTCAGTATTTCAAGACATTCCTTAGTACGTGTAGTGACTCTAAATGGTCAGAAGCACCATGTAATAGCCATGTGAAATAAATCACTTACAGTACTTGTAGCGAGGAAAAACCAAGGCAAATGTTCCTTTAGGAAAGTATTCTACAGACTCTTGTGTGGCAGGTTCTTTTAAAGAACTGAGGAACACCCAGGTGCTTATATCAGCATAGTGAAGGTAATTACTTGTTTCTTTTTTGGGGGTAATTTGAAAAAAACCCCGTAACTTTTATGAGATAGCAGCTCCAGTTTTGCAGTGAACAGGTTGCTGATGTCCTCCTCCCTCCCTCCTTTCCTTCTCACTAATATTAGTAGCAGCACAGATGGAAGGGTCCACCTGCATGGATTTCATTGCAGAATCTGTATCTGTGTGTAAGTACGTGATTGTTTTCCTTAAAATAGTGTATGAACACAGGGACTTTATGCCACAGAGAAAGTATCAGGGAATGTTTAGAACGTTTCTTAGAGCAATTAGGTCAACAACAGTTTTTTACGTAGAGATTTTACATTCCTTCATAACTTAGATTTCTTTCTTCTTTTTCCAGGTGGATGCACGGAGCATACCAGTGTTAGCAAAATGGCAAAATTCATATAGCATTAAAGTTGTACTTCAAGAGCTAAGACGTCTAATGATGTCCAAAGAAAATATGAAGCTTCCACAACCTCCAGAGGGACAAACTTACAATAATTAATTTTAGCTGATTCTCAAACTTCTGTCTTAAAACAACAACCTTCTACTCATGTTATTGTCTTGATTAAATCTCACAATGCAAACACCCACACATTAATGAATTTCAGCTGGTATACATGACCTGGACATTTGTAAGAATATATAATATATGTATGCCCAATATGTTTTCAGGCACTATGGGAGAAAAAGGCAGCACAATTATTTTTTTCTCTTATTGAGGCACTGTCATTTAAGCATAAGCCTGAAATAGCCTAAAATTGGAATTCAGGTTTTACAAGATGAAAGCATGACAGAAAGTGTCAGATTGCTGTGGAATAATATATGTTACTGAAAATAATCTCTGGAGAAGGCAAAATATAAATGGCATGCTTTATCCATCTTGCTTAGTAAAAGAGCTGCAATTAAATTTGTTTTAAGGTAGCAGGTACAGTGAATACCGTTGCTCATCTTGTTTTATTTTTGCAAGGGTGTGGGTGCCGACTACTAGTAGTGTCACAAAGTATGTTCAGGATTGTTTTGATACCTGTATTTATAAAATGGGGGGATTAATTTCTGTTAAGCAGCTCCTGTGTTACATGTATCGGACATGACAAATATTTGTTTACAGTCTTTGTTCTAATAAACCATGCATTTAAGTTTTAGTGAAACAAAGGAAATGTATGGATATGTGATTGAGATTAAAGTTAGTCTTAAAATGTAAATAAAATGTGGAAAGTGTCTGAGGCTGTGCCATTTCTATAACAGTGATGTAATATATGTACAGTAACTTGCAGAAGTAGTGGAAAGCCAAACATAATATTGCTGCTGTTGTTACATACACCTTTTGTCCTTATCACTTTTGTATGCTTAGTTTACTTGAGAGGTCAAGAAATTCCACTTTTTGCAGGGGAGTAAGTTCTGTCATCTGTAGTATCACTTCTTTAGACAAACTTGCACTCTGTGTGTGTATGTGTGTGTGTGTATATATGTTATTTCAAAAAAAAAAACCCCAAACAAAACCAAACCAAAAATAAAAACAAAGAAAAACCCCTTGCCTACAAACCTCCCCTTTAGTTTCCCTCCACATTTTTTTGAGAAATGAGCATAACTTTCACTCTGCTTCCTTAACCTCTAAGCAGTTTTCAAACCACATTGCTGAAATCTGTTCTACTTCTCGGTCCTTTGTCTTGCTTTTGCAGTTCCTGCCTTGAGTCTTGCTTTCTTGCATCTTTTCCTCTTTTATGTTTCTTGCCTTTTCTTCTTCTTGTCTGTTCCACTTTTGCCTTTTCTGAAACACACAAGAAAGAAACTTCAGGACACTTTACTAAAAACTACACCCATGGTACAGATCATCATATTTTCATGTGCATTCCATGATTCATATGCCGTGATGCCACTGTTTTCATAGCTAGAATGCTTTCTGCCTCTCCTGCAGTTGTTTTTTCAATGTATTCTGTCTGGTGGGAATACTGGGTTTAGTTCTGTTACTGATTTCTCATAAGCAAGATAGTTAATGCTGTTCTTTTGGATATTATGCCTTCTTTCTCTGCCCCCCCAACTTGGAGAATGCAAGCCTTTGTTCATTTTGATGAGAATATGTATCATTGAGAGTGAGTCATCAATTTGCATTCAGAGTTTTATTTTGTGGTTCTTTTGAAAAAATTGATATCATCAAAAGCCATCAACACCCAGCTAACTTTCTTTGATAAGCCTTTGCCTATTTCTGATGTAAACAGTGAACCTTTAAAAGCAATAAACTAGGTGGTCTTTTTTTTTTTTTTTTGAAAGGTTTATTTAATATTTGTCAGTTTATGCTTTTTAGACAAATTGGGCATTTCCAGGATTGATGGATTTAGAGCTGCCAGCTACCTCGTGTCTGTATTTATATAACATATCAGTTGTGACCGTTTGGCTGACGTGCATTGCAGCATTTTCTTTCTTGGTTTCATTTGAATGATATTGATGCCATTAAATCTTTTTGCTTACACTAACACTGCTAATCTATATTTAATCAATTAAAATAATGGAACAGTACAGTTCTGACATGTGAATTTTTGGGAACATAAACTATTGAGAGAGTTAGAAAATGCTCGGAGATTATTATATGGTTGGTAACATAATTAAAGAGACTGACTTATTCACAGAACATCAAGAAGGGCTTGTTGTTGGCTTGGTTGTATGTGGTGCAAGTTGATCCAGTAACAGTCTAACCATTTGTATTGATGAAAATCTGCATATCCACCTGCAAGCAGATACATTTTGCAGAAGGAAAAAACAGTGGTGGATGGAGTTGACCTGATCTCTGACACTGGAGCATGTTATACAAGGATGACTATAAAAATATTCCTGCAGTGATTTTAGGTGTGTTGGTTTTCCATTTTGCTCATACTTGGAACAAGTCTAAGTGTAATTATTTATGAAATTTTAAAATGTCTTGAAGACTACTGCATAAAGGTGATTCTGAAGCACTGCTGCTTACTCTCCTTCAGAAAGGTTACATTGTTTTACAGCTATCCATGTCCGGTCAACTTTTACTTAGTAATTTGCTTTCTCCTGTTCTTGTGGTTTCTCTGAAATAACCTACTTAGATGTCAGAATTTTAATTTTCCTCTCATGAGAATTTAAATTGTGTTACATTCTTTTGGGAAGATTTGAATTTACTGTTGTTACCAAATGTGTACGTTTTTTGTCTTCTCAAACCCATAATTGTACATCTTGCAGAGCAGAGCATCATTTGAAGCCAGTTGTGTGAGGGACAAAATGCAAAAGCTCTAAATATATAATTCTTTTCATGTTGGTGGTCACTGACTGGGATTTAAACTAGCTTTGTGCTCTGGAACATTTCCAAAGTTCTTATGTTTTGGTTGGTTGAGGGAGAGATATGTTTTCTATGAAGAAAATTAAAAAACCAAAGATGGTATGATTCATGCTTTGTTAAACCTTAAGATACAATGAGCAAGCCTATGGAAATAGCCACATTACAAATAATGTGCCTTACTCATGGATAATAAAGTACAGAAAATGTTGCAAGGTGTGAATGTACCAAGAACCTTGATTGCACTCCTCTTCCTGAAAGCAAGCTGAGAATACTTGTCACCCAGGAAGACAGAGCCAGGAATGAATCCCTCAACTATTATGAAATAAATGCATAATGCACATTCCTCCTAAACGTTTTTTTTATTGTATAGGGGATTACCTAAAGGAAAATTTCAGTGCGTCTTGTGGCAGTTGATCAACTATAATAATAACAACTATGTAATTTGGACACGTATTTGTGTTTTACGTGGTTACTTATATGATGAGTTTGTGGAGTTATATTTCCTATTTAGTAGCTTTTGGGACAATAATTCAAGGCCTTGAAAATATTTATTACACTTCTCTTGTGCTATCTTTTGATGCAGAGGGCTCATTTAGTAGACAGGCAGGATGTCTGACTTCTACTTGTTTTTATACTGACCTCCAGTTTTTGAAAACTCAGGCAGATTGCCCTGGTGTGGCTAGTCTCAGCTGCTGGAGGAGAAGTAAATTGGTACTGAGCAAGTCTGAATATGTGTTACTGTACTAGAAAAAGGTGACTTAAAACTACTGTTAGTCTTTTATATGAATAAAATTCCAGATAGATCTGAAGCAGTGAGACAAAGTACATTTTTCGTAAAATGTTTTAAATAATGTGTTCAGAAGCCTTTTGTGAAGCCTTGAAAGATTTCTGAGGTGGGGAGGTATTGGAGGAACATGATGAATGTCTGTAGTCTTTATTTAATAATAAATTAAAAAGAAAGCTTTAAAACTTGTTAATCCATCTCTGTTAACTCTCTCTATTGAAACAAGTGTGGGAGATGGCATTGTCTGTTCCCTGTTCTGGTGATGGCCTTATTCCCTGAAACAATGTTTTTCTGTTGCAGACCCAACTGATTGTGGGTTAAAGGATGAAGGGTATATTGCCTGTAATGCTGGAATTATGAAACTAAGATGCTGCTTTAAAGAAAACAAACACAAAAGAAATTTCACTAGCTGTTCTCAACCACCATAGATATGATTTCTCCATTCAATGGCTAAAATACCAGGTTTTTACATTACCTTAGTGTTAATGTGGTTTGTAATTTTGTTGTTGACCTTTTTTTTACTAAATGGATGTATACCTTCAGCTCAATTTGTGAAAAGTTGTAAGTGAATGTACAGCAAATTCTGTTCTATAAAATACACATCATATGCAAACTCTCAAGTAGCATTTCCATATCCAAACACTTCCGTGAAGTTTTTCAGTCTTTACCATCTAAAAGTAGTGATAAATATAAAAAAACCTCTTATTATTTATAGTAGTGCCAAACTGTATAAATGGATAACTTAATGGAAGAATGCTTTGGATCTCTTGATATAATTAATGTTTTCTGTACTAATTTATGACTTTTCACCATTTCTTAACAGCAGCATCCCAACCTTCTGCTTTTCATATCTACAGTATGGATAAAATGTAAACATGGTTTTATAATGTATAAATTATAGAGTTTGGGTTAAAAAACCCCCAAACTCTGTATTTGTTATATCAGAAGTACTGAAGGAATGGCTGTGCAGACATACTGCAGAGAAGGTTTTTATAAGCTGATTTGTGCATGTTCCTACTCTGCTCCCTGGTGATTGTTATAGATGTGTAGGTATGCTGATTTAACACATTGGCTGTTTTAATTACTGTTATTATATCCTATTATTATTTTTAAGTATGCAGGAATGAGAAGGGGAGGGGAAAAGGGATTTGATTTCCCTCTGTGGTTTCTACTGATAAAAAATTATCAAGAGAATAAACTTGGTAAACACGTCTTACTGACTTGAGAATAGATCATGAAAAAAATGCTGTATTTTTCCAATTGTCACAGAAATAAAAGCTGTTTCAATTAGAATGAGAGCAGCTTAAACAGCAGAGCTGTGAAATTGTCATGAAGATATGGAAGACAGTGTTTCTAGCAGATCTTTCCAGCATTGTGAAAATTGGGTTGGTATGGGAGAGAGGATTGAGCTTCACAGAATGACTTTGGGAAATGATGTAGCATTTGAAACTCTTTCAAGTCAGCCTGACAGGGCATAACCCAATTCTGTTTGTCTCTCACTTTTTTAAGGTAGAAAATTCCTGCATTTACAATTGCTAAACATTGTGAAGTACAGCAGGTTGAGATGACTTTGTTTCTCTTAGGTTTTAGCAAAACTTGCCACCATAAGGAGCTGTGTAAACCAAAAGCATGGACGTGTGTGATGCTGATGGCTGGCTCTTTAGTACCCACAGTGATCTCAAGTGTTTGGTGATCAGCAGTTTTGGACTTAAATGTGTGTGTGCAGTTAATAGAGTCAATACTATTAATGAGAAAAGTCTATAGCGAAAGCTCTGCTTTTGTAACAGTATCAGGCGAATTGCCAGCAACCCTGACCCCTGCCTTTTCTGGCTGACAAATTCCTCCAGTGTTTGTTGGTTGCTCGATTGCAGTTTTGCGAGAGAACATCATTTCTCATCTCTGGGTGATGTGTTGCATTCTGAGCTCTGGAACTGTCTGATTCTGAGAAATCTAAAATAACTCCTTGCCACAACATCACAGTTTGAGGATTCATGGAAGTGGTCATAGTCATCTTGGTTTGTGTTTTCTGAAACCAATTCCTGTTATGTGTACATTTTTTTTCTGTCTGAAGATTTGCAGATTACATCTGCTGTATCACATGATACTACCAATCTGTCAATATGTTAGATTTGTTACAGCCTTATCAGAAAACATTTCAGCGTCTCTGTCCTTACAGTCAGCATCATATGTATGAGTCAGTGCATTTATAGCAAAATTCTCATGCTAAGTTAGTACTATACTTTCACTGCTTAAATGCTGTAACTTTGAAATACTGAACTAATATGGGAGTTTATAGCCATGACTTTCTAGTTAGTGATATCTTTATATCTCTGTTCAATGACTATGATAATTATTTGCTTCCTTGAGCTGTCATTCAGATTGTGCATTAAACACTCATTATTTGAAGTCTTTGAGTGTCACCTCAGTTAGTGGTGTAATGGTTTTGATCTTCAGAGTGGGGTGCCGTGAATAGAGTACTGCTTTGGAAGCTCTTCATTTTACCACCCTGTTCTGAGTCTGTTGAAAAATATATTCTCAACTGCTCATGTTCCTTAGAGCGGAAACTATTTCTTCTGGCATTTCAAATACTCTTCACTTTGACCTTCAGATTTGTTTGGAATCGGTGTGTTATTCATGCAGTGTGAACAACATTAACTCTCAGTCTCTAATGCTTTACTGTATTTTTGTGATTGTATGATCCTGTAATATCTGTCTGATTCTAGTATTAAAACAGAAGCCAACAAAAATGGTGCACTGTTTTACTTGATAGATGGACAGATCACGTGTGCTGCACTAACAAGCCTGTAGCTGAAGACAGGAGGGCAGTGGAGAGAGAAGGAATTCATGTAATTTAAGTATGTACAACTCCTGACACCATTCAAAAAAGATATGGTTGTCTGTCTGCTTAAAACTAAGATGGCAACTAAGTATTTGCCTGTTTTTACATGCTTGCCACAACACAGCTGAAATGACATTATATAGCTAGCTAGATACACGGGTGACCAGTAATTTGTGCTCAGGTAGGAGGGGTTTAGTGCAACCATAGCAAGAGTTAGAGTTCGGTTGTAGGTGCTTTTATGTGTAATAGTTGGAATCTAATGTCTGTACTATTTAAAGACAAGTGGCAAACGTTTTGGTATTAAATTCATGCTGTACCTCTACTGCTGTTTGGTGGGTAGTTCTTATTTGCTCTGGCTTGTAACTTAGCAACTCTTATTTTGTATTTTCATAGTAATGGTTGGGGTTATTCCACCCTGGTCTTCTAAGGGATAAAGAACGTGTGTGCATGCATGCACATACTCTTACAAAGCATTTAGGCAAATAAAATTGTGTTGCTCCTTCCTGGTTATTTGTGAGAGGAGTTAGTTGGGCTGGCCCAAAGCTTTATGTTGGAATGGCCAGCTACTGATAATCATGTGGTAGCTGCATTTCTGCTACAACACACCTCGCCTGTAATCCAGGTCAGCAAGTAGCAGCGGTCCAATCCTTCATCTTCCTAGTTTCAAGGGAGCTGGTTTCCAGATCCTAACTGGAGGCAGTCTAGCTCAGCCTGCTTAGGCTTAGCCAGGAGGAGAGAGCTGTGCTGGTGTCTGTCCACCCTCCTTATTCTGCCCTTGCCCTTCTGCGAGGAGTCCTATGGTCTGTATGGCAGCTGCATGGGAGGTGAGCAGGGGGCTCTGTGGCTTCCCAAATGGGGTCTTGCAGCTTGAAAACATGATTTATTTCCCCATATTGGTATTTCATAACTCTTTCCCAACTAAATAAAATTCAATTTATAACTTGACTCCTTTAAGCATTTGCACAAGTGTGTACTACTGGCTTTTTGTGGTGATGAATGCATACTCGTCCTTTCCCTCCTTGTCTCCAAAGCAGCTGTGCCCATTTAGGCTGTAGTGAGGTAAGAACACTTAAGTAAGGTAGTAAGCCTTGCAGAAGTCAGAAATTAATGGAAAACCTGGGAACTGGTCAGTCTGGACTCTGCTCTCCTTGCATGGCATTTTATCTTCCAGTACTGAGAAGGTATTTTTTTTCATCATTGCCTCTGATTGTCTTTATCTGTGGCTAAACTTGAGTTGCGGAAGCTCTTAAATAAGCAGAAAGATCTTTGTATGATCTTTGGAGATAAAAACATTTCAGAAATCAGGACAATCCTTATGCAGACTTTACAGAACTGATAATACACCACTGAAAATACTTTACAAAAGAAAGATGAAAACTCATGTTCTGCACTAGGAGGTGTTAGTGGGTGTCTTTGGAGGAGTGTATTTAACAGTGACAGCCAAAATGCATAGGTTTTGGGTTATATTCTGACAGGGCAATTAAGCAGAAGAATTTCTGGTACAGAATTCTTTTACAACCCCAGTCTGCATTTGCCTTCTTCATCTAAGTATTCTGATAATGTCTTCAGGTTTCGTTGTAAAATAATGAACGAAGCCCTCTGTGTATATGTAATTTGTAAGGGCTTGTCTGTCCTCTGTAGACTTGTCTCAACTTCTGCATCTCTGGGATGCAGCAATCTCAAATCTTTCCTTGTTTTTCACCATCTAGCTTTTGGACCCTGACCATTTGTGCACTGCTTCTCAGAGGTTTGTGAAATATATTTTGGATAAGTTACTGTACTGGTGGGTTTAAGTGAACTATAGAGGAGTCCATGGGGAAAAAAATTAGGGGTCAAAGTTTGAAAACACATTCTTACTCCATTTTGGTTTTTAAAATCTGAATGCATGAGTGGGTGATTGTGAGAATTTGCAGTACAGCTGAGGTGCTGCTGCAGACACTGAGTTGCATTCCTGTCTGATGGAAGAGGAGTTGTCGGCTTTGGTTTTCTAACAATGAGAGACAGCAAAGGCAAATGCTCACTTATGCTCTTATGGATGGGAATGGTATTCCTGTTTGAGGAAAAACAGCCATCCTGCTTGCATAAGAGATGATTATGAGGTGGAATGAGGTATATCTGTGTTGTCTGTGACAGTGTGACTTGGCCTCATCCATTTCCTCTAGAAATGTATTTTTAGTTTCAGGGTTTCTCCCTTACCCCCATCTGTATTGTTCAGTGGATTTTGTATTTCTGTTTATACTGCAATCTTTGTAATACCCAGATCTATTCACATGCAACAGTTTGATCTAACACAACTGGAAAATAACATCATACAAATCTCACATTCCAGAAATAAAGAAATGGAGACCTCAGGGTAGCCAGTCTGGGCATCCCTGAATGAAGCAGTGGTGGGGTCTCAGCCAGGAGTGCTGCTCAGTTGCCTACTTTTCTTGTTTGGACTCTGCTTTTTTTTTTTTTCTCCATTTTAAACTTGGAATAGAACTAGTTAAACCCAACTTTTGTACAAGCAGAAATTAGCAGTCTAAGTGTACGTAATCAGTCAGAATCCTGCTAGTACTGCTCAGTTCACCTTTGACTGGAGGGATTTAATTGATCACACGATGTGTATTTGTTGTCAGATAACTTCACTATGGCTGTATGCGTGGCAAAGATACATTCATTGCCCTATATCTGAGGAAAGTAACATTAAGTTTTCTAATGCATTTACTGTTGCTCATAGACATTCACACAGTTCCCAGCAACAATTTTTTTTCTAAAGTCTTTGGTTTCCACCAGAGCAATTCTTTCTTAACTCTTTCTCTTTTTTTCTCAGACTGATTGTTACCAGGTCTGCAGTTTGCATAGTATTTTTGAAATCTTTAGAATGAAATACTTGATTGAGCTGGCAAAAAACCACCAGTCATGGTATAAGAAATTGGACTTAGGCCATTGCTATATCCTGACATGGACGTGCTTCTCTGCCCTGGGCAGTGTTGCCTTCATGGCGTGTTTTGTTACATTTGAGAAGTGTGAGTAGTGAGCCACAAGGACATTTTCAGCATTGCAAAACCGTAGGTCCAAAAGACTTGGTTTTGGGTAATTTGCACATTGCTTCTATAAAGATTTCTCTTCTCTCTTTTCATTTAGTACTTACAAAATGACAACCAGGAACTATTTATGTTCCCTCATTGCTTGGAGAAGAGAAAGCTTCGGGGAGACCTAATTGTGGCTTTCCAGTACCTGAAGGGAGCCTACAAGAAAGATGGAGAGAGAATATTTACAAGGGCTTGCAGTGACTGGACAAGGGGAAATGGCTTCAAGCTGAAAGAGAGTGGGGTTAGATCAGATACTAGGAAAAAATTCTCCCTGTTAGGGTGATGAGGCACTGGAACAGGTTGCCCAGAGAAGGTGCCCAGAAGTTGCCCTGTTCATGGCAGTGTTCAAGGCCAGGTTGGATGGAGCTCTGAGCAACCTGGTCTAGTGGAAGGTGTCCCTGCCCATGGCACAGGGGGTGGGACTAGATGATCTTTAAGGTCCCTTCCAACTCAAACCATTCTATGATTCTGTGATTCTATAACTGTTTGAGATGAGACCTTTCCAAGTTGATTCAAATGGCAGTTAGTGGAGAGCAGCAGAAATCCTTTCTTATTCTGTCTTTGGTAACCAAAGCCATGCCTTGGAGGTGGCAAACACACAGCATGTTTCTGATTTTTCTTTACAGTAAATACTTGACATTCTTCGAGTATTTTTCTGCTCTGACTGAACTGCCAACTTGCGCAGTACCTTGGGTGAAGTATCCAAGCTGTAGTACATTTGGTAGTCTAGCAGATGGGGTTTGTCTATTTAAAAAGACATGTAAATTCAAAGGTAATTGTGTTAGAGAATGAACTTTTTTAGAGTGCCTATGCAACAAACAGAAAATCCAGGGTTTAACTGAATGTCACTGCAGTCTAGATTTTGTTTTATTTGACTGTGTGATTAGATTAATGGATCAAGAGCTATGGACAGCCCAAAGCACAGCAAGTAACCATCTCTTTGAAACAGACAAAGCCCCTATGGCTTAAATGTCCCTGTCCTCTGAACAGTCAGCAAGAAGCTGGTGCAGTAATCTTGCTGCAGGGGTTGGTCTGTACTTAGAATGACTTCTTCACGAGAGAGCTCCAGCTCAGGCAGGTTTTCATTGCACGGACAGTGCTGTGACCATGCACAGCCACAGCAAGGCAATGCCAAACACAAAGCAGCCAGTCGCTGTGCCACAACTACTCCATCCTCATGTGGTTTCCCATTCCTCCCTCTCTGAGTCTCAAGGAGACTGATCTCGGGCTCACATAATTCTTGTAGGCATCCCAAAGATTGTTGGAGGCTGCCGTAATATCATCACTTTTTCTCCTGTCGGATGCACATGGGAAGTGGTGATGAGGAGGTGTTAATAGCAAAAGGTCATGGGTCTGATTTGATTGATTCTCAGGATTTTGGGAGTCAATGCAGCATCAGCAGAAGCAGGTTAGCATATTATCTCTGCAAGGAGAAGGAGAGAGAACACCTGATAGCCCACGGGAGTTTGGATTATTTGCCTTCACACAGTACACTTAATAAAAAGTGGCTACAACAAAAAAATACAGGTAAACTTACCTTAAATACTGTTAAGTTGCCTCTAAAGCTGTGTG
>JAYRBT010000082.1:110198278-110222234 GCA_036023395.1 Myiotriccus ornatus
TAATAAAAAGTGGCTACAACAAAAAAATACAGGTAAACTTACCTTAAATACTGTTAAGTTGCCTCTAAAGCTGTGTGTAATTTGGACACTGCAGGGAGATGCCTGATAGCAGAAGGAATGAAGAAAACATTATTTATTGTTTCTGTACACAGGGGAGTATTTTGAATGTGGAAGGGGCCCAAGAAATTTAAAGCATTATGTCTTTGCTCTTCACAGATTATTGAATATGCAAAAAAAAATAAAATTAAATAATTAACTTCTCAATGTTTACAGCTTAAGAGGAGACTTTGCAGAGGTTTGAGAAAATGTTTTCTTACTGAGACTTTTCTTGAAGTTAATTGCAATTAATTTAAAAAATGCAGCTAATTTTTAAATTAAAATTAAAAAGTAATTAATTTTTTAATTTTAATGGGGAGGGTTGTAAAGAAAAAATTTCTCTTAGTATAGTCTGCAGGAACCATAGTGTTTGAATCTCAGTAGGCCTGCTCTAGTGCTAGATGATACTAGAAATAAATTGGTCATTCTAATTGGTGCACGATTTTTATTAGAAGTGGAAGTTTAGGAAAGATAGAAACTGGAGGTAAAGGTTTGCACATTTACATGATAGGTGGTCAGTGCATTACTTGCAGTTAAAAACAGGGATTACTCTGAAATGTGTTCAGAGTGCTCTACAGAATGCTTAATTACTGAGTCATGTAAGTGATTTTGCCATGACATCAAACAGTATCTGAGAGCAAATTGCACTGCTACATGCATATTAAAACGAAAAAATCCAACTATGTTCCTTACCCAAATGAAAATGGCTTTCACCTGAAGGCAGAGCTTTGTTGAGTGTACACTTTAAAAAGAAATATCGGCAAGAACAGCCTCTTGATCAGGCAGTCACAGTTAATAATCAAAATGCTCTGAAAATGGAGCTTGCATGTTTGTGAGAGGTAGCATTGCAAATAGTCCTGTGCTATGGTCTGAGAGGTAACTGTGTGTTCCTGTTTCTAGAGCAGAGTGGGATCGATGGCTCCTGATGGGGCTAATCGGAACAGTGGTGGGGGTGCTGGGGTTTTTGATTTGTCAGGTAATTGACTTTCTCATCAAATTGAAATGGAAACTGGTGGAAAATTACCTGCAGGTGAGCAAGAAAAAGTCAGAGTGACATTTTCTGTGTTTGTTTATTAGAAAATCAACAGTGTAAAGTTGTAGCTACACAAAGGTGCTGCCAGTCTAGGTGGGTGCGGAGATCAGATGTCCTTTGCTACAACTTAGCATGCAGTACAGTATAATATCTGAGGATATTCTTGTTAAGAGATTCATGAAAGCAGCCTTTAAAATACTGTGGCCTTCCTCTTTCTCCTTGTACTCAAGAGGCATGTGCTGCTTTAGGTATGGTTGATACCCAAGGGAAGGGATTAAGATTTGTAAAGATACTTAGTGACTGTGGACCTGATATCAGATATGTTACTTCTATCTATGTCTGGGGCAGCTATATTTTCAGTAATAGAATATTGTGGAATTATTAATTTGTCCTTGATGGATATCACTGTCTGGTGCATGGTGATAGTAAAAATCACCGAATGGATAAAACCAGTGCAGATGTTAAGGCATCACTGACCCTGACTGCTTGCTTTTCTCACCTGCAGAGAGAAGCAGATGGTAAAATTTTTAGTTGGCTTATGCTATCTATGATAGATAGTATAAATACCAAAATGCTTCTTGTGAGAAAAGGGCTTTGAGCTTTTGTTCAAGCTGAATCCTGACCGGGGAGGATCAGGAATCCTGTCAGTGGGTGCTGGGGGGACCCTGCATAACCATCAAGCACAGCATGCAGCCAGCAATTTGTGCAGAAGGAGGCCAGGGTCTGGGCTGGCAGTGCTTTTGTGCTCAGCAGCAGTAACAAGGAGCTGCTGGGGGTGCCCAGCAGCCAGCAGAGAAATTGCCCCTGATGCAGCAGAGGCTACAGCCCAGAGCAAACTGCTGAGGGAGGATGTAGGTCTGCAGATCTGTGGCTCTGGGCAGTGCTGGGGGTCTCTTGCTGAGGCTGGAGCGTGGCAGATGAGCTCCTTGTCTGCACAGATGGGGTGGGATAGCTGGCACTTCTGTAGCACTGCAGGAGCTGGATAGAGGGTCTTTAGGAAGGACACACCATACTTAGGAGCGGGAGTCGTATGAAGAACAAGAAGGTGCTTGGGAGTAGTCTGCATGGATTTACAATGGATAGCAACCTTCTACAATGAGAGGACTGGCACAGTGGATGTTTTCATTTCAACTTTAGCAAGGCTTTCATCACTGTCTCCCATAATATGGTCACAGTCAAACTGATGGCGTAAGGGTTAGATAAGTGGACAGTGAGATGGATTTAGCTGGCAGAACTCCTGGGCTCAAAGCGTTACTATCAGTGGCACAAAGTCCATCTGGAGGCTGGTCATCACGGGTGTGCCCCAGAGGTCAGTACTGGGGCCAAATACTGTTGGATGTTTTTGCTGATGACCTGGATGATGGGACAATGTTGTGGTGCACCCTCAGCAAACTTGCAGGCAAAAGCAAAACTGGAAGGAAGCAGTGCTTGATAGACCACGAGGCTGTGGTACCAACAGCCTCCTGGGCTGCATTAGGAGTGTTGCCAGCAGGTTGAGGGAAGTGATTCTTCTGGTCTCTTCAGCACTGGTGAGGCCACATCCAAAGTATTGGGTCCAGTTTTGGGCTCTCCAGTGCAATGGATATGTGGATGGGTCCTCCACTGTTCTGTGGAATCAAGAAAATGGAATACTATTGCCAACTGCTGAAGGACAGATCTCAGTCATTTCACAGAAATGCAAGGGAAGGGTTATTCTGTGGAGCAGATGGAAGCTGAATATATCAGCAGGAATATTCAAGAAATGAACAAGTTTAGGTTTTCCATGGACAAAGCATATATAATGCTCTTGGAATATTTCCCTGATTTTTTTCCTATACAAACTATGTGCATGTTTATAAAATATATAAACAGTGGATAAATACACATGCAAATGTGTATATATGCATTTGTATGTATATGTATATGTATGTGTGTATATATACACACTAAAGTGTAAATAAAGAATATATAGAAAGAAACCACAGTTTGACTCCAGGGCATCACAACCACTGTTACACACACTGTTGGTCCTATTGTGCTGTAAAATTTGTCCTATTTTATGAGGCTAATACAGAGGGACAGGAGCTGAGCTCTGACATAAGTACAAACATGTAATTCCTGCTCTGGAACATCTTCCCATCTAAATACCTCCTTCAGCTGCAGATGAGCAAACCTCTTTTTTGTGCACTTTGCTTTGCTATTTGGCTGTGCTGCACAATGCATTTACAAAACACTTGATGGCAGATGGTGCTGAGAAGGCTGCGGTGTCTGGGTATGACACTGTGACCTCAGAAATGCGGGGATGTGCTTGACCTGCACCCACAGTGTCTCACAGTGAAGTACGTGGGAGTTGAGGAGTTCTGGAGACAGCACCGCTGTGGTCAGCCTAAACACAAACAAACAAACCAGCTGAAAACCCAGGATGAGCAAGACATGTTTTTTGAATGTTAGAATGCCCAGTATGAGAGATATCCTTCTGGCTAAAATAAAGCAGGAGAGAGCTTGCTCACGTATATTCTGTCTGCTAATAATAACTAGAAATTCATGAAGATTATTACTGATGTAATAAGACTTTGAAGCCTCTGTTCAGGCAAAATTCTTTCTGTGGTAGTGTTTCCTTGTGTGTGTTCTTAAGGTTCTTGAACTCTGCATTTGACATGAGAAAGGTCTTGACGAGTAACAATGTATCCTTTATAATGTTTTTAGAGATGGGCAAGAAATCCTGGGGGAAAAAAATACTTGACTCTGAAAGTCATCATTCACCTTAGCCTTACTCACTCCTATCCTTTTAAAGAGCCTGTGCTGCTTGTTTTGATTTTTTCCGTATCATACACCTTCTGGCTGCAGAAATCTGTGGAACAAAAGGTGATTGAAAAGCAGGACCTGGTCTGTGAGTGCTGGTGTAGTAATCTGTTTGTCCACCCAACATCCACATGACCAGGCAGTTTGTGCTTTGGTCAGGGTTGGCCTTGGTGGTTCTCTCTTCAGGCTCAGTGCTGCTGCGTGTTAGATCTCCTATGCAACAAATTAATAACACTGTGATAAACTGAATCTTTTGCTCTTCTATATACTGGTTGTTTCACTATTTTTTTTAACACCCCCTCCTTTCACCCCTCCCCCCCCCCCCCGAGTTATACAACCCCATTGGAAAGGTCTTTCTTGGACTTCAGCCTAAAGCTGGATTCCACCACCCGTAACTTGTATAAAAGTGTCTGGGGTGAAATCAGCGGTGGTGGCGATGCAATTTACACTTAGCATGTGGTGTTTATAAAATAAATATAAGTGGCAGCTGGTGTAACTCATGAAAAATCAGTGTTTGGAAGGGGCCTAAGCCAAAGACCATCAGTCCATATAAAAGTTCCTGTTGGTTTTAGATTGTTCATTTAGCTGTGCTATGTGGGTATTGCATGTAGCTCAGTTTAGTACTTTTACGAGGCAGCAAGGCTAAAACATTGAGCTTTTCTGTCATTTACTATCCTACTGTGTTCAATTTAATTATAGACAGGCAATTAACAGCATAGGTGAGAGAAAAAGTGAATGTTTTACTGGACTTACCCTGAAATTCAGCAACAGGAAGACAGAGTTTGCTGTTATACGCGCAATAACTACCCAGGTTTAAGCTTTCTAAAGTCTGAACAGACTGAACAAATCACACAGGTTCACATGTACACCCTGCCCCTTAGACAGTCTATGCCAAGATAAGAGTCTTGTTGGCTTCAGGCATCATGGAGAGTTGGCAGGGGTCTGGGAGAGAGGCCCCTGTGAGTTGTTTTCCTCTCTCTTTACCTTCAATATGTGTGTAGCAACACTGTGGGGAGTTTGAATTCTTGTGCATAGCCAGAAGTTATATGTGTGTAGCTATGCTGACTGTTAATTCTGGGAAGTTTGTTTGTGAACAGAGCGAGGTGAGGGCTAGACTGAAAAACTGTGTCCATGGATGCATCTAACACATCAGCATCTAATAATTGTTGATTCTGCTTCTGTCTTCTTTTTTTTTCTTTTTTTTTCCTTTGCAGTCCTTTTGCCCAGCATGTTCACAATCTGGCTTGCCAGAAATTATTGGGTGTTTGAATGGCACTTCTGTTCAACATCTTTTTAACATCAAGATATTTTTAGGGACATTTGTCTCATGTGTGCTGGCTGTAGCCTCCAGGCTCTTCTGCAGGCCAGAAGGTCCCATGATGCATTTGAGGTAAGAAATAGCAGACAAATATTAAAGCTGTCAGGCTGAGAGTATGGCTTTGTAACATCTGTCTTGGTGGCAGCACTGGCTTAAAAAGTACCCTGCATTGAGAGCTCTTTTCACCTGTGCTTTTCCCCACACCCTTTGCATTAGCACAACTATTCATGCCATGCAGTAAAGAAAAAGATTTGTTCACTGTGTGTTTTAAATAGTGCCTTGGTTCCCTAGCACAGTTCCCTGTGATGCTCAGCAAGCAGTTATCTGGGCAACTGCAGTCAGTTTTGTTTCTGAAAAGCCACCTGTCCCACAGCTATGGCTTGCTGGTTGCTTTACATCTCTTGTGACTGCTTTTACCTGTGCAAAGTCTGCAGCCAGTCTCGAGGGGCTGCACACAATGGTGGCAATAATTTTACAGCCACCTGCAGAAGTGCTGTTAAGTGGCTGTGCAAGGCACATAGTGATGGACAGCCTGGGTTCTGTATTTCCAGCTTGCAAACACAGCAGACACCAACTCTGGCTGAGGGCAACTGCAGGAACCAGGCACTGCTCTGCAGGTGGAGATTGGAAGTTGGGTCGAAGCTGCTTGTTGTTCCTGCAGTAATGTAATACTAGGTTTCTATATGGGGTAGACTTTATAGTCTTTGTGAAGGATAATGTTTTTATGCCTTCTTCTTATGCACAAAGGAAGAGAATCCCGTCACCCTGTTGTGGTCTGGGCCTTGTGAGAGGACAGAGGAGAGTTGCCCGTTCTGGCTCTGTAGGTCAGAGCAGATCTTAAAATTTACTATGTTGCAGTATAACCAAACTTGGTAACTGCAAGCCAGATTTTGGGCTTTTTTGTTTTGGAAAGTGACATAATTTCCTTTGTTCATCATTTAGAAGAGAATCCTGCTGCACTTTATTACCTATTTGGAACCGTATCTTGAGTAGAGGTGGTAAAACTGGTCTCTGCTAATAGGATGTAGATTGTTTGTTGGCTGTTTTGCTGTTTTGTTTCTGATCTGTTTTGGTTTTGGAGAGTATTCATCCTTGAGGTTTGTTCTCTCCCTCTTCACCACCCTGACCAGAGCTATTCTCCTGACCATCCATTCACATGTTCTGTTGTTCAGCGGGTTTATATTTTTTATTTATTTATTTGCACAGAGGTGTAGCACCCTAGGGGATGACTCAGATGTTCATAAATAGGAGCTCGTGGTTAGTCAGCGGTGGCCACAAACCTTCTAGACAATGCTTACCAAGGCTTAGCTCTCCCTTTTGGTTTGTTTTGTTTTCTTTGCTTTCAGACGTTTGTCTCCGGGAGCTCAGAGACTGCAGCTGTGATTTCTTTTTTTCCTTTGTGCTGGGTTGGTAACAGTGATGCATGAGCCAAAGAGCTGAATCATATTTCCGTGAATAAAGTCATCACAGTATCAACGTGATGCCTTTTCAAAACATGGGAATTAAGAGCTAGTTTAATTTAATTTAGTTGGAACCCTCCACCATTTTTATTAAACATAAACACATGTAAGTTGCTAAAAGCCTCTGAGAGATTTGTTAAGGCTCCAAATTTAAGTCTTGTAGAAAAGTCTTCCAAGATTATACAATGAATAGATTTTTCATTTCACTAAGGGTTTGGATTTTTTTCCCCCCATTTAAATGCAGTTTGAAGTGCTGCCTGGGAACACACCGTAATATTTAAATCATTACACATCTTTTGTTAGCAGTAGGACTGTTCTGGCTGCTGTGGTCATTAACCTGGGAACAGATGATTGAAGTGATAGGCTATAGTCTGACATGACACCACATTTGGGCAGACATTAACATGGGCAGACATTCTTCAAAGGCATTTCAGGGACTATCATCGTAATACCCCTTGCAAAAGAGACATTTAAGTCTCTGAGTCATGAATCTGAAAGTATTTAGTAGGTTTCTCCTTTATGTCAACAGGACTTTGCATATTTAAAAGACATGCTCAGCATATTCTGTGTTGAAATCTGCTGAAACCAATCTAGCTCTGCTGCTGCACGCCAGCTAAGGCTCTGTCCTCCTCTGCCTTTAACTGGGTCTGATTTATGAATGATTTACCAAAGAGTGCCCTCAATTGTACGACATCACTTTTAGTGCTCTCCTGGTTTGTGGCCCTGAGCCAGCTGCAGTTGGACACCCTTGGCATCCACCTCCCGATCTTCACCAGGTTTTGGAATTCAGCTGATAAGTAAGTGTTAGGCAGAGCTGTGGGGCTCTGCAGGGGCCACCCTGCCACCTGCCTTCGGTGCCCCAGAGTGTCTGGTGAGTCATCAGTGAGCCCATTGCATCTGGAAGGGACACAGACATGCTGCACTTGCAATCTTTAAACCTTTCTGCTGTTTGTCATTTTGGAATAGGGAAAAAGCCACCCACTCTAATTAAGAGAAAGTTGATTAATTAAACAACTTTAAAGTTCCTTAATTAAAACAAAGTTCACAGGTTGTTTAATACATTAATACAGAAGGCTTTTTTTCCCATTGCCTTCTGGGTTGTATAAGGAGGGAGGAAAATGAAAGATTTTTACACATGGACTTTATCCTTAAATTAATGGTGCTGTCCCAGGAAAAAAGAAATTATGGAAATTGCACAGTGTGCATGGGTGGGCCTTGCTTTATTTTACAAGTTTTGAAAGAGTAAATTGTTTGTGACACTTTTTTAGTCTGGCTCTTCTCTGCTCACGCCTGTCTGTGAGATAGTTCTGGTAAACTCTCTCTTGTGAACAGTTCTACTGAAATTAATGAGATTAGTTTCCAGAAAAAGAAACTGCAACCAGTTTATGTCATCTGGATGGTATTTATTGGTCATGTTGACATACAAAACCCTATACAATGCTGTTTGTTTTTTTAAAGTAAGGATAAAAAAGAGACTCCTGTGTGTTAATTTCCTGAAGAAATAGAAAGAATTCAAATGAACAGTAACTTGTGAACTATCTGTAGCTTAAAAGTAAATAAAAAAGCACCAAAGGGATGATATGGGATCTTCCTTGCCTTTAGCTTTTTAAGATCAGTCATTTAAATAAATCTGCTATGTGATGGTTAAACAAAATGTTACTCATGGAAGAAATCAGCAATTGCAGTCAAAACAGTATAGAAAATGTTTGGTTTTTTGTGCAGAATCCAGTTACTGTATAGTTAGAAAGAAGCATTAGCTTGCAGTCAGGAAGCATCCCTGAGAAACAGGTTGTATGGATGTCCCCTTCACAGAGAGGGTTGTTGGTGAGCAGCAGACACAAATTTCAGTCTGAGACCTCTTTACAAAGACCAGAATGACATGCTCCCACTCCTGTAGTATGTCTTGGTGTTAAAGTAGGCTCAAGTGTTTTGTATACTTGTTGACTGCAGCTAGTACTGAGTGCTCAGCATGTCTACAAATTACCCCTGAGGTCTCAGGTATCCTGAGGATACAGGTTTTTTATAAGCTTGTGAGCACTATTGATTAGTGCATTAGATGTATCAGCATCACTCCAGTAACTCCTGCAATGGCTGGCCTTGATTCTGTGCTTCTAAGGCAGAATTCAAGCATAATTTTGTTTCCTCTTTCTAAATCCCTCTGTTTTGCACACTGTGTCCTCCATTAAAAATGTAACATTTGTCTGATTCAGGATGCTGGTTTAATAGAATGAAATAGGTGTTTTGGAAAGTAGATTATGTTGTGTATGGGAAAATATATAAATGTATAAAGGAAGATTGTTCACTAGTGCCTTTTTTACAATGATGTAATTATTTCCTCTCTCTTTTTCTCCTTCTTTTTCCTTCTTTTTTTCTTTACTGGCAGTGGCTGATAGTGCAGATCTCCAGCAGCTGAGCTCCTTGTGCTGCTTACAGCAACAGAAGTTTGTTACTCTTTGGGGCATATGTGGGCTCCGTATCTTTACAGGAAGGGAGACAAAGTGTAATGTTCCCTGTGGATTTATCAGACATTTATAAATTGAGGCAGCATATTGAGCCTGCAGGCTCCATGGATGTACTCTTATTCTCCAGTGAATCCTAAGCTTTTCTACCTTTTTTTTTCCTGCGGTGTTTCACTCCTATGACTGCACTGTTCCAGGATGTGAAGTGGCCCATCTTCCTGGCCTTAGGCTGGTTGGTGCTAGTTCAGCTAGCTCACTGTCATGGCGCAGTTGTCCCCAAATGATGTTACAGGGTTGAGATTTTGTCAAAGGCAGAGGTCAAGACACGTCTGAACTCATATCATAGAGATGCAAGTCGCTTTAATGACCCTATAATAAATCATCGGGTGTTTAATAAACCCAGCTTTGAGAGGAAATTATGGTGGTTTTTGTTTCTCTTTTTTTACCTCTGTTACCCAAATTTTGACTCTTCTACCTGTTGCAGATGCAGTTTCACTATAGCTGCTGCAGGAGCAGGCATAACATCGGTATTTCATGCCCCCATTGGTTGTCTCTTGTTTGCTTGAGAAGAATGGCTTCGTTCTGGTACATAAGGCTGGCCTGGCAAGGCTTATTCTGCTGCTTGATGGGCACATTCACCACAGGTGTAATGTCCTCTTCTCTCTATGGGTTTGTTTGCAGGGGCCAGAGAAAAAGAATTCTATTTTGGGTACACATTGTGTGGGTGTGGGAGGAAATAGATGCAGGGGTTTAGACTTGTCTTTTTCGGCGTTGTTCTTGGGGAAGAAGCAGGGAAGGGGGACTGAGAAGGGGAAAGGCTGGGATATGTACAGTTATCAGATCAGTGGATATGGATGTCTTCAATCTTTACATCTGGCGATCACTTAAATAGAGCAGAGAGTTGGTTTGTTCTAAATTATAGCCAACAAGTAGACGAAGCATCTACTCTTTGCTTATTAACCAACCATATTAATTATTAAGATAACTTTCTGTGTTGGTGCTGGATAGAGGAGGGATACTTCGAGGTAAAGGAAAAGGCAGAAAAGCTCTTAAACAGGCTGTCCTCTCCTGTGGCTGGCTCAAGCTCTCAACTGATGTTGCAGACAGTGCTGTACTGTGCCCCTGTTCTTTGGTGCTTCCAGATTAAACATTTGAAAAGCTGTAATCACTGTTTGTTCCTGGTTGCAAAATGGGGGTGACCTTCAGTGTCACCTACCTTTGCTTTATTCCTTCCAGCGTGGCACAAGCTTATCTTTGGATTTTACCTTATGTCCACCTGAAAGTAGTTGCTTTTATTATCATGACTTTCACTCAATTTTATTGCAAGATAGCAATATTCAGTAGTGATGTGCAAGTATCATGATCTTCCCTTCTGGTTGCCTAAATATCCTTCTTTGTATTTGACTTGGAGATCAATCAATTAGAGAGCTAGAAATAAACTCTGGTATTCTGAATCCTAATCCACTTTTTGCTCTTAGATAAATTTTTCCTGTGGTAATTGCCTGATCACTTTCATTTATCTCTGAATTTCTTCTGGCTTGTATATCTCTAGCAATGCAGAAACTAAAAAGATTATGGCATTTTCCACTGTAGCTATACCTTGGTTGGGAAAATGGTCAACATTTTTTGTGTGCATGCTCCCTGATATATTTGCTTTACCACCAGTTTAGCAGGGGAAAATAGAGAAAACATGGGCTTTCAGCCAAATTCTTTTTGTGGACCAACTCATAGTGTAGCCCCCAAACAGCTGCAGTTATGCACCAAGAAGATAAAAGTTTGTGGCAGAAAGGTGAGACAACATGGGCAGGAAAGAGGTCAGGCATTCTGAAGCCAGATTCATTGCTGAAGCCAAAGTGTTTTATAATTAACAGCTGCACAACCAGTGGAAAGTGGATTCACTTCAATTGCTATTTTACAATAAGCATTGCTTTTAACACTCAGTTCAGGATGTTTTCTGAAAAGAGTAGTGGCTTCTCTCTCCTTCTATCTTAGAGGGAAAAGTTAGCTAAAATTATTAACAACATAACTTCTGGCAGGGTTCAATAGTTTCTGGCTCTCACTGCGGTACAGATAACCAGAAACATTTGGGCATGGGGCTCAGGGGAAATTTTGCTTCTTGTATATTTTGTGACACTAACCAAACACAGTTTACAGTAGGTAAACTCTTGAGTTGAAAGCTTGTGTGTTATGTTTCTCAAGAAAACTTTCTTTTTTTTAAGTTTCATTCTACCTAGGATAATGTTACAAGGGGAATTTATTGTACTCCAGAGCATGAGATTTTCAGGAAACTTCACTTTATTTTTACTTAGACCATTGGATTAATTCTAAAGGTGAAATTTGCTCTGCAGATACCAGTTTTTTCTTGATTACTGGCCAAAGCTTATGGTTGATATTACAACAAAAACAAACAGTATACTGTGCCACCTTTCATTCCCAGCATGTGGAACATGCTGGCTCTCGACTTCACCTTTATTGCCACACACGTGCAGTGAAATGTGCATATATTACCTTAAAGCAAATACCTCAGTATATCTTTTCATTTGGAAAAATGGAGGCAGGGAGAAAAAAATAATAAAATAAAGTATGTCTATTTTTAGTTTTACTGAAGGATTGGAATTAGGAAGAATATAATGCAAGATATTTGGATCCTGCAGTAAATAAAACAGATTTTTTTTCTACTTCAAATTAGGCTACTTCTCTCAGAATTTAAACACCTTAAACATTAGATCCCTTTAAATTCTTTGGGAAAACGTGGATATTGTTACAGCTATTGTTAAAAATAGCATTATTAATGTTTTGCTTAGTACTCAGAGTACCTACATATGTGATTGTTGTAGTCCCTGCGAGTGTAGCCTGCAAATGTCGATATCTTCTGGTGCCTAGGAAAGGCTACTGGGATTCTCCCTCTTCCAGACCCAGTTTCTGCAGCACCCTGTGAACCACCCCTTGAAGCCTGGGTGGGTTTTGACCCTGGCATTTCTCCTCTCAGGAAATATCACTCGTGTGTAGTACAGACACCTGGTCAATTTGTTAAACTCTAGGCTAGCTGTAGCAAGACCAAAAATAAGATTAAGGTTCAAGAAAAAGAAAAGGAAGAAGAAAAAAGAGTTTGAACAGTAAGAGGAGCTCAAAGTGAAGCAATTTAAGGCAGACTGACACCTGAAAGTTTCTCCTATCCCCTACCCTCAAGATTATACCAGTTTAGGGATTGTTTTTTTGCAGGCAATCTTTGGCATGTGCCCATCCTGCTTCTTGCCATGTAGATTTTTATGCATTTTGTGATCTCTTACTTTGTCCAGATCCTAATCATAACAAAAAGCTGTGTAACCCTAAGCCTGGGCGAGGGAAGTAATATCCTCACAGCTTTTAATAGATTACTGCCAACTTGTTGACCCCTTTTTGTTGGCTGGAAGACAAAATTAAAACATGATACTGCTTTCATTCTTCCTGCTTGTTGAGGAGTCAAGCAGAAAATTCAATTACTATTGCAGCTGCCAGATTATGTTCTGTCCTTGTGATTTGTTGTTCTGCAAGTTGTTCTAGCTCGGCATCAATTTCCACAGTTTTACTTAAATAAATTTACGTATAAGTTATCTCAATGCACATGTATGCAAGTTGACACTTAATAAGTGAACATTCAGCAAAACTCGGGTTCATCAAGGTCTTTTGAAGCATTCATTAAGGCCATCATGTCATGTTACTTGGATGTAACTTGAAGTGCTGAGTGCTAGTGGTAAGTGAAGTACATCACAGAGGTTTCTGCTGCATGGGCCAGCACCAGTGTATACCTGCTTGCTTCCACTCCTGTGAGGTGTGCAAGAAGAGCTCAGCTTCAAATTAATTAGCTGAATTCCCTAAACCTCAAGGAGAGATTTATTTCCTGTATAGAAATTACTTCGAGGTATCAAGTTTTGTGAGAGAGGGTGCAATAGTTCCTATTAATGGCAGGATGCTCAGGACATTTTTTCTCCTTTCTTGGACTCAGGTTAAGAACTTACTGGACATGAACATCTTGGCATTCATTCTGACCATCACCCTTGGTGTGTTTGGAGGTCTTCTAGGACCTTTCTTTATTTCCCTAAATATAAAGGTTAATAAATTACGTATGCAGTTCTTTAATTCAATTCCAAAATTATCCCCTGGAAAAACAAGCAAGCTGTTGGAGACTGTGCTTATCCTAGTAAGTAAATAATATGGTTGTCTGATTCTACAATATTTACAGTGGCTAATGAAGGTAGGTCATAAATTGCTGGATGGAAAAGTGAATCTCACCTGCTGGTACTTGATAATGTGCAACAAAGTACAGCAAACATATAGATTTCCAAAATACATATATGTATTTAATGTTGGTAGTTATATGAGAATGGAGAAGGTATTTTTTGTTTGTTTTAGATTGGTTTTCATGCTTGAATTATTTTATCTGTAGATTTGCTCTCCCACTGCTGTTTCACTCTGATGATACTACATCAGCTTAGTGATATGTAGCAGTTATGCTGGTGTGCTTTTCCATTTATTTGCAATCTGTGGAAGGCTCAAATGTCCTGATAAGACATGATGGGGCCCTTTACGTTTAAGCTTTGGAGTTTCCATTTAGTGTTGTATGGCTTTGGGGAGGGTCATGCCATTGGAAGAAAAAGGGTATAGACAAAATATAGGGATAGGCACAATTCAGGAAGAATTTCTAACGCAAAGCTAGAACTGATTTTGCTTAGGAAGGCTGCAAAATGCATTCTCAAATGGGTTGGAATATTTTTATTTTTCTTCCTTCTTCATTTCAGAGAAAGGCACAGGGAGAAGCCATGAGCAAGCTCTCCCTCTCCCAGGTATGCACAGAGATAACATGTTTGCAGACATGTATAAGGCCTGCTTGGGCCAGAGAGGGTGGCAGAGGAGACAGAGAAGATACAAAAAGCCTTGGTGAAGGCCTTTTTTTCCTGGAGGCCAGTTGCACAGCATCATTAAGAGATGGTCCTGGCATCTGAAATAAACCTTTTTTTTTAATCCTTCCACTGCACTGGCATTCTTGGGAAGAATACTCGCATATGTTTCACCTTATACAGAGGGCTCCCCTATTTGGATCATTTTCATGTTTTTCAATTTTACACTTTGGTTATAACTTAAGTATTTTGTTATGAAGAACATTACAAACTTAATAGTCCTATAAAGACAGGCTGAGAGAGTTGGGATTGTTCAGCCTGGAGAAGAGAAGGCTCTGAGGAGAACTTGTAGCTTTCCAGTGCCTAAGGAGGACCTGCAGGAAGCCTGGAGAGGGACTCTCACAAGAGCATGTAGTAATAGGACAAGTGGGAGTGGCTTCAAACTGAAAGAGAGTAGGTTTAGTTTAGACATTAGGAAGAAATTCTTTACTGTGAAGGTGGTAGGGCCCTGGAGGTTGCCCAGAGAAGTTGTGGAGTCCCCATCTCTGGAAGTGTTCAAGGCCAAATTGGATGGGGCTTTGAGCAACCTTGTTTAGTGGAAGGTGTCGCTGCCCATGGCAGGGGTATTGGAATTAGATGATCTTGAAGGTCCCTTTCAGTGCAAACCTATGATTAAATCTATGATTAAATTTGAAGGAAGGAAACCTTCAGAATTTTTCCACTGCACTTTTAGTAAACTGTGCAACTCTGAGCTTCTCTACAAGTTTTTCCAGTGAATACCCGGTTGTTGTAAGTTTCCTTTATTTCCAGTATTTTTGATGAAGTGCTTCTGAGGAGTTTTCTGATCCTTTGAAGTCTTGAGATAATCTATCTTTAGGGAAATTACTGCACACTGAATCCCCTTTCTTCTGCCCTCTTTAAGGCAGACTTGCCAGCGTGTATTATGTATGCACATATGCTTTCTATAAATACTGTTGTATATTTTCTTTTCCCTCCCTCCTGGAGAGCGGGCTGCTCGATAGTAAACTAGTGAGTTGGCCATATAGATGCTCTCCTCCTATCAGCCCAGGCATGCCTTCAGCAGCTTCTACTCCGAGCCAGCAAAAAGGTGTAAGTTTCAGGGAAAGGCAACCGTCTTGACTTGCATCAACAGCATGGACTATGCTGGGAAGAAAACGATTAGTATTTTAAATATGAGAGGGGAAACTTGGAGCGAAAAGTGTGAGTAACTATAGGTCGAGGCACATGGCTAAGTCTCTGCAAACTCCCCACAGACTGTTTCCCATTGGTTTGTCTCTCCATACATAGGGTCAGGAAGAGTTTTACGTGTGCTCTGGCAGTCTACCTCCTCCTCTGCCTAGTCCTGCTCCTTGCTCAGAGTAACAACCTGCTTGTTGGGTCCTCTGTTGGCGCATCAGAGGTGAAATCTGACCTCGGGTAGGAAGAAAAGAAGGAGGAGAGATCCTGGTGAAAGGACTGTGCTGGAGCATGTCTGTGCTGTTGACAGCTGAATTTCAGCTCCTCTTAGCGGCAGGATGCTGGCAGCCGTGTTGGCTCAGCATCTGCTGAGGCAAGACACCCCGAGGAAGCTAACTTCAAGCTTTTTGTTTCCGTGTTTGAAGGAGTGAGTAAGGTCTGTGGGAAAAATGGGATTTCTCAGCCCCAGGGAGAGCCTTTCCCCTGATCAGCCTTCTTGCATTGTGCTGTAGCTTTAATGCCAGGTCAACAGCCTTGTGCTGTTGAACACTGCAAAGAGACATCCTAACCCAAATCCAGTTTTCAAACCAGCAAGACGAGGAGCAGAGTCCTATGTGTGACTCCCATTAGTCCTGTGGAGAAGCCATGGTTTCCAAAGGACCTCTGTTTGCAAGAGGTCGGGTTTGTTAACAATTTTTATTTTAACAATTTGGAGCTGGAGTGCTATGTTTGACAGCCGTTTCCCTTGGTATTGGGAAAGCTTTGGCTTTCTCATGGTACATTACAAAGACGTTGCATAAACTGCTTAAGCATGTAAAAAATACTCATTACTCTTTGGAATGATCATGCATCAACACAAGCCAGTAAGAGCCAGTATGTTAGAAGACACTAAAGGATGAAATGTAAGATCAGCTAGCAAAGATTTAGTGTCAGACATAAAGAAGGCAGATCCTCAGAGTTATTTTATGTTGTTTAAGGGTGGTGTCTTACTGACTCTAAAAGTTCATGGGGCCGTTAGCACCTTGCCAGATTTGCCAGATCATACCTGAAACTGGGAGAACAGCATGTGTTTTGTAGGGTTGCAATGCTTACAAGAGCTCTTCTGTTTATATATTTTTGCCTTAATCCTGTATTTTTTTTTAATACTGCTTTTTTACTGTAACTTTTTAGCATGAACTCTTATTCAGACTGTTTTCTGTTTTTCCTTTTTTCTTAGGTCTAGAAGATCCTGCTCAGGTCACAGTCCTTATTTTATTATAACTTGGCAGAAAAAGGCAGGAAAGAAACTGTTTGATCTGAGAGAGAACCATACTTTTTTTTTTTTTTTTTTTTAATAAACTCACATAATCAGGCAGCTGAAAGAAACTGTGTCACAGTGACTTTAACCAAAAATAATCTTGTATAAACCAGTTTGCATTTAAACTTGGAAAGAACCCATCATGGTATCTTCCACACCCACAACATAACCCGGAGTACCATTCCTTTGACTGGAATTGAATATCTAATCTTCAGCCCATAGATTAGACCAAGTTGTCTTCCTAAGTGCCCTTCTGCCCCTTGGCCTGTATTTGCTTCTCCTCAGTTCATCACCTCTCTCTCTGTGAGGAAATCACGATGTAGATAATGTTTTGCCAAGAATCTGGCAGAGCTGTCTTTCTTCTCTATTTTTTTTAGTCACATTGACTAATGCTTCTGTTCCAAAAGCTCAGTGTTTCCATGGGCAGGGTGGACAATTTAAGAATATATGCATATATACTTAATATATAAGCTGTCAAAACTTTAAAAGGATACTTGAGAGGCTTATTTTCTTTTCTACCTAGCTGTGAAGATAGGCTACTGCTTTGAATATGTAGCCACTGGCTCCAGGCTAGCTGTCCTTCTAACTCCCTTTGGACTTCGAAGCTTTGGCAGAAAATTGACCTGGGTTTGAACTGTCCCAGAGTCAAGTTTTCAGAAATAAAACCTGACTTGAGGTTTGTGAAGGCTGAGCTTCTCCCAGTTTCATCTGTCTGATGTAGATGTGTTCTGCCCATAAGCTTATAATCTTTGAGATACAGGGAAACAAAGGTTTGAGATATGATTGTCTGACAGTTCATCACAACTGCACAGAGCTGAATCTCAGCTTAAAGGTTTCTACAAATGTGCTATCTGAGCTGTTTTATAGTGATCCACAGAGTGTATGAAACTTTGTGCTTGGAAAATATATTACTACTATGGTTGTGTGTCCCAGCAATTTTTCTCCAGATGTCTTCTGAAATATTTTCTAATTTTTTTTTTTTTTTTGACTTTTGGCATATCTTCCTTTATACAGAAATGTAAATTAATCTCAATTAAGATAAATGACCAGTAGTTTTTAATGAAATATAACTATGTTTTATTGAACTGTGTTACACTGAAAAACAAGCATCACTGAAATGGTCATCTCATGAAAAAATTCCCTTTGCTTTTGGTGGATGCAAAGTGGCCATTGAAAACACCTTCTGCTGTGCTCTATTTAAAATGTTTTTTGTTTCATTCATGCCTCCTTCAAAATGGGTATGTGGAAAACTAGAAGGACCTGATAAAGTATCTTCATCCATTTGGATTGCAATGTCTGTGTTTCTGCTGTGTAGCATCTAATCAGCTTTAGGCTTTGTAGCTGTCTAGCATTGCTAGGACATCTAGGAACTTCTTTTTATTGGTTAATTAAATATTAGTCCTTTCATAACATCTTCCTTGTGAGAGAAGGGAAGTAATAAGTTTGCAAGTTAGAAACAAGTATTTAGCTGTTCATGCTGAGCAGGGACTTCAAATCTGCACAAGTAGGGAGGAATTTAAATTGAAACAGTGGACCATTTCTGACACACAGAATAATTTTAAGTACCAACCAGAAAGACAGGTCCTTAATGAAAGACACATAGACCCTGAGCCCTTGCTGTGCTCAAGTTGCAGTTGGGGGCCAGCAGCCTGCAAGGAGCTCTATCTGGCTGTGTCTCCACCGCCTGCTGTGGTGCATGGTGGGGAGTCTGGCCATTTGTAGAGGATTCCACATGCTGCAAGTCCTTCTGGAGGTAGCCGTGGTCTCTGATGGCCACATAGTCGGAGACCAATTATCCAGTTGCAACAGCTGAGTCCCTGAAGTTAGGCTGAATGAATCTAGGCTTACTCATAGCTTATGAGCAAATGCTGATCTTTGTGGATACATGGGCAAGACGACAGGACAGATTCCTTGTGGTAACTTCTGGCATTAGTGGGTTTAGATGCTTTACTTTTTTTTCCTTTGGTCTGTTTTTACATCTCACAATAGTTTGTTTGCTTATTTTAATGCCTGCAGGTATGTATGACAACTGTTACAGTGTATTTGCCATACTTCTTTTCTTGCAATCCTCTTATCAATGTGAGAAGCTACCAGATGAGAAACAACTCAGAAATGTAAGTGGAGAGGATCACTATGAGCATATCTATGTGAATACAGTTATTAATTGTTTCTTCCAGTTAGCTGTTACAAGGATTTGGGATGGGAAATATCCAAAGGTGCGTCAGAGCTGAGTATTTAAAATGAATTCATGTAGAGATGAAAGTCACACCTAATCTTTTAATTGTTGAAATTTAATCACGCTTAAATTTTTCTAGTGAGAGGCATTTGCAATCATGTCAAATTAAAGGAAAAAAAAAGAGAAAGAAACAAAGGGGAGCTAAAAAATGAAACGTGACTGCATGTATCACACAAGCACTTTTTCAATTTAGAATCTTGTTTTTGTTTTAAAGGTGTACAGGCCTTTTAGATAGGTATGTTAGCCTATAGGAGACAGGCTATGCTTGAACTGGAAATCTGGAACTGGAAGCTGGTGAAAAACCTTTGTTATTCTCGGCTCCTGTTTGCTGCTATTGGCTGAGGGACATGATTGATCAGTCCTGTCTATAGGAACATGAATAGGCAACCCATCAGGGGCTGCAGCGGAAACTGTAATCTGGGGACTTAAAATGGCAAATATTGTGTTAATAAACATGTAGGGAATACGTGACTGAACGGCTAAGGATTTTGTGGGTTATACGGTTGAAGAGATGCTTGAATCTGATACAGGTTTTGCAGTACAAGTATCTTGAAAAATACCTATGAGGAATCCAGAGGAAGTAGAAAAAGAATTGCTCAGGTTGAGGTTAAATGACAGCTTGATTTCACAGTTGTCACTACCAACTTGTAGTTTTACAAATTCATAAGTTTTGAAAATTTATGAACTCCTCCTTCCAAGGGGGCAGCATCATTTATATGTTGCATAAAACAAACTGTAAATACTGAATAACTTGCCATTGGTGACTGGATTCTGAACAGCTTATTTAAGTATACAGAAAGCAGACTGCTTTCCCATGCTTGCCACCAATTCTAGCCTTTTATTTGACTTGCAATACCTGATTCAGTATTGTTTGCTACATTATGTACTTACATATTCTTTATAAAAGCAAACTTTGTCACTTGGTACCAGGACTTGTTGTCTATGCCTGTTTGGATTGTTGTGAGAAGGGTCTTTTTCCTCACCCTGACACCCTTTTTTTATTTTAAGGACTAAATGCTTGCAAAATGTTATTTTTCAAAACAAAACTATTTTTGCAGTGAAGGAAAAACATCTGAAACCACGATAATTTCATGACTTTTTTCATCTGTTTCTGAATCAAAAATAGTCATGCTGATGCAGCCTAGAGGCTGAATGGTCTCAGTGCCAATTTATTATTTGGTGGAGCTACAAGTTATAAAGAGTATATCCTGTTGAAAATGGATAGATCTGAAAACAACACCAAATTGTTCTGGATTTTGTAAGGCCATGCACATGCTGAAAGTAGTGATGATATTTCTAATAAGTTTGTAGTAAGACTAAATGTGGAAAAGAAGCTTGTTCACTATTTTCCTGTTCTTAGGAATTGAAAAAAGACATTGTGATTGCAGTTGTAAGACTTTGGTTAGGATCATTTAGATTTGGCTCATCTCAGCATAATGTGAGATGGTCACTGTTCCAGGAGCAGATAAATATCATTATCCTCTTGAAATCAAACATATGAGTAATAAGCACCCTTGCTACTTTAAGAGATTCAATAAGAATTGTATAACAAAAAAAAAATGGTAAGATACTGAATTTTGTCTTTTGTACTGATCCAACTCAGTCAAGTGTATGGTTTTGCTTTTAAACTGTAGCTTGATAGTAAAAGAGCTGCAGGTCCAGGTGGGTCTGTATGTGGCTATGCCAGTATGGCAGCACTTCCTTCTATCATAGCTTATCCTCTTACATTTTTACTGAACAGTGCTTTCAATAGTGTTTTGTAGCACTAGGAGAAGCACTTGGATTCCTCAGAGAAGGAGGACTAGGAGGTCATGGGAAGGCAAGAGAAGGAGGTAGAGAAGCAGCGGGCTTCAGCAAGTCTCAGTACTGCACATGTATTCCTGCAGTCCTCCTGTTGTTACTGGGGAGAAATGTGTCTCTACTAAATATACTGATTTCAAAGAGAAAGAGTTAGTGGTACAAAATCCTGGGTGTAAACAAGTCCTACACCTCCATTCTCTGTGCTTTGTTCTTCTTGCTCAACCATTTGTTCTTTAATTGTAGAACAACCTTTCTTCTGTTGTTTCTATTATTTTGGCATTGCTGCAAACTTCAAATTCCTTCTCAGTTGTGCCGTTTTTTGTGTGTGCAATCCTTTACTGGTAGCAAAGACATATGTATAGAACTTGAGTCCTTGATGTAAGTGAGTTACACAGTCATATGACTTCTAAAGCAGGATAGAGTAATCAGGTTTTTATTTTTTTATTGACTATTATGAATTTGGAATATATTCTTGTTTGAGTGGTTGGAATAATGTAAAAAGCTAATACAAGATTGGGAAGTATCTTGTGTCCCTTTTGTTGCCAATCTGGGGTCTGGAAGAAATTTTCTAGCATTAGATGGTTGGCTGCATTTGAAGTTTTCCTTGTAATTCTGAGTGGGGATCAGGTGGGTCAAATACCACAGATCTCCTGCTCTTTGTTCCTGGAACAGAATTTATATTGTTACTGTTTAGGTTGTGGTGATGTCCGAAACATGCTGGCGGCTTTCCAAACTGGAAGAAGGAAGTCATACCTGCTTGGAGAGTTCAATTGTTCCAGATACCAGAGATTGAGAAAGCGTCCAGGAACAGCAGTGCTGTACAGAAAGGCTGGTTGTGGTCAGCATGATAATTGGCAGTCCATGTTGCAAAATGTTGAAATAACTGGTGCCAGTATTTACCAAAGGAGAGCTTTAAGAACATGTTGCACAAACATCATTTAGGTGTGGTTTGAGTATAGCCTGTTCTGCTGTGAAAGAGGAGACCTCTCCCTCCATGGCGCTCTCCAGTGCAAAGCTTTCTAACTGCAAATGCATCTGTCAGCTCGGAATGCTGTGCTTACCCACCAAAGCGTTTGCTGTCAGGAATGCTTCATTTTTGGTCAGATAATCCTGTTTTATAGAGTTACAATTTTGTGTGGACAAAGAGATCAAGGCCAAGTTGTGCATTTTAATAATTCTTGTACCCTATTTTCTGGGTTTAGGCAGCGTAGTCATTCCTTGTTTGGGGAATTTTGGGTTTTGGCACGAGGAAGTTTATGTAGAGGAATATAAGCATTAATAAACCAGATAGATTGGTAGAATAATTAATAAGTTGATCTAGTAAACTAGATTTATTAGTTAACAAAACAGCTTAATTGGGAAATATAAGGGAAAGCTGGCTTCTTGTGTAAAATGTATTTCTAGTAGACACATTCTGGACAGGCAGTAAGGTAAGTTATATTCATCCATTTAATAATTCTTTTGTTTGTTTTTAATATTTAAGCATAAGTCATCTCAAGAGGGAAATTTCAGAATATAGCTGTTCATCAGGCACATCGATTGGTCCAGATGAAGTCAGATATTCTAATCAAACCTTCAGTCAAGGTAAGGGGAGCTAAGTGACTGATACCTGGGAAGAAAGTGAAATAATCTGATGCGATATCAAGGTATATTTGCTCATAACACAGGTTTTCTTTGAAGTAATGTAGTGCTCCCTTCTGGCATATCAGAACTAAGTTCCATATTTGAGCCAAATATGCTGGGAAGGTCCTGGGTTACTGCCTGTGAAAGGAATGGGGAAAGAGCCCTGCTGAAGTAGTACTGTTGCTTTTCTTTGGCTTAAATGGCTGTAGTTTCTCTTTATTTAGATCAGGATTAACATCACACAGAAACAGACTGGAGAGAACATATATTCCTTGTTTTCCTGGAAGTGCCCCAGATGCTCAAGCCGTCATGCAAACTCTGCTTTTTTAATCATGTTTAGGCAAATGAGAACTACTACAAACTGCATTTTTGTAAAGGAACCTTTTAATGTTTTGTATCTCTGCACGTCTTCGTCTGTGTTGCAGCTGCTGCACTTCCAGTTGAAAATGGGAAGTAAGGGATCACGTATCTTTTTGAACGTGGGACTCATGAACAACTTGGAAACATATCCCTGTGCAGTGCTTTGGCATTTTATTTCATCCTTAGCTGTTGAATGGCAGGTTCTGCAGTTGCCAGTGGCCTGATCATTCCTGTGCTGTAAGCTCCACCCATCCTGGTTTGCACTTCCTCTACAAAAGGCCTGTGTTGAGTAGCAAGTCTGAATTGTAAGTTGAAAGCTTGGCAGTAGCAAAGTTATGAGTGCTTGGAGGAGACTGTATAGGTAGAACAGGATAGTTTGCTTGGAAAGAGATGCTAAAATTGTGGAAAAGAATGAAGAAATATAATCTGAGAATAGCTGTGCAAGGACCATAGCCAAAACTGTGGACTTTCCAAGGATAGATCATTTGAATCCTTTGGGGACTCAGAAGGAGCCTCGGCTTCTGGCTCCATCTCTGTAACTGTAGAAATATGGGTTGAGATCCAGACTCTTCATCTGTTTCTTATGCACGTAATAGCCTGAACCTTTATCTTGAAAATCAACACCCTAGACTTTGAAGAAAACTAGAGTTGGGTCTTTTGTTGTAGCTTTTAGAAAGCTGTTGTAGACTAGAGCAAGGTTCTTACAGTAATGCTGAGAGGCTTAATGTTCAGCAAGCAGAGTCATGGCTGAAGAGTTCATAATGCAATTCAAACACTGAAAAAAAGTCTAAACAGAATTAGTTGTGTGCACAGTTTTCTGCCTTTGCCCTATCCCTGTGTATTCACCTCCTGCCTTCCCCAAAATGTTGTCTAAGTCAATTTTTAATATGTAGTGTTTGTTGAAACATGGGATTCTTGGCTGAATAGATAGTCAAGTCTGTCAGCCAGCACCCATGTTTCTTAACTGATAATCTAATTTTTATAACCACTGTAGAACTATATATAGTTTTAAAAACAATTCCAGAATGGCATCCATCGATCAAATAGATCCATTGTATGAATAAATGGGAAAAAGTTTTGTAATGGTGCAAGAGGATCCTCCTCAAATCATAGTCATAGAATATCCTGAATTGGAAGGGACCCACTAAGATCATCAAAGTCCACCTCCTGGCCCCACATAGGACAGCCCGAGAATCACATCATGTGCCTGAGAGCATTGTCCAAATGCTTCTTGAACTCTGACAAGTTTGGTCCCATGACCACTTCCCTAGTGAGCCTGTTCCAGGGTCCAAACAGCTGCTGGATGAAAAAACCTTTTCTGCTATCCAACCTAAATCTCCCATGACACAACTTCAGGCCATTCCCTCAGGTCCTGTCACTGGTCACCACAGAGAAGAGATCAGTGCCTGCCCCTCCTCT
>JAYRBT010000082.1:110222257-110241992 GCA_036023395.1 Myiotriccus ornatus
CACAGAGAAGAGATCAGTGCCTGCCCCTCCTCTTCCCCTCACGAGGAAGTTGTGACTGCAATGAGGTCTCCCCTCAGCCTCCTCCAGGCTGAACAGACCAAGTGACCTCAGCTGCTCCCCATACGGCTTCCTCTCAAGGCCATTCACCATCTTCGTTGCCCTCCTTCAGACCTTCTCTAATGGCTTAATATCTTTTTTATCTTGTGGTGCCCAAAACTGCACACAATATTTCAGGTGAGGCCACACCAGTGCAGAGCAGAGCAGGACAACCCCCTCCCTTGACAGGCTGGTGATGCTTTGCCTGATGCTCCCAGGGACATGGTTGACCCTCCTGGCTGCCTGGGCACTGCTGACTCATATTCAACTTGCCATGGACCAGGACCCCTAGGTCCCTTTCCACAGCACTGCTTTCCAGCCTCTCATTCCCCAGTACATACATCAAACATGACACTGGAGAATGCGGGCATGGATCCTGCTACCTAATTTGCATGCCAAGCGAGCACTCTGCCATTTGAGGTAAATTGCCCCATGCACAATCAGAAAAAAAAAAATCATACATGTATGACTATTGTATAAATAATAGTAACTCACCATTTCTGGAAAGTGAATGTACAAATCTGGTTCATTGTCTGACACTTGAATCTCTATATTTAATTCCTTGCATATAGAATGAAATTTTGTGTATCACATCAGCAATTACCTGCACAGCTGTGCTACATTTTGGTTTACCAGTGTAGGTTGGTTTGAGGACTCCTGGGTTCTCTTCACAGCTTCATTCCTGGTTAGTTTTGAGCAGATCATTAATACCTATTACTCCTTTTTGCCCATTTGTTACATGGCTGTAATTTACTTGCCAGGTTTACGGAGTGCAGATAGACTTAATTTTAAGAAATTATATGAGGCTGGAGCTCTAGAATTGTGGCCTTATAAACTGAAATAGCCCAGTGTGTGTATCTGTGACCTATAGTTTTGACTATTGCTATAAGGTCAATTCTCATTTGGCTTTGAAGGACATTAGGATAGACGCACTGTTTGTCCTTTTTCCTTCAAAGTAGGGTAAATTTGGCAGCTTTGTGCTAGCTGATTTGCACTAAGTAAATGGCCATACTAAGGAAGGTTGTGGGGAAGGAGTCACTACAGAATTTGACAAAATTAATCTAGGATCAGCAGAATATTAGAAGCATTTCTAGGAAACACCACCACTGTCAAGAGGATTGCTCTTCTGCTTCTTGTATACAGGTACACAGGACCTTTGTATGGCAGGATAACGGGATTGATCCTTGTTTCCATTTTTGGTGTTCAAACCAATGAATATGGAGCGTGGATTCATCCAGGTTTCTTTACTGCCATTAGAGCTGCTTCCCTTTTCAGTGGACTTACCATCTCTGCCACTGTGATAATGGTAAGTATGTTGAGTTTTCAGGTATTTTTGTGGCCAAGGTTGAGTTGAGCTTTTGCTGCTGCAGCTAAATAAAACACTGTCCCATGCATATTGAACCAGAAAGAAATAAATTATTGGCCTGGATATTTCTAGATTGCCTGAAAAGGTTTTTTTGTTTTGTTTTAGTTTTTTTCTTGGAACTTTTACCTGTGAAGTGTGAGTTTGAAAATAACACTTTGACTGAGAAATCTATCTCCTATTTTTAAATTTTTTGAGGTTACAGAAATGATAATGCCGTCAGTGGTTTACCAACAAGAAAAGGGATGTTTCTTCTGGATTAGAAAACAATAGTAGATCAGACTGCTCACCTTGTGAATTGACTTCAATGAGGTATAAGGGCCCTGTACAATTACCTGTTAATGCTGGGGTTGAATATGGGTTTCTGAATGGAGTAAGTGAAGGACTTACAGTAGTATAGGCAAATGATCTAATGGTAAGCCTCACAGGTCTCTCTGGTCAAGTTATGTCTCATAGATTTCAAAATTTTGAGATTCATTTGGAACACATTTCATATTTCTGTTTCCTGGTCCCCTCCTGTTGTAACAGAGCATCTTGAGTCTGCACTACAATAATTTCCAGGCAAACTTCTGGAAGCTAAAGTATTTACACATAATACTCCTAGAGAGGATGTTCTTTGCTCTCCTTGATTGCAACACCTGGGGATGGTGAGTTGTAAGGCACAGCTGCAATTCAGCTTAGTCAACAGAGAAGTGAAGTTGAGGTCACAAGGGGGAATTTTTCATCCTTCCACGGCAGGACATTCAAGGCCTGTGGGCATAAGTGTGTGTGGAAATTTCACCCATGACTAAACCCAGACTTGGCTACCCACCTGGCTTTGCCCAGAAGGATCTCATTAAAATCTTTGCAGATGTCAGAATTCACACGGAGTGACTAGGCCCAGATTTTCCCTCCTAGTACACTGTTGCAGTGTTTGATTGAATAGCTGTTTATTGGTACTCACACCAAATTGGGTCCATGTTAGTGGTAGGTTGTGTAAATTGTTTAGGAAGTTTTGTTTGCTTGTTTTTGGTGTGGTTTTGTTTTTTTTTTATTCTGTCTTGAAAGGTGTTGTATGTTCAAAAAAACTTCTCTATTGCAAAATAATAATAAGATTGACTGTGGAAACAGTCCTCCTTCAATATCTCCTTGGTGCTTTAGCACTTATCCATTAAGTAGAAATGGACTCTGGTATTTCTTCTTTTGTCCTTGGTGTTATGCATCTTTTGGAAGTTATTGTATGAATTGCTGGCCAATTGTTGGCCTTCAAGTCTGTAAGACTTGAAGGGGGGAAAGTTGATGCTTGAACGCTAGATGTAAGTTTTTTGAGAGCCCCAATTATGACTAAATGTAATGTCTCTTCCAAAGTAGGCCTGAATTTTCTTGCAATGGCTCAATATATTTTAATTTAAATATCCTTTGTGAACCATTACTTTGTGGTCTTTCTGCACCTATAAGTTGTTAGTGGCAAAAGCGGTTGATGGACATCCTTCTTAGCTCATGAGGCTGAGCTTTATCACAGAGAAGTGAGAGGTGATTATGTGCCAGAACACTTGCTGGTCTTGGATGACAGAACTGCTTTTCATTCAGCTCTACTACAGAGAAAATTCCTGCATTTTATTTGCTTCAGTTTCTCCCTACCTGCCCCGTTACCTGCACTTGTACTCTGTTTACGAGTGCCTCTGTGGTCACGCACATACAGCACATGCAAAACAATAGCTGGAAACTGTTAAGAGAACTGGAGGAAACTGAGTTGAAAAGGCACTGGAAAAATGATGAGGATTGCGTTGCAGTGCGTTCTGAATTCCCCTAGGTGTCATGTTCTAACCCTTCTGTGCCTCTCTCTGCAGAGACAGATTCTGTTTCAATTCATGTTCATCCAAGATAAATAGCTGCATTGCTTGAGGAAATATTAATTTTTGAGGAGAAAAAAGGTCTTGGACATGACAATGCAAACACATAATTAAAAGGTTGTGACCTCAAACCATAAAATGCACATATTTTTCCTATATTGTGTGATGGGTTCAAAAAGAATTGAGAATGTTTGCTTTGGCTTTTCCCAGCCTTCCATTTGGAAACAGTTATGAATGTGGGATTTGTAGTGAACAGGTTTGTAAGATGCATTTTTTTTTTTTCTCATGGCAGACCCCACATGCATCTGCCCACCTCTTCTTTCTTGGCTGCCAGTTTCTACCCCCCATGCTGACACTTGACCCTCATCCTCAGCTCTTTGTGGCAAACGGTAAATGTGGTGACATTTTCTTTGGCAAGTACAAGGAATAGCCTCATGACTTGCCTTCCCACAGCTTTCTGTCTCCCACATCTTTTAAGTGTCATGTGTTCTGAGCTTGCAGGCCGTGGGGTGCTCTAGATGTGGAAGAGGAATAGCATATTCCTACACTGTGTTTGCTCTCTGGCTAATTCTGTATTTTTATCATCCCTTTTATTTTTGCTTCTCAATAACAATGCCTTACAAGTGTTAAAGAGGAAAGCTAGCCCAGTATTAGTGTTCTATATATTATATATATTATATATATATTATGTTCTATATACTAGGCTAGCCTAGTATTAGTGTTCTTGTACAGTACTGTTGTTGCCCCTGTGTGCAAGCTGAAGGAAGCTTGATTTACACCAATTTGGATCCTTTGTCCCATGAATTGTCTTTCTTTCTCTTACATGACAGAAAATAACCCTGACTCTCACCTCCTTTCTTGCCTGTTCTGTTCAAACAGAATTAAAGCAGAATATCAGTTTATTTGCCTAAATTATTTCTTCAAGAAATCTCTTCTGATGGACATGAGGAATGCAATTAATTCTGGAAAGGTTTAAACTCAAAACATTCCTCTGAGTGTGAAAGACTGAAATACCAGGCTTTTGACAGATGTAGACTAAAGGAGAAATAGGGTTTTCCTTAGGATTTGGAAAGGGAAATGCAATGTCGTTATATAAACCAAAGGGAAATCTCCTTAGGGGATTGAATCTGTCTGTCCCTGAGTCTCTTGGTAATGTTGGGTGTGGCGGCTGTGAATGAATGGGTTGTGCTAATGGGCATCCTATTGGTCCTGAATTAATATGACCATCTGATGGGGTTTCAGAACGTAATGAAAAGTTGCTTGTTGGTGTCTGTCTGAGTCTGCAACATGGCAGAAATAACAAGCTGTGTGTAAAATCGTCTGGTTCTTAAGATGGCATTGAAGGCTCAGACATGAGGTTTGTTTGTGCCTTCTGTTCATCAGTGCCTGTGTCAAGACAGGTATACTGGCAGAGCACTGTATATAATAAACTACACTGTTGTAAGTGACAATTGTCCTACAGTTAGGAAATCTAGTGTATTTGTTATACACATTCCATTAAGAAACAAAAATGAACATTTTTTTTTCATAATTTGAATACGTCACTTGTAATGTGTACTTCTGACATACTTCACAGCAGCATTACAGGTCGTCATGGAAAAGTGCAATAAAATAGCTGTATCAGTAGATGCTAACAACTAAATCCTAACCTCTTCTCTGTATGTGTATTCCTTCAGTACTTCTATTTTAGGTGAAATGTACTGGAATTATAGGCAGGATGCAAATCCTGGGGTTACCGTTCTCATTTTCTCTGAGAAACGGCCTCTCAAGAAACTTAAGTCCTTTCACAGGAAATTTCAGTAAAGCATGGCTGTGGGCCCTTAGACGGGGGATGTAGATATGACAGGCACTCCCTATTTTACAGATGTGATATGAGAGTACCACCCAATCCAGATAACCAGAGAGAAGTTGTAAGAAAAGCAGAATGGTGATACAAGATGTTAGAAAAATAGATTTCTAAAATAGATATTAAATCTGCCTGGCACCAGTGCAAGTTTTTCACAAGAGAGCTGTGTTGCTCGGTGGTTGTAGGATGCAAGATGCTGCATTTGAAACAATTTGCAGAAATGATGAGGCAAGCACGAAGGATGTTTTCAAAAATGCTGACACGAATATGAATTCTGAATTTTCCTTCTTGGTGATTGAAGACCAAACAGTAAAAACAATCCTGGCTGCTCATGGCATTGCTTTTCTCTGTTGCTGCTAAAGAACGGGGGGCAGGAATTCTCATTGATTTAAACCAAATTTCTTTTGAGTGAGGCCTGATCTAATGGATGATAGCTCTAATCTAGAGGTGAAGATGGATAAATTGTACATTAATTGGGAAACAAAATTTTGATATGTATCAGTTTTGGATTAAATGTAAATGTTAATGGACGTAAATTCTATGATTTCTTCTTGACCAGTGGGATGCCAGCAAAAGTCTGGATAGCTGCCTTTCAGCATGCTGGGAGTAGCATTCTTTTTCACTTCAGCTTCCTCTTCTATAGTGGTGGAGAGCCATGGACTGGATTGGCAGCTGCTGTGTTTGGATCTTGGTTGTTTTAGAAGCAGAGTGTTTTAGTAGAAAGGCCGGGTTGCCCAGTGAAATGCTTTTCCTGTGATATTTTGCATTTCTGTCAGAACAGGAATGACATATCTTCAGTTCTTGGTTCCAGCCTGCCTGGTGCCCCCATTACCTCTCACTGTTATACTTGGCTGCTATCAGGGGAAGGTCTCCATGAGAAGGTAGACCTCATTATTCCTCGCTGTGTGAAACACAGTGCCCTTTTGCCTTGAGCAACCTCCACATCCATTTGGGTGGGGGCTGTTTCTGCTGCCTCGACCTCCTGTTTTTCCCTCCTCCTCTCTCCTTGAGCTGGAAACTAAGGATTAAAGCAGTTTACAGCATGAAATGGTTTGTCCCCCTCTGGTATATAAGTGCCTGTGACTGTTGTGTGGGCGATGAGGAGAGTCTGCAAAGGGAGCTGGGTGTTACTCTGCTCTGGCAGAGCTGGCAGAGGTGCAAAAGGTTTTCACTGGTGCAAACTATACCTGTGTTTTTAAGGTGAAAACTATGCCTTATGTGACATTTATTCATGTGCTTGCTGTCTTCTTAGATCTTGCTGTGGTAAGAGAAGGAACAGTGCCAGATTGGATGGGGAGTTGAGCAATCCTGTCTAGTGAAAGGTCTTCCTGCCCATGGTGGGGGGATTGGAACTAGATGGTCTTTAAGGTCCCTTCCAACACAAACCATTCTGTGATTCCGTAAAGGAAGCAGTAAAAATACCCCTTAAATATCTGACTTTAAAACACCAACTAGACTGTATGTATGTGTCTTTCTGTAATTCGTAATTTCCACCTAGTTTGTCATATTTTTTTTTTTTTTTTAAATTATGAAGCGGACAAAGTGAGTGCTGGCACAAAGCTGGTTCATCAGAATCTGATGTTCTTTCCAAATGGAATAGCAGCTGACCCCAAAGTGACAGGGCTCGAGCTGCTGCACAGTTGTACTGTGAGCTTCAGAATATGGAGACTATTGGATCTTGGTCCATGACAGCTTTTCAGGGCAGGTCTTACGGCATGAGTAATTACAGGAAGCAGGATATTTTGCAAGATGTCACGTTAAATTATTTAATTGTTCCTTCTGGTCTTAAAACAAACCAGTCTTGTTTTTGGGGAATAAAACATGGTGTTAGATCTGGCTACTTGAAGAGAAGGCAGTTTCCTTCCAGACTCACAGTGCCATCCAAAGTGCGATCTTTTCCTTGGTAAGGATTATGGTTTGCTGTGGTGTGAGGAGAATATTTCTCAGAGTGCTGAGTATGCTTTTGGCATAGAACAGGCCGAACAGGCTGTTTTGAAATACGTGAATTTCTTGTTCTTATGAAATATCTCATGGTCAAATAAGATTATTATGATTTTATGGTCAAATACAATAAAATACCTTTGTGGTTGGAGCGACTATAAACATGGTAGTCTGCAAGAGCTTGTTTTCTCACCACCACCTAAAATGATCTCAAAAAGTTTGCTTCTCCTCTATTTTTTTCTGTAGATGCGGCCTTCAGATTTTTTTTTACAAAAACCTTGGACATTTCGTCAAAAAGCTGAACATCTGAAAAACAGAAATAAAGAAAAAATATATGTCTTGCTATAAAACTTTGTTGTTTCATGTTAACATTTTCCTTTAAGGAATGAGATGTGTCCCGTGAAACAGTAAAGAAACCTTCTTGGTATGTTGAGGAAGGAGGGGGAGATACATGGTGCATCGTGCGAGGTGTAGTTTAATCTGAGAGGCCAAGGCAAATCCAAATTGAAAATTTGCAAGAGATGACAATAAAGCTTTCCAAATGAAAGTTTCTCTGGTTTTAACCTAAAAGATACTGCTCTATAGGGATGATAAGCAATTTGTCAGGTCAATGGAACATTCCATAAGAAATGTATGCATGTAGGGAAAAGCCAAAGAACCCCCATTTTTCTTTCTGGGTGGTAGCCTTGTGAACCCAACCCATGAAAGTCAGAACAAGTCCCCTCTGATTCATGTATTCATCATCTGTAAAAAAGAAGTGCAACTGCGGGATGGTTGGTTAGCCTGTAGGTAATTCCTAAACTAGAAGAGAATCCAGCTCTATCTCTAATATAGCTGTGTCAGCTTTGGTACCAGGTTTTATCAGTAAAATAAACAGACACAACTGAATTCAACATGGATTCAATTGGCATTGAACTTTTAGAAAGTTCAGTTACACATCTGAAATATTGAAACTGAGACTGCATCTCTGTTTTAAATACACACATTGGAAATTAAGTTGTAATTCGAGAAGATAGCATTTTTATATAGTCATTTTTCTGGCTCTAGCTTTCAGTAGCTTTAAAGGTATTTTATAAATAAAGGGATCTAGTGTATTACAACATACAACTGTACGTTTGGGACATGTAACACAAACCTTAGTGAAAGTTCATGGGAATTTAATGTGCAGAAGTTATTTTTAATTCACAGTATCTTATCTGTTTTCAATTTTTTTAAAGTACAAAATGCAATAGGGCTGTCTTATGTACTAATTCTTTGCCAAATTTAATTTGTTTCCAAATTAAAGACATTTTTCAGTTACATTGTCATGTAAACCATTAATTCTTGTTATATTTTTAACTTTAAAACCTTCCTAATGCTGCCAATAGTGGGTTTTTTTCCTAATTTTGAGAAAATGATTTATCTCTGGGACGAAAGCTGCCATAATAAGCCTATTGCTTTTTTTTTTTACCCCAGTCTGAAGGTTTTATAATCATTTTGAATTAAAACTCCGTGTAACTGGGTGTTCTAATGAATGGGGGCTTGGGGCCAGAGATCTCCATTTAATTATTGGACCCTGCTGAAACAGGAGCAAGTGGTTACACAACCCAGCAGCTGCTGGGCTGGACATGGTCTGTTGGTGGGAAGGAGGCTCCTGCTGTAGGTTTACCTCTCACCTGAGAGAGGTAAATCCCTAAAGAAGACCATGGCCCCCCCTCTGCTTAACATGGGCAGAACAACATGTTTTGTTGATTCAGTTTCAACGTGTCCTCTGTTTTTTTTTCGGAAGAGGAATAAGACTGGGTCCAGAACACACATGGTGGTGATGGTGAACACTGGTGAAAGGAGTGCTGCTCTCATGAACAAGACTGAATGGAGGCAGGCACTGAGGGAAAGAATGAAAGCACATGGAAAAGTGGATGCATTGCAGAAAAGTGGAGTACCCAGTGGAACCTGTCATAATGATGGCTCTTCACATTTTGAAATGTGAAAGAGTGATGACAGAAAAACTCTTCAGTGCCTGGTGGCTGTGTCTCAGGCAAGCTTGCAGGGTCAGACCTGATCTGCTTTCTTGCATCTCTAAAGGAACACCTCACCAACACCCCAAACTGGCAGTGGCCACCCAGGCTGTTGTTCATTGGTGAGTTATGCAGCAGCATGTGATTTCTGCAGTTGCTGGTGCAACTTGTGAAACAGCAGTGTCTGACTTTAGAAAGGATGGAGTTGCATAGACTGTGGAAATAATTGGAGTGGAGTTGTCTGGCACTTCAGATCATACGAGCGTGAAGGTTGACCTCAGATTACTCTGGTTATACTGCTCCCATTTCACCCTGTTCCTCAGCCTGACCCTTGGTCAGGAGAATTTATTTGGAAGACTTGAGTCATACTTTTCCCTTTCTCCCACTTGTGTAGCAGAGTGTATGCAATACTTGGGAGGGAACAGATGAAGACAAGGGAGAGAACTGGCTGTAAAAAATGAATACATCCTCACAGCACACTTTGCCAACACAGACCTTGGGAGATTACTGATCGTGCCTTCCTCTGACTTGCTCAAGATGGAAGGGCGTGAAAGGGACATTGGGTTCCTGGGGCAAACGTGGAGAGAAAATGATAAGGAGCATTCTCTCTGTCAGGAGAGCCACTGCTGTGTGAAAATGCAGTACAGAAAATATATGGCAGGTCATGTCAGCATCTCTTGTGATACATTGGCGTAGATGAGAGAAGATTTCTGACCCTTGCTTTAGAATGAGAACATATGTACATGGTCTGGATCAGAGAGCATTTTTTGCTTTGATGGTTAATAAGGCATGTGTTATGGAGTCCTTACCAAAAGGGCAGGAAGGCGTATGTGCCCACCCAACAGCCAAGTTCAAATTCTTCTCTCCTTAGATGCTTAAAAATAGTTCAGAATTAAATGCTTTAAATACTGTTACTCCAGCAGGACTACTCAATACTGAATTTAGCTTTTGGATTCTCCCCATGGCCACAGTCTTCATTTTAACTCCCCAGGAGAGAATGCCAGATGGCTGCTTTTCCATCTGATTTTGGTGTGGAAAGGAAAATCTTTTGCAGAAGCTGGAGAAAATGTGTAGTATTCAAGATTTTTCACATCATGTTTTTTTCAAAGCAGGCAGAGGAAGTGCATAATTATTTGGAAATTAATTTGGCAGGTTCTTCCCAGTGCTAGGCTGATTAATGCATCAGCCCATCATGCTTAAATAGTTTAGGGCTCACTTACCGTTTTTGATTACACCTGAGATGGTTCACAGAAGTTGTTTTGACAGGGCCTAACTTTCTGTTACTAAGCTGCCTGATTTTTTTTATAATAAAGGGTTTAAACCCTAGTCAAAATAGTTTTTCAAAATCTTCAAGCTAACTGATCAGGGTAAGTGTTCGCTCTGCTTCCACTGCCTGTCAGAAGGAGCTGGTGTGTTCAAATTGTATGTTTAACATTATTTCGGAACCTGATTGCAACCTTTTTACAAAGAAGGAGAGATAAAGAGTAGTGTTGTACTGATGCTAGTCTTATTCGAATTAATCCCAAAATAACTGGAGTAACGATGCATCATTAGCAAACTGTTAAATACATTAGATCCTACCATTTTCTGTTGAATTTACTCCAACTAGGGGAAGAGCACTGTGTGGTTTTTGGCAGTAGCTTGTCTGGAAAATGAAATAAGTGAAACTATTTGCATGGAGAAGGGGATGGGGAACAGTTTCAGAACCTCAGATTTTGTAATGCACTTCTTTAAGAAACTGGAGGCTCAGTGAATGAATACCTATGTTTTGATAACAGCAAGATTTTGTAAGTTCTGTGTTCTTTTATTTCAGGTATAATCTCCTACTGAAGTTATAGCTGAAATGAAGTTCTCAACCTGTGGCATAGTGTTTATCAGATAGCCTTGGTACATCCCTTATCCAATCTGCAGCTGTTTGTATTCAAGTGGCTCTTTCTTCTCCAGCCTTTTATAGACCTCAGGAGCTAGGACCATAAGAATTGTGTCATTCTGGAGATGTTGGTTTTAGCGTCACTTAAATATGACAGGGATTCACTGCAGCTGTCTATCTTACTTTAAAAAAATGCTCATGAATTATAATTTAAAGCATTCTGCAATACTGTGCATTAAAAAAGTACAAGGTTGCTTGGGTGGGTTATTATACAGTACAGTGCTTGTTTTGAAAAGATTTAATATGTGGGCTTGCTGAATGTTTGGGCATATTCAGCAACACACATACACAATGCTGCTTTTTTTGTTAATAGAAAGTTCACTTGACACAACACGCACCAGTGTTACCTTCCCAACACAGATTTAGACATCTTTGAAACCTCCTTTCAGGGTTTTGTGTCTGCTGCATACGTAGGATGAAGAGCCAGATTGCAGAAGAAATCACTGATAGATATCTTTCCAGGGGATCTTGGCGAGAGTCACTGGTATCACCAATACTGTTTCCGATATCACTTTCATCCATTGCCGCAACCTGTAAAAGCAGGTGTATTTATAGGCCTTGGGGGACTAAAACAAGAAATCAAACATTTGCATAGCATTTTCCATCAAGTTCCCAAGGACTGAGGCTCAAAGGAATTTGATATGTTTCCAGGGATTACTTAGCTGTGCTGAGTATTTCTATGTTCTCTATAGCAATCAATGTCCTGCTGCTGTAGTAGGTCTTGGAACTAGAAAAAAATGTTCTCTCTCCTACCAGGGGAATCATCAACATAATGCTTCAGAAAAACTCACAGGTTGGCTTTAGAAAAAGTCACAAAAATATTTAAATTCACATCAGAGAAAACTGGGACAAAAGCTCACTTCATATTAGGAATTAAGGTAGATTGAGAAGTAGTGCACAAGTGTGATTAATTAGAACTACTTTACCTAAAAAGTATGTTCCGTGTGCTAAGATTTTTTTCATGCTCTGTCTTGGCAGCAATTAAGCTCTAGGGTACTAGAGGCTGCCTACTCCTTGTAAAGGCTTGGAATAGTTAACAGGGTAGAGCTCTGGGAGAGGAAGAATCCCACTAGTTGTGCAGTCCTCCTGGCACTGGGGTTTGGCAGGACACATGTCCTCACAGTGAACCTACGGCTGGGTGTGCCGCCCTTTGTAGAGTGTGATGCACAGCTTTGTGTGCCTCAGGCTGGAAGAAATAATCATTTTCAGCAGGGTGAGGGAACTTGAGTGCATAACTTTTTGGGGATAGCATGACCATCGTGCCTTTTTAGGAGATTTATGTTTACTGTATTGCAGCATCCCACTTTTCCAAAAATTTCCAGCGGTGATGGTGGTGAGTGATAAGAAGACACAGTAAAGTGAGCTGAGGTAATGAATACAGTCCTGGGACTATAAAGAATTTGTTTAAAGGTGAAGTGCACAGGAAAAGAGTATTTTTCACTTAGTTTTAAGGGGAGAGATTAATGCAAGTTCAGGAAGGGAGTATTCAGCTGGATCGATATGTGAAGAAGGTGCCTCTTTTGGCATAATTCCAGATGGAAATAGTGGACCATGATAAAGGCATTTCAATTCATAGTTTGTCAGGACATTATTAAGTGGCAATTAAAGTGACTCAAGTGTTCCAATGCACAGGTTGCTGAGGGCCAGCAGATGATAATCCAGAGATTAAAGAAATTGAAATGGAGATCTGCATTGTTATGAAATGGCTGTGACAATACACGTAACTTAATTCTGTGAGACATTACTTTCATAAACTCCTGTTCTCAAGAAAGCTGCATGAACAGCTCTTTTACTGGTGTGAATAGGGAATTGTTGTCTCCTTCCATTCTTTACATAAAGTGATTAGCTTGCAACCTTGTGCACATTTGCTGCAGGAAAAGAATGATCAAAATTTTTCTGCTGGCTACAAGCCCTCCACCCTTTGGAAATGTTCTGTTGACCATGAACAATTTTTTCTTGGTGTCTTTAATTAATAGTAGCAAAAATTTCAAACGAGGGAAGTTCTGGTTGCATGTGAGAGAAGTGAAAGGTGCTTTCCTGGGGCCGTGTGTACTCTTCCACAAAATCTGGTGGCATGGAGACTGGGAAACTGTGCTCAGAGCTGCAGCCTCAACTCCAAAACAATTTGATCTGACTGTTAGTACCAAGATTTCACATCCCTTCCCATCCATCTCCTTTTTAAACTTGCTCTCAGACATACTGCCTTGTACCTTTGTCCACCAGCTACTTGGTTTTTTTCACAATTTTTTTCTCAATTCCAGGCCTTTCACTTTAGCGTGTGTAACCTCGTGAAGAATGACAAAATTATTTCTTCTGGGGAGTTTGCTTCTTCCAAGGTGATGGTTTTTATACCATGTGATGGAAGATTTTGGTTTTTTCTTTGTTCAGACAGCTCTTCTATTTGAACAAATCTTGAAAACTTAATTAGACTACAAAACAAATTATTTTTTTCTATTTTTGATAGGCTCTCACGTCTGCATTTGTCATTGTAGGCTGCAAGTAGCAAGAGAAGAAGAAAGTAGAAGAAACAAAATTGTTTTGCACTATGTAGCTGGTTGATGATTTTTTTCTTTTACATTATTGTAAATATGAAGGGTTCATGGAATAGTCACTGTATCAGCAACCTTGCATCTAATGAGGTTGTTTGGACACTCTTCTCTGAGCTGTAGTAAAATCTCTGAAACATGTTGAAATTTAACCGAAACTGGGGGAGGTTTTTTTAACAGTGAGCTTTAAGTAAACTGCATCATTTAAAATTTCCTGGGCAGCTGCCTTTCTCCCTTTGATGTACTGTGCCTGGTGATGCTGTTAATGAAATGCATAATTATGTGTTATATAATAAAACAGAGCTAACCTGAAGGTGCCTAATAGATTATAATGATGTGGAGGCCTGAGAAACTAAGGACCATGGGGGTTGTTGAAAAGTGCCCCTGGTGACAAAGAAGATATTTAAAGAGGTTTGAATGACTGTGCTGATAAATTAATTGTGGTCTCTCTGTGTGTAAATGACGTTTTTCTAGATTTTATGTATAGAGAGAATATTGAAAAAAATAGGTACAATTTACTAGGCTGCTGATGTATGAAGCGTCAGCGCCGAGTGCTTCCAGTGCCTGTTAGCGCTGCTGGCTTTGCATAGACGGGTGCCCTAGGCAAAGACATTTTTGGCACAGCCTGCCTCACCCCTAGGATCAAAAGGAAAAAAAAAAAAAAAAATCTGGCAATATGCACAAGGAGTAAACTGCATTCTAAAGAGCAGCCCCTAAAATGCAGTCTTGGAATGAGTATCGATAAATGAAACGTCACGTTTGATGGCTGAAGAGTTGTAGGCATTTGATGGCTGCCCCTAACTTCCCCTCCTTCTTTTTCTGCTTATGTCACCCATATTTTATCTCTCCCTCTGTAACACTGTATAGTTTGTTCCTTTCTGAGATTCTTTAGGAACTGGTTTGAACTGATAGGTATTTTTAGAGGAGAGGCTGCATAAGCTTGCAGCCCTGGACCACATGGGCTCCTGATGGTCCTGGGCTGTGGCTGGGCTTGGTTGGCTGCTGTTCTGGGCTCACAAGGACCTGTCTGCTGGGAGAATTAGCATGCAGGGAGCTTCAGTGTAAATTTACAGCCTGCTAGTTACTTGGCATTAATTCCCTGGGTGGATGATTCTAGTAGCTACTAAGAGTGCTTTTGTGCAGGTTAGCTTTGAGAGTACTTTTATGAGAGTTAGGTGGGCTCCTTTTTGAAGGTGAAGTATGCTGTTTTTCACTTTCCAAGCACCACGGGTACCCAAATGGGCAGTTAGTGTAGAGTAGCTAATATGCAGTAAATTCACACCCACACTCACCGAGCGTGAACTTCCTCATGCAGCCGAGTCCCGAGGCTCTGCACTTTGTCTCTCCCAGCAGGGAGCAGATGGCCCTTCTCTAACCAAGGAATACTAATAAAGCATTTTGAAGAGCACATATATGTGTGTGTGTGTAGGTTCATGCCTGTCCATATGTTTATATAAGATGACTTGAATCTATCACAGTTCTTGGATTAACTTGTTCTTTCTTGATTTTTGTCAAGATACCGTAAGGAGAACTTTGCTGCTGAATTGCCATCATCCTTGTCATTAGTAGCCCGAGGTTTTAGCTGCAGGTTTTGATGAATTCTTCCTTCTTCTTCAGCACTAAGACATACTTTTCCTTTTCAGTATGTGAGTGACTGCATCTTTTGTGTGTGAATCTTTCTGTGTTGCAATTCCCTTCCCCAGCATTTCTTATTTGATCTCTCGAGTTAATTCTAGTTTTGGATATGCTTTTATGCCTACTAAATGTTCCCTCACAACTTGAGAAGCCCCTGTAAGAAGGAAATAAGATTTTCTCTAGCTCTCTAAGTACCTGCATGTGAAATCAAGTTAATTTTTAAGTAAGACTTTTTCATTAGGCTTGGCTTCATAAATAACTTGATTTCTAATTAGTGTACAACTTCACTTTAAGATCACATAATGGGTTAAATTTTCATGGAAAGTTTTCTTGAAATTTTATAAATTATTTTATCTCTTTTTCATGCCTATGTTTCAAATATATAATTGATTTCTATGTCATCTGCAGATTTGCTTTATGCTTTCACTCCACTATTGCCTATTTCCAAGAAAATTTCCTATCAGAGAAGTCGCCTCTCCAGTTTCCATCTGTAGTGAGAGTTCAGCCCAGCTCCACCAGCTCTATTTTGGCCCAGGTTTAAATTTACTTACACACAAAAGATATTGCTCAAAATGCTTTTAACGTGTCTTTTTAAAAATGACCTCAGCCATACTAGCCTGCCAAAGATAAACAGCATTTCTGCTCAACAGGCGTTAACTCTTGGAGGAAGTGAAGTCCAGTGCTGAACCCAAAGGCACTTGCTCTGAGCGTTCAGTGAGCTCTTGTAAAGAGGAGCCATCCTGCCCCCAGATCCCGGCACTCAGGAAGCCTGCAGGGCTGAGGAGAATCAGCACAAGCCTGAAGGTTTCTCAGTTGCAGGTGTACAATGCTGCTGAATGTTTCCAACCATAAAGAATGACGGTCTGGGCCGGGTCAGCTTGACTGTTCCTCGTAGAGGATAGGTGGGTAGGAGGAAGGGCTAAAATGGGATGAAAACCAAGAAGAGGTGACTGGAAAGCCAGATTCTGTTTCTTGCTGGTTTTTGCTGTTCTGAAGATATTTTGTATAGGTTAAAACCATCACTTGAGGGTGATTTTTAGATAGAGTGTGTTTTAGAGAATGTTTTTTAAGTTTCGAAAGTTTTTATATTTAGTTTGAGAGTACTTTTATAGCTTTTTAGAGTGTTTTTATATTAATTTTTAATATTGGTTTTATTCTGGAAGAGTTCCCTGCAGCAAGATACTTTAAAAACCCTTAGAAGGAATCCACAACAAAGGAGTATCCATCTATGTGAATAGTTGCAGCAGATAGGATGAAGTAATTCTTAAAATCTCACTATTGCTGTTTTTGTTTTAACTAACGTGTTCCTGTTTTAAATAAAACAGTTGAATGCTAGGTTTAAAGAGACATTCAAAGAATGCTGTGGTGTTATTAGAAATCCCTGGCTATGTCCAAGCAGAAAGGACAGTTGCCTGACCCTGTGGTACATGGTTAACTATGCCATATGAGTCCCTTGTTGGGATTTGCTGTAAATCATTCTGAATGTTATCTTTCCAAACCCAGAACAGAGACAGAAGGAGGGTGAAAATGTAAGTCTGGATAAATTTGCCGTAGCTTATCATGAAGAAATGTGTTTATTGGCATTCTTTGAATGTAGATACTTGAAGTACTTAACAATCTCAAACTAATGAGGTCTATTAAATGGCCATGTGCTGTGATTCACTTTGTCTGAATTGGAGAAAAAATTCTGTTCAAAAGCCTCTTAGTCTTATGAGGAAAGTTTGCATTTAGTCCCAGGGTAATTGCTAAAGAATGTAGCTTTTTAATAGGATGCAATGATAGAGGAAATAGTGGGATGTGAAAGGAGACAGTTTTTTCTTAAAAGTCTTAGTAAGGTATTGTAAAGAGAATATTTCTGTGCAGTCATTTTCACCATGAAAAGTGTTTGACTTTATTGTGAGTTGGGCATAAACAACATTACCTGCATTCACATTGCTCTGTTTTGTGTAGGAGGATTCACTCTGAATCCTTTATTCAAAGGCAGTTGTACTGGTGTACTTTGTTAAGTCACTGCTACCACACCTGTTAGACATTTACAGTAGTAGGCCAGGTGAACTTGGTCTACCTTTGCACTTAGTTATGGTGGTTGTATCCAACCACGGAGGTAAAAGAATTAGCTCAAGGAGAATAAAGTACTAAAACATGCTATATACTTTTCCACTCATCTGACTATACCCTCACTACACAGGGAGAAAGGACAAGTATGCTTAGGAAAGATGTTTTAGGTGAGATACCATCATTTGTCCATGTTATTTTCTACAACCTGTGCTCCAGTGCCAATTCATGGACTTGTGATCATAGGGACAGGAATGCCTGCACCATGCCTTGTACTGCCAAACATTGCTCTGCATGGGAACTCATGTTCCTGCTGCTTGATCTCCTGAGCTGGACTTCTGTTGGAAGCTGCTTCATCCCTTTTCTGGCATCCTTCAAGACAGTGTTTGTACAAGGAGCTTGTTCTGTCAGGAAGCAGAAGTATGGGAAAATAATTTTATATCTCCTGACCTCAGTAAAAAAGAAAAAGTATTTGGATTTGTTAGCATTTTTTAGTATTTGTAATGATGCCAAGCTATTTTAAGCAATCTGGCTACTCCGTCTCTGCTTACCCTCTCTGATACATCAAAATTATCATAAGCCACCTGAAATATGGGAATCAGATGTGAGTTTTAGTGTAAGTGTTGCACTTTAGGATGATAGGGATGGGAGGGGGAGCTGTTACTGCACCAGCCAAGGATCTCTGGTGGAAATGTTGATTGATTACCTCTCCCTGGGAAGGAGGGGGGAACCACCCTTCCCCTTGCAGTGGACTGAATTGCTTCCCATTCCCTTGTGAAAGAATGCAGTCCGGTGCAACCATTGCCTTCATGCCCAGGTATATGAAAAAAAAAGGAAAGTCCTTTGTTCTGTTTTCTCCTTAGGCAGAGATCACAAATGATGTCCAGGCCTTGCTATTGAAGGTTGCTGGCTGTCACGGTGGCCAAGGTGGTTAGTGACTTGTTCACCATATCCCTTTACAGTTCTCTCCTGAAGCTGAAATGCATTCCCTACTTGGATATGGTATCTTTTGTTCATTACAGGATCAAATGGTGAGGTCTCTCGTGTTGCCGATCTGCAAATTTTCTGTGTCATGTTCTTCGCAGAGGCTGTATGGGTTTTCTGAAACCTGAAGCTTAGGGGGAAAAGGACTAAAGGGATCCTGAACAACTTCCTCATGGTGTGATATGCTGCACAAGTAGAACAAAAGAGACTCCCTTTCTCTTCAGGTTTATATTTGAGTAGTATACATCCACAGCCAAAGCAGGACACTTCAGCTGTCTTTTCTCCAAGTACTGAGGTCTACTGGACAGTTTCTTAGATTCAAATAACCCTTTATAAGGAGAAAATATTGCTGACTCTGTCCACACTTTCTTCTAAATGTAACCATATCTGAAAGCTTTTAACAGGCACACTGAATGGTGGGTATAATCTAACTGTATTTATAATGCCAGGAAAAATTGCCAGCAACGCGGTAGGAGGAAATAAAACCAATCTGTGACATTATGGATGATTTCTATATGTACCATGGCAGATAAAACAGAGGGGAAGAAGCCATAAAGTTCCCCATGGTATTCCCATTAGATGACAAGCCCATGGAAAGAATTGTAACTGCTTTCCTAGTTCAGAGTGAGGTCCTATTTACTTGAATGACATGTATACATATGTATATATATGTGTGTGTATGTGTATATATATATATAATTTTGTTTTCCTCCCACTCCATTATTTTTTCTCTCCAAGCACATTAAAGAAAGTTTCTTCATAACTTCGTCGGACTATACCAATACTCTAAAGGAAAATATGTAGTATCACAACTTGGTAAAGATTTTATAGCTAGATACTTTCCGGAATGCCAAGGATTAGTCTAAATCCTCTTAGACATAGTCTGAATAGGCTGATACGTATCTGAAGTAGCAGGTGTAGTTGCTAAGCTGCTCTTCATCATATTTAAAACGTCATGACGGTCAGGTGAAGTCTTCAGTGACTGGAAAAAGGGAAACTTCACACCCATTTTTAAAAAAGGATAAAATGGCAGACCCCAGCAGGTACCAACCACCCAGCCTCACCTTTGTGCCCAGTAAGATCATGGAACAGGTCCTGTTAAAAGCTATGTCAAGGCATTTGGAAGATAGGGAAGTGATTTGAGGCACCCAATATGGCTTCACAAAGGGCAAATTGTACCTGATTCATCTAGGGGCCTTCTGAGATAGAGTGACTGCATTAGTGGACAAGGGAAGAGCTATGGATATCATCTACTTGGACTTCTGTAAGGTCTTCGATACAGTCCTGTATTGAAGGGACTTTTAATTAATTCGGAGAGGTAGGGGTTTGTTGGATGGAATGTTTGATGGATAAGGAATTAGCTGTTTGGCTGCATCCAAAGAGTTGCAGACAATGGCTCAATGTCCAAATGGAGATCAGTAACAAGTGGTGACCTGTTGCAATATATTTGTGGTATATAAAGGTATGTTGAACTTGTTAAAGTAACCATGCTTCCAAGATGGTGTTTGTG
>JAYRBT010000082.1:110242092-110329333 GCA_036023395.1 Myiotriccus ornatus
CTTCGCTGCTGGACTCCCTGCGTGCTGCGTGGTCTCTGTCTCCTGGCATAGGTGCCTCCGCCGCCTGTCCCTGCCACAAGGGACGGGAGGCGGGGGAGTGATCTCAGCCCTGGAAATCTTCTCAGAGCAGCCGGGAGAAACCCCTCTAGAAACCCACCAAACTACAACAGATGGCGCCCAACTCGTCAGTGACCCTCAGGAGTCCATACTGGCACTGGTACTGTTCAGAGTCCTTATTAATGACATAGACAGTGGGATTGTACCCTCAGCAAGTTTGTGGATGGCACAAAGGGGAGTAGTGCCATTCATGTGCTTGAGGGAAAGGAGGCCATCCACAGAGACCTTGATAGGCTGGAGGAGTGGGCCGTTTTGAACCTCATGAAATTCAGCAAGGTCCTGCCTCTGCGCTGGGGCAATCACCGGAATCACTACAGACAAGGTAACGAATGGACTAAGAGCAGTCGTCCCGAGGGTAGACAAAACTTGGGTAGACAAAAAATTGGTAGACAAAAATTAGGTATGAGCTGGCAATGTGTAATTGCAACCCCGAAAGCCAATTGTATCCAGGGCTGCACAAAAAGAAGTGTGACCAGCAGGTTGAGGAAGGTAGTCCTCTCCCTTTACTCTACCCTTGAGAGACCCCACCTGGCACACTGGATCCAACCCTGGGGTCCTCAGTACAAGAAAGATGTGGATCTATTTGAGCGAGTCAGAGGAGGTCCACAAAAATGATCAGATGGCTGGAGCACCTCTCCTGTGAAGAAATGCTGAAAAAGTTGTTGTTCAGCCTGGAAAAAAAGACTCTGGGGAGACCTTATTACAGCTTTTCAATACTTAAAGGGGGCTTATAGGAAAAATGGAGAAAGACTTTTTATCAGAACCTGTAGTGATATGATAAGTGGCAACAGTTTTAAACTAAAAGAGGAGAGGTTAGGTTGGACATAAGCAAGCCAGGTCTGATGGGGCTTCAGGCAACCTGGTCTTGTGAAAGATGTCCCTGCCCGTGGCAGAAGGGTGGAAACGAGATGATCTTTAAGGTTCCTTCCAGCCCAAATGCGTCTATGATTCTATGTCACTGCTCTCTCCAACTTACTTCTTGGATACTCCATTACCTTGTTATCCTCTCAAGCACATGAAGCTTCACCATTCAGCTGTCTCAGACCTCTGGGATTTGGTCTGATCCCTTGATCTCTTATAGATTGGGCATCCCAAACCCTGAATATCGACTCAAGGGAAGTCTGGATTTATAGTCTGCTTCTTAAAGAAAAACTGTCAAAATTGAAATTAATTATGAAGCCTAACATGCAGTCTTTCTAAGAATTCCAAAACCAAGATCCTGTTGCTTTACCTCTCATTAGAAATACACAGATTAAACAAGACAGTTAAAAAAAATTAGTGTCTTTACATGTTTCCTTATTTCTCTTTCCTCATCACTTTTCTGAGCGTCCTTGAAACTTGAACAGAAGTTCTTCGGCAGAAATTCTACAGAAAGGTGCCTGGAAATGACTTTTCTTTCCGTGTGTTTTTCCTGCAAACGAAGAATTCTCATTTTTTTTTTCTCTCTGACTGATCCTGCAGCTAATAAGATGCTACGGGAGCCTGCCTGTTTGCTTCTTTGGTCTTTCTTTTATCTCAGAGTGACCACACAGTGTATATGAGGCTCTGCTGTTTTTATGTTACACTTATTTGCTACACTTTGGGAGTATTTTTATCTTCAAATGCCTATACCCAAACGTCGTTTTGCACAGACTGTCCTCCTTCTGTGGTCGTGTCAGCTTGGTTGAGGGTTTGCTCTGGGAAAGCATTAGGTGACACAGTTATGTTTGTGCCAGGTTTTTCATCCTCTTTGTTCAGTATTATTCTGAAAGATCACAAAATGTATAAACTGTGAGTTGCTGGATTCCCCAAACAATAGGACAGGGGTCAACTGTGTGGGAACTGGTAGCTAGCATGTATTTATAAACAGGTGATAAATTGTATTTGTGTATGCAGAATGAAAGATTCAGATAACTAACAGCTTGCTTAAATGGCATAGAAATGCCACATAAATTGGGATCCTTTTCCTTTGGAAAACAGTGCAGAGAGGAAAAATGAGAGACCCAAGAGAAGACATGCTTTTATGTCCTCAGCACTTGTACTCTTAGAGAGAATCTTGTCTTTCCCAGTTCTTCATTGATGTTAAGAATGGAAGGACCTTCTGTATATGATAGTTTTGTTGATTCCTCTTACATGTCTGGATAACATCCCCAGGCATAAGATGTGTTAGACACTGAATGGAGAAGTGAAAATAGATGTTAGATGAACTAAGTGGGGGCAGCATTAAGGACCAGCTCCACAAAGGAATTTAACTCCTAACTGCTGTAGAAGTCAGTGGGTACATTACGAAGCTACATAATGTACATGCTGACTCTGAAGCCATCTCTGTAAATACTGTTATATACGAAATTGGTGGAAGCGAGACCAGGGTCCTCAGTGGTATTTCACTGCCTAATTTATATTTAGGCACTGGCATCTCTGGATGCTCTGCTTCCTATGGAGCAGGAAGGCTTGAGATTTGTTTTCTTAATACTCATTATGTTTTTGGAACCTCATTGATCACCCTTCCTGTTTTATTCTGTGCTCTGGGTGATAAGGCTCCAAACACAGCTGTATCAAGTACAGGGCTGCTACAGTGGACTGTGATTTCCAGCTACATTGCACACCACTGTAAACACCCCCCTTATAAAATCTGGTTCTCTGGAACACTCAAAGCTGCTGGCTGCCAGGGAATGCTCTTTAATGAGGGTAAGGAGTACTTGAACACATCTATGACTTGGCAACCCTTCCTGCTTTTTATAAGCTACTATACACTTCAGAGAGAAAATATCTTAGAGGCTACTTTTTAATGGGACAAGTTTACTTAAGAGCTGAGTGGAGTTGGTGCCAGTAGTTCTGTTTTGTTCTAGCTTAATATTAGCCTTGTCAAAGTTCTTATAGCGTCTCCTGGGTGTTTCTGTATTGCATACCATATAAAGCTGGTTTTGGGAGCCAAGAATTTTGGCTGGAATATATATTATAGTGGTCTCATTATATTTTTCTAAAGTGCATCAGAGGTGGCCCTGTATTAAAGATCCATGGAGCAAAGCTGATTTTTTTTTTCTTTCTCCCTTCTAGTTTTGCCTTAGCCCACACCACAGACATTGGATCCAGAATTTGAGCCAACCCAAGTTTGAGGGTTATTTGAGTTCCAAGGTCCTGGTTTGGCCTGCAATAAAATTTGGGGGTAATTAGTGATTTTCTTTTTTTTAGATGAGGCTTTGGATTTTGAAAATCACCAGGCTTTGGGGAGGGTACTTTTGGTTTGGGCCTAGGATAGCAACTGCTATGCTAAAAGATTCCCTTCTCATCTTGCTGACACAAGGGATCATTCAAAGACAGCTCTCCGTGTGGTACATCCTCTCTTGCCTCTTTGAGAAGCTGGTGTGTTTCATGGCTGCTTGGCACTTTCATCCCAAGAGACATCATCAGAGGGTGGACTTGGCAATATTTTCGCATCAGAGGGCATCCAGCCCATCTTTTGCAGAGTGCTTGTGGTGGAAGCTGGATCCTGTTCTGCCTGCACAAAGGAAAAAGGGAGCTGCTGTAACAAGGCTATGCTTTGTCTGGGGAAAACCCTGGCTGCCACAGGAAAGATGGAGGGAAGGTGTTGAGATGTGGGTTAGATTTATTAAAATCACATTTGGGCTTTAAGTTGCCTCTACGTCAGGTTTAAGAAAACATGGCAAAGAACCATTTTTAGTCCCTTTTTTTGCCTGTTCTCCTGTACTGGATTTTGAGTTTTACCGGAGAAGCAGCTGTGTGAGCAATAAACAGTGGAAATGACCACCTGACAAAAATACTATGGCAGAGCCAGGTGCCACTTTATGTACATGGAAGAGCAGTGGCACAGCCTTGCCTTGTTTTTAAGGTGTTGATGGTATTGGTGGTGCCCATCTGGGATGGGTGAAAAGACTTATTGTTCCCTCCTGTCCCTGCAGCAACTCCCACAGTTGTCTGTGGGACAGTCCAGCCTGTCTCCCTTCACGATCTCAACGTGGCAGGAAGCTGATGCCAGCTTGCTTTGTAGTTTTCAGGAGATCTGATTCTCTCTCTTTATATGATTTTGAGGAAAAGCAAGACTCAGTGACACTGAATGATCTACAAAGATGAACTAATGGGCCTTTTCAGCCTTAATCCTCAGAGACCAGGGACACTTATTTTTCTCAGACTTTTCTACTGTTAAATTTCACCCAAAATTTCAAATTTAGTATGAAGTCATTTTGGTGCCCAAATCTGAATAATGTCTCTTAGGAAAAAAAGTCATGTGCAAACAGGGTAATCTTTATTATTATGAATACTCAGATGAGACAGGAAGAGGAAGACTATATGGAGGAAAGCAGGAGGAGTTCTGGTTTTAGATCTGCCCCATTTCCTTGTGTTCCTTTGACCAAACCAATTCATTTTTAAATCTTCTCAGTTACAAGAGGGAAAAAAGTGCCTATATACTTCGTGTGGCTTTCAGTGTCTCTTGCCAAGTATTGTCAATGTCTTAAACAAAATGCCTTCTTTAAATGCAAGATTTCATGAGAAGCCTAGAAGACATTTTTTTACCTGCTCTAATTTTGCCTATTTAATGAAGCTACTACTTAAAGGTACTACATGAATCAAAATTACTTTATTTATTTAGATTGGTGAAACCATACAAAGAAGACCAAGTTTCTGGTTGCATTCCTGTTTATTTTTAGATCAGACTCTGAACAAATAAAACAAATTACTTTTCCCATGCTACATTAAATAGCACCATATATAACCTTTCCTCTAACCTAAAATAAACCTTTCCCAAACTTAGCCAATCCCTTTCCTAAAATATCCAGGATGAGAGCTGTGCCCTCCAGGTTTGGAGTTGCAGGATGAGGGACAAGTGTGGAGATGGCCAAGGTGAGGGATCATGGAGACCTGGCCAGCATCACTCCCCTTTGATAGAAAAGGCTGGAGGCTGAGTAATAGCTCACTGCTGACCTACTGCACTTGGAAATGTATTGGTAGTTACTGAAGTCCTCATTACCAAGTATATACAATAGAAGCATGAATACAAGGATAGTGAAGACAAGCCAACAATCTGTCGGATTGAAATCCTTGAAGGACATCGTAAATACTTTAATGTTTACAAAGGGCCTGTATATTTTCACAATTACCTTTCCATGAGCCCAAAATGTTTTACACTGGAATGTTTTCAGGCTCTAGGAAACTATATTTTCTGATATGTCTGAAAACTGCAGGCTCAGCTTCTCTATTGCCCCATTTGTTTCATGAATAATTAAAACTGGATTCCCTCTGCCCCCAAATATGTAAAATGAAAATGATGAGTTCTACCAAGATTACATACTGATTGTGATTGCAGCATGGTAAGAAGAAAATGGTTTGAATTTACAAGTAAGTGTTGTACCATAAATGTCAGAAAGATGCAGCTATAGGATTTGCTTTTATTATAATTTAGAAGTGGCAAGAAAAACTGCTTTCCTGTAGTGAGATTTTTAAGAGAAACAAATTTATAAGGAGTTTGAAAGGTTTGGTGCAGGTGGTCAAAACCTTAAGGTGAAAGTTTGGAGACATGAACAGGTAGATCAAATATAGTGAGTTTTGAAGCAGCTGTTGTGTTCGTCTGGTTTCTGTCACAAGGCACTTCTTTTTCCTGTACAGAGCAAGGTCCCAGTTAGAGTGTGAATGGGACTGTCACGGGATTGGCACACCTGTTACATGTATTGGACATGCAGTGACAGTGGATTGGTACTTAATATGAGGTTCTGGTTCTTGCTGTGAGGTCCATCGTGCATCGGCTGTAAGGTCCACAGTGAGTGTAACACAGATCCCTTCAGCTCACAGACAAGACTTTCTGCCTGATGTTGAGGGAGGAATAATAAATCCACAGTGACTTTTGGTGGTGTTTTCCATTTCTGGGGCGTCCCGTGAAATCAAAAGAAGTGACTTTTGCGCACTTTCTGCTGAAGGAAAGGCGCTGAAGCAGCATCTGGAACTAATAACCTGCGTTTCACAGCTCACTGGTGGGCAGCGAGCGAGCCGCTCCGGCTCCAGCAGGTCCTTACGTAAGAACTGCACGCAGTGATTTTTCAGCTGTGGGAAACTTGAAATGGCTTCTGCTGGCCCAGTGAGAAGGAGACTGACTGACTCCCTTCTGGTTCACCTGGGACGGCAAGTGGCCTGTACGGGAATCACCGCAGCCTTCGGATGTGTTAGCACGCAGGTGGAGCATGCACATACACACACAGAGAAATCACGTCCAGCCATCAGATGGGGTATTCCACTAATTAGAAAGTCTGTTCTGGTGTCTGGCCACCATTTGGCGGATACTGACAGTTTCCACTTAAAGCCAGCCAACCTCACCAGGAAGCCAGCTGTGCGGCTGATCTCATGAAGATGTCATTGAGCAACGGTTTGAACTCATTCAAGAAATGGTGGGTCTGACTCTAAGCAGCCTGAAATCCCCTGAGGGTCTTTGCTGGATGTGGGAATACAGACATCCACTGATGTAATAGTTATACCTCAGTGTTCTTGAGTTACATGTAAGGATATCATCCTCATTCTGGCACTGGGTATTCCTTCCAAGTTCACCTTAAGCTGAAGTGGATTCTCTTTGCTGTCCACATATATGTCACTTTTTCTGTGCCTGTGAGTGTTGCTACATCAGCATAAATATTGGTAGCTTGTCATAGTGGTTGCCATGATGGAAACATTTATTTAAAAGAAAAAACAGATGGCACCAAATACTTCAATGAATTTCAGCATGTTTGAGAAATGAAAATCCCTTTTTAGAAATAGTATCAGTTTTGTGAAGCTGTTAAATGTTATTTCACACAATCACAAGGGACATTTTTTCTTCAGTACACTGTGTATGCAGAACGACAGTGAAAGTAAGGCAAAAAAAAAAGGCACAGAGTGTAGTATTTTTATGAAAAGCCATAAAGCGATCAGCATAATTTTATTAGCTGCTGCCACTCAATATGTGGAGTTGTGACAGTAGGTGAATGGGAGATGAAATTGACATCAGACAGAAAAAGTCTGAGGAAACTGAGTCCTGGTGTTGGGAAGAAAGAAGAAAGGAGAAAGAGAGAGCAAGTCACACAGCCCCAGAATCCACTCACAGATGTGGGTGTATATACTGACTGCATTTCACTATAAATACACTGTCAGGTGCAGAGAGACACTAACTTACTGCCTGGAAGAGCAGAAAGTAATACCAGCATTCATGGTCTCAATTTTTAACACGTGCTGCACTTGTAGTGGTGGGTCCTTGCCTTAAGTCATAACCGAGGAAAAAACATGTGCTGCACATGAATGGTGTGTAGAAAGCAAGGGGGTTAGTTAAAGAAAATTTTTTTAAAAAGTATGAATATTTGTGAAAATTTGTAGCTTACAGTATTTTTATGAAAAATTAATTATCGTTCCAAATGTGCCTGTGAGAAGATATTCCTGGGCCTGTAAGAAGAGAGACAGATTTGTTTCAGAAAGAGGAACGATGTAGTCTGAGGGATTAAATGTCTTTCCAAATGAAGCTGATTGTACAGCTGGAAGGAGAAGTGCTTTTGCTTGAAATCCTGGTTGAAAGTGTCAGAAGCTTCTATTTACTGGACTGGGAACACGTTGTAATCTAATGTTATGTTTTAATAACTCAAATACCTTTTTCCACTAGAAAGTGCCCGATTCTCAGAGGGACTGAGAAATCTGAAATTTTATTTTTTTTAAATTTTTTATCTGTATTACTTTACTTGATTTGCAGTCTATTAGACCTAAATCTCTGTACCCCATTTTGACTAAAAGGTCATCTGATAATCTGTGCCTGATTATTAAAACATATACTGCTGTCACTCTCCATTCCCAGACATTTTTAATATACTAGTCAGTGCTTTCTTGGACCAGAGAGAGTGGAAAAGCTAAGGTGGCTGGTACAGTACATAAGGGTGGAGCCCTGAATGAAGCTTTTATAAAAGCTGTCTCATAGGAGATTTCCTCACTTTTTTTTCCAGTTTGGATTAGGTTTTTTGGCATAGGTTTGCAAGAAACTCATTATGTCATTGCATTCAAACTGCAAGAGTTTGTGAATTTACCTTGGAAATTGCTCTGCAATGCTCTATCCAGAGAAGATGCCTTTTCCTGTTTGATTATAAGCGAGATCATAAGACATTTATTTTAGTGCTCAATTTACTTCCTTTTCTCTCCTCTCTTTTCTCCATTCCTGTGGAAGTTTGTTTGAAATGTTTCCTTGAATTTAGATAGCTTGTGCTGGTGTAGTTTTGAGAAATTACTTCTTTGCTTCTGGTTGGTTGTAATCCCAGGGCAGATGTAACCCTCTTGTTTTTGCAGAAGGTTAATACAGACTTAGATAATAATTTCAAAAATACAAGGATAGCTGAATCATTGCCATTCTTAATACAGTAATAATTAGTAGTATGTTCCAGGATTAGCTTGTTAGATATCGAGAGAGCTGATATGTTGCTGGCTTTTTCTCTCTGTGTACATTTATACACATTCATATGTGTTCCCTCTAGAGCTGGTTAGGCATTGCCTGCAGGGATCCTCCTCTCCTGATCATTCAGCTGAGCAGCCTCGGCCGGAGGGTGTTTTCTCCTGGCCCCCTGGATGCTAAAGCGTTCCCCGTGTCTCGGAGATCCCAGATGAAGGTTCAGAATCCCCACGACAGAGGTGAGGACCCATTTCGGATCTCTCATGTTTCCACCAAATGCAGTATTTTAGAGGTCATGCCCTCTGGATGCCAGTCTTCAAGGCCATGGTGCAGCAGCGGGTGTTGGACTTGCAGTGCTGTTGCTGTATGTGTAAGGGCTGAGAGCAGGTTTTGCACGTGGTGAGTTGAGGCTGTGGTGTTTATGTTACTGTTTGTATAATTCAAGCATGTGGATTCACTTCCACAGTCCTTTACCTGTTTACCCAAGGTCTCATGTAGAACCTAATTCATTTAATTGTAGCCAAATGCCCTTGAATAAACAACTGTATCTATATAAAGTGGATAGAAGCCGCTGTTTTTGTAACTTAGTAGCATTTTATACTGATGATGCTGGTGGGAAAAACTTAATAAGAAGGAAGGAACAGAAAGGTGGAGAAACAGAAAAGTGAACTCTTGGCAGAAACCCGCCAAACATTCCCCATGTTCCCTGTTTCTCCTGGCCCTCCTTGCCCCAATCCATCTCTTTTCCAAAACACAAAGGTTTTCTTATCTGTTTCCTTTGTTTCTTTTTTGTTCTGCAATTTTTCAAGCATTAGAGGCAGTTTCCCAGCAGATTGTGGGACTTTGTGGAAATTCATTTTTCTTTAGTGTACAGTAGTTGCAAAACATGTATAACTTTCAAATCCTCTCTGGAAAATAAGTGACAGAGCTAACATTCAGCTAACCCAAACAACATATTTCCCAGTAAGTTCTGTACTATCAAAAGGCCTTTAGACTGAATAGCTAAATGTCCTCTCATTTAAGGATATTGAGGGAGCCAGGAGCAGGGAATGCTGGGAAGCTTGTTGTCTTACAGTCAGTGTAAATATTTGCAGATATACTGAAGGGAGTCTGAACCCTGCAAAACTTTTGGCTCCATAAGAAACCATAAGGGTTTCTTACTCAGTGTTCAGCTAACACAGAGGCAGCAAGGAGTCTAGGCCTGGTCTGCCATGCAAAGTTCCACTGAAGAGTGATTTTCAATAGAGGTAATTGAACAAAAGCACATCACTAGCACGCATGCACTTACATCACATTCACAGTGATTTTATAGGTTTAATTTAACTTTCAATCAGTTAAAATGTGTCTATTTCAGGAGTTAGCACTGAGTGGAAAAAACCAATTTTAAATAAATTTAATTTAAGTGGTATCCTTTTCCAGTGTAAGGAGCTCTTATAGACCTTTCTGTTTCCCTTTACTGATCTCAGTGGTATTCTGTGAACATACTAAAAGAAACATTTTTTTCCCCTGAAAAATTCACTCGCAAAACTACTGAATTCAGTCATCTGCACATGATTAACATTTCTGCAGTACATATGTACTATTATGTTATATAGTGGGATCAATATCGGCATGTAACTTTTGGATAAGCTTTTTCATGTTTTTTTTTAACCAAATATCTTGTTGAAAAGAAAATTGGTGGGCCTGTGACAACTATGCAAAAATCTTTTTTGACTTTCTAAGACCAGGGAAAAAAAAAAGAATTTGTATTAAATGTAAGCAATTTCCTGCAATGTTGTGAGTTTGGTCACAATGAGGAAGCTTTAATGATGATAGAGAGTAAGAAAGCTAATAAAAATCAGCTGTATTTATAATGTAGTAGCATCAACAGTTCTTCATAGCAGTGTGACTCATTTGGTAATAGAATGGATATTATGAAATAAATATGTTCAGTTTTTATGGCAAAATGAAATAGACAAAAAAAAAAAAAAAGAAGAATGCCTTAGTCTCAGTAAATGAATGAATTATAGAGACTAGAACTGAATAGCTCTAATACTTGCTAATGTTTATAACACAGGTTAGTAATTTTGATGACCTCCAGTCTTCTGATGTTCCCCTCAGCTAACAAACCAGCCTGTCCTCCCAGTTGTTCAGTCCTGACTATGCTCAGACAAAAACACACCACAAGCATTAAGCAACCCCCAAAACATTCTCCTGAGAACTATTTATACAAGATGCAGTGGTCATTAAGGGTAGTAAAACAGTGGTTTACAAGAAGCCCAAATAAAACCTAGGGCTGTCCCAAGCAGGATGACCTGTGGCGAGTCAATGGGTAAACATTCTCAGTGCACAGAGGGAAAGATGGGAGTGACAGCCTAAACCAGAAGAGGGCAAATCTGTGAATAAATCCAAGCAAGCAACATTGCCTGTGTTTTCACGCACCTTGGTCCTTCATGTGTGTTTGAATTAGGACCATGCTTCTCTCCCACCCACTTTAAGTACTTTTAATCATTTGAAACTTACATAAAATATTGAGTAAAACTATTTGAAGAAAAGTTCTCTCGTACCATGTGTTGTCTAAGGAAACCTCCATGTTATGATTAGATCTGTTATGGTTAGATCCTTAACAATTTATTTCAGTGGGAAAACTTGCACTAGATTTAATAGCAACAGGGCCTGAACTACATTTCCATGAATCGTTTCAAGACAGATTACCATTCAGGGATATTGGCTTCTTACCAAATGACTGTCTCATTTAGATCATAAGGCAGATTGTCTTTGTTCCATGTTATATCCAGTCTCATGAATGTGGTCTTGAAAGGAACCTGAAACTTGGATATCATAACTTTGGTGAAACAGCCTTAATACTTTAACACGTTATGCTACTATAATGAATTATCTTTTGGGAGAAAATGTTCTCACATGCCCTATAAAATAAAAATTTATGCTAGACATTTTCTGTAGTGTGGCTATAGCTCTGTGTCTCTCCTTGAGGTAAATCTATTAACGTAAGAAAGATCTACTTGATAAAATCCAAATGTAAGCACCCTGTGTTATTCCATACTAAAAGACATTTCCAAGACAGTAAATGAAATGTCCTTGCTTGAAATTGCATTTTGAAACCGAGGGCCTTGTTGCATAAACACAAGCATTCAGCAGCAGTGGCAGTCACCAGCTGAACAAAGTGTCTTTGGGAGGCATTTGGGCAGGCTCGTGGTTGTGCAGGAGTGGGGACCCACCGATGCTGGGGATCTGTCTGCAGGGGCTGGTGCCTGGGCATGGTGTACATTTGCTGTCTAATTGCCCCAAGGGCAGCACCTGGAAAGCTGTGAGCACTGCTTGGGCAGTCGGCACGGACACTGGTGGGCTAGTGCACATGTAGGTGCCTGGGATGGTTTATAGGCTCCTGTTCGCCATTTGTACTCTCCTTCTGGCTCTCCTGCAAGTTTCCTGTGCCATCGCTGGATCTTGGCTGCTTCTGGGAAGGCTGATCCTGACAAAGATATGTTAAGCATGCCTTTAACAACAGCTTGAGCCCCAGCTGCACAGGAGGAGGGGTGCTAGGAGACCGTGATGCAGCAGGCTGGGGACCTGTGAGTCCTGGAAGTAAGAAAATAGTTCCTCCTCCTCCACTCTCAGGTCTGCAACTGCAGAATAGGTTTAGGGGTCTGAAGGCAGGTGGAGGAGGACACAAGATTTGGTGACAGCAGCCATAGGTAAGACATTAAATGTTTTGTTTGCTTCACTGTCTACAAACAAGGACTCCTAAGTCTCCAAAGTTAGTGTAAAGATTCAAGGAGAACTACCAGCAATAGCCAAGGACTGAGTGAGGGATTACTTGTGAAAACTTGAGCCATAGAAGTCTATGAGACCAGATAGGCTGCGCCTCAGGATGCTGAGAGAGCTGGCCAATGTCTTTGCAAGGCTGCTCTCTTCCATCTTTGAAAGGCTGTGAAGATTTGGGGATGATGCCCTGATGATGTCAGAATGACAAGTATTTAACCTATGTTCAGGATAACCCAAAAGTTCATTTTATAGAACTACAGGTCAGCCAGCCTCACTTCAGTTACTGGGAAAATCATGAAGTGAGTCCTCTTGGAACAGATTTCTGGGCACATGAAGGAAAAGGTGGTTATATTATCATGGACTGACCAGAGATAAACTGTGCCTGACTGACCTGATTGCCTTCTATGCAGAAATGTGTGGGTTTGTGGTTAAGGAGGGAGCAGTGGATACTATTTCCCTTGAACCCTAGCAAGGCTTTTGACACTGTCTTGCATTGTGTTCTTGTATCCAAAAGAAGATGGTACAGTTTAGAGGCAGAACAACAAGATGGTAAAATAACTGTTTGGCTGGTTGGCCTTAGAGGGTGAAGGCCTGAAAAGGAGAGCACTGCAGGGTCTATCCTATGAACTGGCCTGTTTAACATTTCCATAAGTGACAGGAGGACACAATGGGGTGTACTTTCAACAGAATTGCAGATGCTGACAAACTGGAATGGTCAGGGCTGGACCACTCCTGCTGTGAGGCTGCGCAACTGTGGTTGTTTATCCTGGAGATAAGGGGACTTTGGAGGCACCTACAACAGTGTGCCCCTTCCTCCCTGCCCCCCATAACTACTGGAGATCATTGAGAAGATGGAGTCGTGATCTTCACAACTGTGCATGGTGGACAAGAAACAACTGGCACAAATCGAAATAAGGGAATTCATACTGGATATGAGGAAATACCTTTTCACCATGAGGAGAGTGGGGTAGTGGCACAGGCTGCCCAAAGGGGTTGCACAGCCTTGATCCCTGGAGGTTTTTAAGACCTGACTAGAGAAATGCCCAAGCATGTGGTTTGAGCTCGCAGCTGAGTCCACCCTCATCAGGAGACTGGTCCAGAGAACTGCTGAGATCCCTTCTGAGTTGAACAATCCTTGATTCTTATGATCTCATAGATACAACTCCAGTTTGGCTTGGTGTTTTCCTGAGAAGCAACATGTTGATAAAGGTTTTCTTTAGCCAATTCTATTTAAAGATGCCTTGGCCTTGTAACAGTCTTTCATAAAATAACTTTTTTTGCTGGCTTCTCTCCTCCACCCTCCAAAAGAAAGGTTATTCTTTACAGCAACAGAGAAAAGACTCATTGAAAGAAATGTCACTGATGATGAGCAGTGAATCAGGGCAGTCTTTACTGTGTTCTTACCTTCTGAAGAAGGTCACTGATGGTAATGTAAGGTATATAGTGGATGTAGACAATACACACAGTTAATTATCCCAGATAAAGCCAAGATCACAGAAGCATATAATGAGCTATCCCTTGCATTTTTACAAATGGCTGACTTGATACAACCTAAGGATATTTTATAGGCTTCTGCAATAATGTAGAAGAATGCATGCTTTCCATGCAACAGAGCAACACTGTGAAGTTGTAAAAACTCAAAGCCTATGTACTGCTAAGAAACACACTCAAGAAGCTGCTGGAATGTAACAGTATTCACATTACGCTTATTTAAAAATCATTTGGTGTCTGCATGTATTTCATGTAATTCAGGAAGTAGCTATTATCATTATTCATGTTTTCACATTGGGTCCACTGTGCTAGGTACAGTATTTTTCATAGTAACACAATGTATAGTATTTCTAGAGAAAGGTTAAGGCGGGCAAATAGAGATTTTTATCTGACATGTGAAGATGGAAAAGAGGCTGAGATGAACAGGAATCTATCTACTCATTTAGGAAGAATAAAATTCCTCTGGTGGAGTGTTTTACGCAACAAGCAGCACAGTTCTGACAGCAGCTTGTCCTGAGCAGCATCTGTGGTTCCCTCTGAGTTCCACTGCTTGTACTTCATTAAGTGGTACCACTCAGTGAGATTAAGAATGAAAAAATCCATCTCTCTGGGATTTTTAGGTTTTGTTTTCACAAGCTGATACTAAAGTCTGCACTCAGCCACTTTGATTTGCAAGATAAATTACTGCTCATTTCAACCTAGAAGGAAAGTGTGGTTCAGAGAGGCTAATTTTTCCATAAATTGGTGTTCTGGTCTGCTGAACGTGGATCTGCAATAAGATGGTGTTCCAAATTTTCGTTGCTTGAAGTCTGTTTCATATAACTGGGGATGGGTATGACGTGTTTTGATGCACATAAGGCTGTTCTTTTTAGGGATTCATTGAAATCCATCCCAGTTTAGAAGAAGTAACTTGTCTCACAGCTGTGTAGGTGCCACGTATGAAGTGCATTGTCTTCTCAGCTCAGTTACTCTTAGTCAGGTGGTCACATCACAAAACCAGCAGAGTAACTCGCTTGAAAAAACAATCTTGTGTATGTCAGGAGGTAGGACAAAAATTAACAACATATGGAAAGAGTTACTTTTACCACAGGGATGAAAGGTACATTGGTAAAACAAGATGTGGGTAAATGTATGCTCCAGTTGTCTCTGTGGTTTGTGTAAGCCTATGTCTGACCAGGAGATTCGGGCTTATGGTGTATCCAGGTCATAGTCAGAATAATTAATGTTTGGTTTTTTTTTTTTTTAATAGAAACTATAAAAGCTTATAACTACAGCAGTTCATTGATTTCAGTTGTAAGATTCTGGCCTACTAGAATTCCATAGAAATTACTCTTGAATTTTGCAGAAAGTATCTTTATTTTTCATTTCACCCAGTGTCAGAAATAGCGGGTACACGTTTTTCAATTTTATACGTTCATATTTCCTGAAACTTTGCCTAGAACCTGAAAAATGTTAAAGAATACTGGAAAAATCTATATGCGATTTGTGAACTATCTTTGAAAAGGCTGTCTTTCTAGCTGCTACCGCTGCAAAAAACCCCGCGTATTGCAATGATAAGCATAAACCTGAATTTCTCAGAAGTACTTATTAAACTATTTGATATCGTCCAGAATTCCAGAGGATTTCAGCTCAGATTAAAAATCTTTTTTTTAATGTGAAAAGTCATGTAAATTGACAAATGAGTCTTATGACATCCTGTCTAGGATGACCAAGGCATGCACAGGGTCAGCATTTATCACATATCTCACACAAAGCAAGGCAATGCTTGATAAACTGTTTTATTGGGTAATTACTTTTTTTTTTTTTTTACATTTGCAAATAAAGCAGATTGATTTCCATCTTGAAGTGATTTGCTAACACATTATAAACTCATCAAACGCTAACACGGTACAGTACGCCTCATTTCCTGTTTACTAAATAATCTTCTGGCTGTCTGCTTTGTGTCTTTCAGGTTGAACTTGGAATTGTTCCCTGCCAGGGACGTCATGGAGACTGGCATCAGAGTCCTTCACCTGAAGGAGAACATTGCCTCCTTGGCTTGACTTCATGCAAGTACAAGCCATGGCTTGCAGTGGTTTGCAGTCCCAAGCCAGAGCACGCAGAGGTGTTCCAGGGTACTACTGAAAGGCAAAACCACTATCAAATTGATGTCATATGATGTTTCTGGCTGTTTATGAGATCCTTTTCCTTAAGCATCTGTTTGTGAAGATTATTTGGGGTGTATATGAAACTTGTTCCTACTTTCTTAAGCATGAACAGCAGGTGTCCTTTAAAGAAAGGATCAAGGTCCTTTCCAGTACAAGGTTGCCTAGCTCATCAGGGGTTTATTGAAACAGCACCAATGAAGTGATCTTATGGGAACTGTAGAAAAAGGGAAAAATGCCCTTTAGAGCCTTAAAGGTTCACTGAAACAGTAATTTAAAAGGATTTGAATGCAGTTACTCATGACATTTCCCATGCCAATTCAAAGCTGGCCTGTTCTTTTTTCACATTTTTTTCATTTTATTAGTGTATGCTTTTACAGGAAATGAGTTAACATAAATCATATCACAGACAAGATAAGCAACAAAGTCACTGGAAGTAACATGCTAGGGTAAACAAGAACTAGACTAAAGGAATTCTTGCCATATGGGGCACTCTCAAAAGGCATATAAAATCTTCTGATAAATGAAGTATTTATGGTACTGTATTTCATATGACTGCAAGAGTGAATTCATCCTTTCGGGAAGGTATATTAAGACTGTTCTTTGAGTGGAGGGTCAAGAGTGGGAGAGGCAGTGACTTCATTTCCACCTTGAGCATCCTGGAGGAAAGGAGAAGATGCATATGCAACTCCTACTGGACTGGAGTTGACACAGCAAAAGCCCAATGAATTATGCTGCCAACAACAATAAAACTGGCCATGTGTAATAAAAACACATGCCCGGTTTTCTTTTGTAATATAATAATTTTTCAAAATTTTCATAGTGTCCTTTATCCTGAATGGCTAGGACTTTACACCTTTTCTTGTACTCAATTTGTTTTTTATCGACTTCTGTTTTAACATCTTAACTGCATGTCATTTGGGACCTACCTGTGAGCAAACAAGGATAAAAGTATTTTCTTCTATTGATCTGGATGGTGTAAAAAGCTATCTGTGCATCATCAGTGCAGATTTGGTTAGGACTTGTCTGCTTGCCTGCTTTATAAAAAATTTCCAAGGATGAACTACTGACAGCTGGTTGACACTGTTAACAATATGGTCAGCTGCTCTTTTGGACCGTGGAGATGGGAAGATAGTGAATAAGAGTGAGTATTTAATAAAAGCTGCGCACTTGCTTCAGTGACAAGTGAAGCAGTTTGTATAAACCTTTTAGGAAGACAAATGAGAATTGTCCAGTGGGAATTTTTTGGGTTGCAGTGGCCTGCAGGGGTAATGACATCAGTAGGTACAGTACTGTATACTTGTTCCCTTACACAGTGATGCTATCATAAACATAATTAATACAAAATGTCCTAAGGCACTCAACCCCAAATTTCTGAGTGATAGTCTGCAGTGTGTACCAATCTGAAGATATTATAGAACATAAACTATTGTGGTTTTTTAGTTCTCAGCTGTCCATGGCAATAAAACTAGAAAGCACACTTACAACTGATACAAAGTTCCTTTTAAATTCCATTTACAGTCTCATAATTTCCTTACTAATTCACCAAATTCCCTTGCAGGGAGTGTCCCAGGCTGCTGAGGAGTGTGCTGAGCTCATGTAAAATGCCATTTGCCTTGTAATGCAGAGCAAAGTGGTGTGGAAGGAAGCAAAAAGGGGGAATGGAAGGCTGATCACTAGGATATCCAAAAGATAGGTGCCTTTAGAGAAAAGCTGATGCTCCCTGACAATTCTGGTAGGTTTGTGGTTTGCTTAATTCTCAGTTTGTTTCCCTGACGCTTTCAGCATAAATGAGCTGTTGCTAGATTGCTTTGAATAAAACCAAGATAATATTTTAAATGGCTTACAGAGAAGCAGCAAATGGCTTTTTTGGCTAGTCGGTTGCTCACTCCAGTGAAACCCATGCAGAGTGGTTGTCTGGGAGCAAGCATTGTGCTCTGGGGTGCTCTGACAACACCTCTTTTTGCCCCAGTGTGTGCTCAGTGGCTTGAGTACTTGCATGATGAGTTCTGAGTGCCTTCTACCCAGCAGGGACCACAGGTGACTTCGCTGTTCTGCTGTTCTCACCAACACTGGGAAGGGAATGTTCTGCAGCCATCCTGTGAAACAAACCTCCAGAAATGTGATGTGTCATGGAATTAATGTATTCATAACCATAAGCAGTTAGGGTTTGGGTTTTCTGTCTTACTCATAAAATTGCAGATCTTGCAGCATGTAACTCTTAAGACAAATGCTGTGAACTCCTTAAAGGAGAAGGGTGCTGTTCAACGTCTTACCCTATGGGATCCAATGAAATCCCACAGGGAGGTGACATGAGTGCAGGCAGAAAAATTATAAATTATATTCCCATCTTGTACATCCATAATGTTAAAGTGAAGGATATGTGGCTTGACTGGTGTATTTTAAAAAGGTAGCTTGGGGAAGATGCAAAAAATAATTGCCATGATTTTTTTCTTCAGAACTGCCTTGGATGTAATTATTGATTCTCAAGTGTGTGGGGTTTTTTTTTCTTTCTTTTTTTCCATCTTTTTCCTCTAATGCAAAAATGTTGTTATTGGGTTAGAAAGAATGGGGCAACAAGCTAATGAAGGGAAAGAAGCAAACAATCTGCCAAGCTTGCATGAAGGCAGCAGCAGCTCATAATTTTACAATACTGTTTCTCATTTATATGTTTTTCTGTACCATTTTTTGGTCATGAAATAAGCATGGATGAAACACTGTAAATTTGGTCCAAATGTAAAAGTTATTCAGTACCTGCCCACCCTTGGAAACTGTAGCGATGAGAGCTGCTATACAAGGACAAAGTGCTGTTATGTTTTGTAACACATACGAATGAATGATTCTGACCCTTTGAAGAGAAAAGGTCAGTGTCAGTTCTTACAAAAGGAAGGACTGTGGCCAAGCAATGTTGGCTGGAACTTGCACAAGCCTACAAATGCACCTTAGTGTTGGCCTGTAACAAACACCCAGATATTCCAATTTTAGTGAAGAAAACACAAACACCCGTGCCCCACCTCCCACCCCATCCCCTAGTCTTCCAGATCTGCCTAGTGGGGTCAGATTTTTCTCCTTCTCTTTGTGATCTGGATGGTTACCCACTGGGGATGAAGATGAGATCACCAGATGTATTTTTCTATGGGTGACCTAAATCTGAATCTGTTATCTTCCTCAGCTGAGCAAGCAGTAGAAACTAAAAACAAAAACAACTACTAAAGAAAACTCCTTGGCTTTAAAACTGTTAAAGAGGAAGCAAACTGCAGTTGAGAAGCAAGTTTCCAAAACAAAGATCTCCTCAGAGTAATATATTTGACACTTTGCCATAGGCAGAGCTCTGTGCATGTCTGGGAAACCCTCACAGAGCTCAGTATGAGGAACGTGTGGCTGGTGAACTTGATGCTCAGCATTAATGGGGATGATTGACTTACTGTGTGCAGCACAGAGGGTTGAGGGACTGGCTGACCCCCTTCATTTCTCCCACAGTAGTGATGATACTTGCACATCAGAATAAAACAGGCTATTCTTTTGCACTGCAGCTGAAATGCCTCCCCTGTTGCCCCCCAGTGACTGCAGGAAGGGAGGGGGGCTTTCATGAATGTGTTAGCCTGGAGCCCACTGAGAGCTATAAATGTCGTGCCCGAAATGGCATGCCCTCCTGGCTAGGTGGAATTCATTCTTCAGAGTGACCTGAGGATAGGACCACTGCCTTCCTTCCCAGGATGTTTCTGCCAGAGAAACTGCATGAGACTGTAAATGTGTATTGAGGAGTTGTTGGGAGGTCCCTTGGCTCTCTTTTGTCTTGACTGCCCTAGTCTGCAGCTCCAGATCCTCTTCCAGAGGGAAAAGATAGAGTTATGCTTCTGACTAATTTCTGTGAGACCAAAACTGAAAAAAGGGCTATTTTTATTTTCATTTCCACATATGTTAAAATGTATTGGTGTAGGGCCATTGTGGGGCAATGAAGTGATTCTTTGACATGATGAAGAGATTAGACATATCATCACTTGTGTTTTGCTGCTCCAACTTCTTTGCCAGAGGTTATTTTATAATGTAAACCACAATAAAACCAGAAGACATGGAGGATTTGAGGAGAGAGTCTGTAGGTAATGAATTTCTTTTCCCTGTCTATGGACATGTTTGGGATATAACATGGATAGCGATGATACTCCATGGTCAGCAGCAATGCCTTTGCTGCTGTGATGTGCATCCTCTCATCCATGATCCCTTCCCTCCACATGTATGTGTAATGGATGACAATGTGCTCTCTACCCAGGTGCTTCTCTTTCTGAGATGCTATTTATCCCTTATTTTATGTAGGTTTCCTGAATATTTGTGACTGATGAATACCATGTCCTTCCCAGGGACCCTACTGGTGTTGGCTTTTTTTTGCCTTTACTTCCCTTTTGTCAAGGAAAATTAAAGAGCAGCTTTTCTGCACTGCAGTTAAATCCTCCTGGTATTCATTGAAGAAAAGCAGGTGAATGTTGATGTCTTGTTAGACTAGGATCTGTCCCCTTCATGTCCTTTGAGGAGAAAATGGTGCAGTCAGAAGCTGGAGTGGTGCACAGCAGTCTTAATTTCTGCCTTGAACTCAGCTGTGAGACAATTTCCCTGGAAGAACTGCTAGGTTGACAAATACAACTGAGTAGCCTGTTTGGGAATTTTACCATAACAAATAAGCCATTTTGTTCACACCTGGAGTTCTCAGATCTGTACTCTATGTAACTCTCCTGTTGTAAGGCTGAGGTCTGGATTCCCTGTGTTTGCCTCTCTACTCTTACCTACACAGCTGTTAGCCATTACTCTGCATTCTGTTTGTCTATCTTTTAGCTTAAGGATTTTTTTTTCTTGATTTAATTTGATTGGGATAATTATCCAGAAACCACAGTATCTCTGATGGTAAGCAGACTGTAGAGACTATATCTGTCTAAGTAGAAATGGGTAAAACTTGGTTTTAGGCTAGTTGTGTATGGAATGTGACATTTTTGGCATTGTGCCTGCATTTTTATGTGTATTTTTTCACCTAGGAAACCCCATCTCTTCCCACCCATCAAGTTTATTGAAACTTCAGCATTTGTGTTTGATCAAAATTGTTACTTTGGGGCCAAAAAGAAATTTCAATAAAAATATCGTAGGTAAAGTTGTCAAAAATCCTTGTAGTTAACCAGGTTTGTTTGAACTGTTTTATTACAGTTGGAATAGGTTGCCCAGAGAAGCTGTGGATGCCCTATCCCTGTAAGTGTTCAAGGGCAGGATGGATTGGGCTTTGAGCAATTTGATCTATGCAAGATGCCCATGCCTATGGGACAGGGTTTCCAGGGTTGGAACTAGATTATCTTTAAGGTCCCTTCTAGCTCAAACCATTCTGTGATTCTGTGATTGCAGATTATTGATATGCTACGTGAGACTCTATTGACTATGTAATTGCCTTACTTAAATTAAGTTTGTTTGATACAAATGAAGTGTTCATAGTGCTTAATTTGCATTTTCAGAACATAGTTGGGAATATAAGATCCTTTCAAGAAGCAGAATATATCCAAAGGATGTGGTTTTCATGTAGATAAAATGTTCCTAAAGGTTGGACTTGCGAAAACGCGTACTGACTGAAAACATGGCTTCCCATCCAAAGACATTTCAAAAGGTTTAATACCCTGGAAAACAGATTTTATCCATCTTAAAATAAAACCTAATTACTTCTGAAGATCTTGTTCTGAAAGGTAAGTTAAAGCCTGCTCCTCTGTGTAATCACACAAATGTGTTTTGTCAGTTTTCATTACAAGTGTCCAGCTGGCCTGAGCCGAGCTGCACGGGCCTGCAGAGCACAGCATTGCTGCTGGGATGCTCCCAGCTACCCCAGCAGGACCCCACTGCTCACGTAGAGCTGGATGTGGAAACTGACTTCAGTGAGGCTGGGAGCACTGGCAAGAACGCTGAGGGTTACATCTTTCCACTTCAGAAACTCAAGGGAGATATTAAACATCCGCTTGATCAGCAGCTAACTCCCTGATCCAATTCTTGCTCCAAGGATGTCATGTCTAATGGAGCCGAACTGCCGGAGAGCTGCACCTGAGAGAGGAGGATTTCTGCCTCAGGTTAGTCCCTGGTCCGGATCCAGAAGAGCTGCCAGAGGAGGGAGCCAAACTACATTTCTGTTTGCAATATTTATTTTGCTGCTGTTCTTGCTGCGCTGCTGCACTTTCTGTTTCCTTTGTAGTAGGAGGAAGCCAGGTACAGAACAGAGTGAGAACAGAGAGAACTCATGAACCTTCTACTCGACGGTCCTGTTTTGATTTCCCTACTTGTAAATCGGTATGGGAAGGGAGATACTCTGCTTTCTGCAATCAGAAGACATGGTAGAGCAGCTGTTCCCAGTAACAATAATGACACTATTGCTGAGACAAACATTTTCACAATGATGCATGGGAACGCTAAATCCAAACCACATTGTTTAGCTAATGCATGCTTTCACTCTGCTAAGGGGGAATGTCACATAACTGAAAGTAAATTGAAGAGATCAGAGTTTAGAAAATATGACAAACTTGAAAACTTAAAGCTGTAATACACAGTAACATCCTTTAGCAGCAAAATCAGTGATTCACAGTGGTGTGTGTATGTGTATTTTATGGCAGTTTATTAGGTATGACTCGCCTCTTGTCAGTCCAGTGAGGAGTGCTTTCTGCCAAGCACTGCAGTGAAACTGAGCATAGCATATAGATCTCCTTTCCCACAGCACATATCGAGCATTGCAACATATCATAGATATGTCAGACTGTAGGTATGGTTTCTGGCATTTTTCTTTAATCTGCACTCCCAGTTGGGACTAATGAAACACTGCTCTCAAGGCGTGAGTGTGCACAGAGTGTGCAGAGAGTTCTCACACACTAGTTTAATAAGGTAATACTTTTATTTTCCTTAGCAAGAGGAGAGGTACTTGCCTTCAGTAGTGATGCGGTGCAACAGCTTAGGGAAAAGAAAGTTAAAGATGAATGGAGACCTGAAACATTTAATTCATAAACTGATTACTGAGCTTAGTGATATCTACCTTAATATTGTGACAGCCTTGCTGCTGGCACTCTCAAAATAACTGATACAGATTTGAAAGATTCTTGGAGAGCATTTTCCTTCTGGCACTGTCGTGGAGAGATTGCTAAGTTTAGATCACAGGAATGCAAAGTTACTCAATCAAACACAGAAGTCTGCAAAGTTCACGCAATAAATGGAGATAAAAATGAGCTTTTGTTTCTTACTACAGGATCATGGTCAGCTTTTCCCCTTCCTCCTCCCCATGCCTTTGTTGTAAGTTCTGGGCAATGGTGATTCAACCAGGTCTGATCAAAGCTAGAAATACCTTTGGCAGTGGTTTCGTGGCTTCATCTGAACTCAGCCAGCAAAAGAGAAAAAAGGGGAAGGGAAGCACACTGGGGACTCGAAAACTATTTTTAGGTGTGCAGACTAGGGAGCTGACAGCAATATCTGACGACTATATCGAAGTCCCTTTGTGATTAGTTGATTTTCACATTAGAGGGTAGAGTCTGTCAGCACATTGTTTGCTTTTACTGTCTGGACTCTTGCTTTTGAAAAGCTGATCTAGTTAATTTCAATGATACACTATACAGTAATCTTGCCTATTAAAATAAATGGAATCCAGCACTTTCAACAAAAGCCCTTGACGTTATGATCCTCCCATGTATTGTCAGGATCCTGGGGCACTGCAGTTCATGAATAACACAGATGGAGGAAGGTTTATAGAGTCTGTGGCAGTGGTTTTATTTCATATCTGAAGTGCGAAAAGCTTCTTCCAAAAAACAACATTATATGATACTTTTAAACTAAGTAGACCTGTTTGGCCTTACAAATAATTATGCAGGTGCTGTAGGACTTTGTGATGGAGCCCTTTGGAGGAAAAACCGGAGCGTTGCAGAGACTGTGTGCTAACACAAAAAGCCAAATTAAAAACGTATGCAGCCACACTGCAGCATGTGGGTGGCTTTTAGGCAAGTGCAGAGTGTTGTTAAATGTCGAAATCAAATATAGTCATGGGGAAAACTGGTGTGTGAATGGAAACACTGATCACATACTTGTCCTGTCGTTTAAAAGTGCGGTAGGCTCCTCTGAAATTGAAAGGCTGCCTAGTTGCAAGCCAGATTATAGGGAAACACAAATCTGATTTTGTCTTCAGTCTTTTCTAAAGTCTAGCCTTTCTGTAGATTTGAAAACTAAGTTTGCATTTGCAATTTATTAACAGCTGCCTTTGCATTTTCATGTTAAGGCTGCGGACTTACTGTCTGCTCACTCACACTAATGATGTTGCCCATAAAACCAGAGAGCTGGCAACTTAAGTAATGAATAGTAACCTCAAAACATAGCTGTGAGGTGAAAGAAATCCCTGTTTTGTAGATTTGAAAACTGAGGTACAGAGATTAAATGTTTATTCAGAGTCCTTTGAAAGACTGTGGCATGGAGAGGGTTTGATCTTTGCTCTGGAAAACCTCAGTCTAGTACTTGATAATGACCTTTATATCGTCTTCTAGGTAAAATGCCAAATATTCATGTAATGCTCCCTCTTCATCTGAGGAACAAAATATTAAGTAAACAGTAATGATTTAGGCTGCCTAACCTGAGACAACCCTGTAAGCCTGACATTTTATTGTGTAAGATGAAGACTTGGTTGCTTTAAAACAGTTCCTGATATGTGTTGATCTAGTCCTTATCGACTCTCTAGCTCACCGTATGCAGAATACTCTTTCTTTTACAAGTTAAAAAAAAAGCACAATACTATTTTAGGCCAGGGAAATGACAGAGTTGGATATTGGCCAAAAATATCAGACATAATCAGATCAAAAATAAAAACAATGCAGGTACTTTTGGTGGATTAATACAGGAGAAATAAGCCTAAAGCTTTCTAAAGTAAGCTAAAAGTGATGCTTCAGGTCCTTTAATCCTCCATCCATCCCCTCTCCTATCGTGTAGTTATTTTGTCAGTTCAATTTAGGAGAGTCTTGCCCTGAATGCTTTTGCCAGTCACATCACCTTTTAATCTTCCTTTTGTTCATTTGCAGCTACTTTGGAGTTGCAGTTACTTTTATGTCACTCACCCAATATTTAGATTTTATAGTTTCCTCAGATAATTGGCCATCTTGACAAGAAGAGTGACACAATCAGCTGTCAGATACTTTTCATTCCTGACTTGCATGCCAAAACTGACATCTGGATAGTGGGATAATTATGTGTTATCTTAATTAGGTGTATCTTCACGATACATGCTTTATAACAGATAGAGCATATGAAACTACTGCAATGCCTTGCCAGGGTATCTTTGAAATGAGATTCCCTACTTAAGAGTTTTCTTCCTTCTTAAATAAATAAAAAGTAAACGAACAATTGCAGAGTCCAAGTCTGAATCCTAGCACTTCCTGTTAAAACCTCACAAAATAGTGCAAGAAACATGTTTGGTCTGCTTTCTAAGGCTTGATGATGTGATAGGAAGGATGTTGTATGTAACATCAAAGAATGATGTTGTTAAAGCTCTGAAGCATGACTTCTGGAAGTCCAAGTGAAATAATGTATGTTCATTTTTCTCCTGAATATGGCAGTTTTTAATAGGCTTGGATTCTTATCAGAAATGTTCCAATGATTTCCTTCGTTGTGTTTGCATGCACATTTTCTTTGACTAGCCAAATTTCTCTCACACTTCCCAAAGTTCTGTTAAGTGACTCCCTGCTGGGTTAAGAGCAGTGCTGAGCAAATTGCAAGCTGCCAAAACCAGCCAACAAACCACTGGTGATGAGCAAATGTTTCTGCTCTTTCAGCTCATGGTGAGTGTTACTGTTTTCATAATTCCAGTATCATGTTCAAGTGGAAAATGGTGAAGTCTGGACTACAGACAGACCTGAACAGTGTTTTGGACCTGAGAACAGAGTCTGTCTGAGGGTCAGGGTGGATCATAACTTTCACACTTGCCATCTATATATTCATGTTAGGATTAAAGTCTTGAGAGTATTCCTGGCCAGCAGTCATTCTTGAAATAGACTTCTTGGAGCTGTGCATGGTGATCTTGGGGCAGAATTTACTTCTCTGTGTTTATATCTCACTTAGAATGATTACAGACCTTTATGTGAAAGACCATAAAATGTGAACCTTTGGAGAGTTCTGCAGAACAAAGTGTGTAATGCACAAAAGGTAATTCATAAGGCATGACTGGATTAATTTCTTCTCTATATCCTCTGCTGTAGTGAATATATTATGAGTATATTGTGTTTTCCTCCCTTTCCTCTTCCAAATATATCCTGAAGGGAATACATCTTGCCTGTTGTAGCATGCCTATAACTGTTCCTTTCAGTGTGTTCTCATCATTAGCCTCAAACTCAGGTCCATTAATTGTCTATGCTACATGCTCATATGTTGACATGCACGTGGCAAGATGCTCAGAGCAAGTCAGTGACTTTCCCTGTAAGGGAGATGTGAGCCCAGGTCAAAGTATTTCCTCAGTGGAGTTTTCTCAGCTGGTAGCTCTGCTACAGTGTTGCACTAAGTAATCTGAAAGAGATATCGTGAAAAGCAAAGCCAGTCAGATATTAAATTAAGACAAATAAATGTTCAGTAGTTAGGAAAGATGCTGAATTTCTTCTTTGTCCTGTGACTGGGATGTGCTTTAGTGGTAGAAGCAGGTGATAGACTCCTAGTATTTCTGGCTGTGCCACTAATTTCCTTCAGAACTGATGTTTTTCCACAAGTTATGGTCAGGTCTTCACTTGTAAAATGATGATACCTATATCCCAGCCACAGACATACTTATTTATAAAAATCCCAATGAAAACCTTAGATAATAGACTAGAGCCAAGTTTGCATTGACAAAATGCATATTTCTCGACTACATAGTGAAACAGCAGACTATTTCAGGAGAAAGGGGATGGTCTACAATGCTAAATCACAGGAGGTAGAAGTGATAGGATTGTTTCCTTCAAATATGTGTGTTCCAGATCTGTATTAAAATGCAGAGGAAGATTCTCACAGCATATCTTGTTTTTAAGTTGGAGAAAAGGTGGCCTATATAACAGACTCAAAATGTGAAACTGCAGTTTAAGGTAATAATGTAGTAATGTAATTGGAAACTAGTTTAATGTTACCTCTTCCTATGTGAGAACTCAATGGCATTTCATAATAAGGGACTTGAACCCAGCTCTTCTGTATCCTGTCCCTAGGATCTTTTGGATCAGGCAGATATGTTGTCTTAGGAACACAGAATCATTAAAGTTGGAAAAGACCTTAGTGGAAGTTCTCTGCTGTGGAGTGCTAATAGCACCTTGAAGCAGACTAACCTTTCCTAGGAGACATTTATGTTAAAACTGGTAAATTCTTATAACAAGTTTTGGTTTGAAGAAATCAGTATTTTTGGATACAGAATTATTTTTTTTTTTTAATTCCAAGGTTATACTTGGTGTTCCAGTCACAAACCTCACAAACCCACTTTTTATGTCAGTTATATTTTTCTGATGCCCTAGAAAGATTATGTATCTGCTCTCCTCTGGGTTCCTCAGGCACATCATTCCTCAGTGTGTTGCACAGCTCTATTCTGCTGTAGTAGCTCCTAACTGTAATCACAGAATAGGGCTAACACGGTGTTAAGTATGTTAAAAACCAAAAAGATTTGTGGTGGTCCCCAAGGTGTTTGTTACCAAATATAAGTTGAAAGTCTGGAAGTGGATAGTAAGGATGGAGTGTGTGTGTATGTGTGTGAGTGTAACAAGGACATACTAAGATATAAAAGATAATTTAAAGTATATTGCTTGTCAGGTCTTTATCTGTGTAATGCAGAAGAGTAGAACTTTAAAGAAAGGTTTGAAATGATATAATAATTGATAAAGATATCAATTTTCACATGACTAAGTCAGCAATAACATTAAATGCCTTAGTGAACTCTCAAGTGCAGTATTGTGAGAGAAGGTTTCACTGTTAATTTAAAATAGGACATAAATTTTTTGCAATCTTGTTTTTATGTAGATTTTGCTGAAGGAGGATGAGGTAAGGAACAGCAGTCTATCTACATTTATCCAGGCAATTGTATTTGCTTATTACTTGTATTGTCTTGTTGGGTGCAAACTAGACAGTGCATGAGCTAGTCCTGTCAAGCAGGTTGATCAAGGCCAAGAAGAACACTTAGGATAGGTGATGGCTTTTAAGCTAATTAGCCAAACCTAAATCAGAAAACACCTGTGTGAGGCTGCTATTGCTGATGGAAGTTTAGGTAAGTCAAATATGTGGTCATCCCACTAATACTTTAGAATCAGAGAACATGTCAAGTTGGAAGGGACCCATATGGATTATGAAGTCCAACTCCCTGTACCTTACAGGACTACCTAAACCATATGGCTAAGAGCCGTCATGACTTCCCTTGGAAGCCTGTTCCAGTGGCCAGTTCATCCTCTCAGTGAAGAACCTTCTCCTAATGTCCAACCTGAACTTCTTCTGATGCCGCTTCATTCCTTTTCCTCATGTCCTGTTGCTGGTCATCAGAGGAGATCAGCACCTCCCTCTCTGCTGACTCCTTGGGGAAGTTGTAAACTCTGATGGGGTCACCCCTCAGCCATCTCTTTTCCAAGCTGAATTAACCAAGTGGCCTCAGCCACTCCTCCTACATCTTGTCCTTTGACATTGGTTGCATTCCCCTGGACACATTCTAATAGTTTGATATCCTTCTAATATCAGGAACCCAAAGCTACACACAGTATTTGTGGTGCCATCACATCTCTGATGCTAAAGCATTGTGTGCTTTCTCTTTAAAATTTAACCATTATAATGAACATAGTCATCTTCTCTAACCTTAGGTTAGAGCTGGGCATGCTGCACATCTTAGAAGGAGAGAGTCCTCCTCCTGTCCTCTCTCCGACGAGAAGGTAACCTCTTTTCTTTCAGTTCTTTCCTTGTCTAATAAGCATGCATGTTTGGATAATTTAGGATGAGTACTCCATGAATGAAGAAATTATGTAACATATGTAGTTGAGATAAAGAAGTGATCAATTTAAATTTGCAATTTAAACTTAAATTTAAATTTACAGGTACAATATCAATTTAAGGATCACCGTAGACCATCCAGGGACAGCTCTCATAAACTGTAATGCCACTCAGAGACTGGAAGTTGTGCAAGATTGCTGGCGAAGAATTACCTTGCTCAGATAGGCTGTTCCAATCTTCTCTTTCTCAACTTCTCTATGGATAGCAGAATTGTTATAATATTTAATTCACTGTGGGGTAACACCTCTCTGAATGATGAGTGTTTATAAAAGCTTTCAAACTTGAAAAGCATGTAGCATTCTTCTCTTTGATACATGACCAAAGGACTTTTAGGAATAGTAAACATTAAGCGTGGTGGAAGAAAATCATGTGTTACTAAGGCAAGACTAGTAATGTAGTTTTGAGCAATTTACACAGACTGGAAAGTCATCATGTATTACTGAAACTTGGTCTGCACATGGGAATGTGGCTGGCATAATAATGTTAAGAAGGAGCATGGCAATTATGTACAATGAGGTGCCAGGACACAAATGGGTATTCCTATGGAAAATAGTTGAAGCTCAGCTGATGGCTGATACCATTTTTGCTGCATTTTCCTATACTATCTGATCATATAATTACAACTTGGTGTGTGAATTTTAACAGCATGAAAAACCTCACCCCTAAGCCAATACAACTTACAATGTCTTAATAGAGATACAGTTACAGTAAGGGAAAAAAATATTTTTGTAACCAAAGAGTGTTTTAATTTAAATTGCTAATTTAAGTCTTATTGGCAAAAGAATTTATAAAGTTTGGACAAGCTCTGCCAGTGTAGCTCTGCTAGAAATCTTTTTGTTAGGAGTCAAACTGGGAAGCTTTTGAACCCTGGGTTCTAATAAGCTGCACAGAAGGAAAGAGAAATGAGTTCTTGCCTGTTCCAGATAACAGTGGAGAAGCTGCCCAATCTGTAGTGCCTAACCATGCTGCTGAATCGCTTCACTACAGATCCCCAGTATCAGCAACTCTTCATCAATCTGGTAAGACTGAAGCCAACTCTAAAAACAAACATTTCCTCCATGCACAATGTGTTTGTTATATTTTCTCATTTGTTTATGATGGCTGTGTCAGCCGCACTGATTTACATAAACACTGCCAATCCTCCAATGTTACATTCTCAGCAAAAGTAGCTGAGTACAAACAGCATTCCAAAGTTTTAATTCATATTGTATAAACATAACAGATGTTGATAAAATGAGCCAAAAAGAAAATACAACAAAGGAGACCATTTCAAGGGGGCTTTTGATTAAAATACATTCCAGATTGACAAAATGATACAATGTTAATGGAATAGATCATTTAAATGTCATTATTTGGCTCTTACAGTCCTATAAAGCAAATATAAAGCAACACTTTTGAGATTTAGACTCCATTACAGTACAGTGCCTATACATCAAATTATAAATAAAACCAAATTTCTTTCCCCTTTCCTTTTTCTTTTTTTTAATCCCTGCTATGACATTGCCACATTTATTTCCTAAATACACTATTAAAATACTGGGTCCAAAAGCAATAATATTTTAGTATACTAAATAAGGCCTAAAATAAATATGTTATAAACAAAATAAATTTAGTTTCTGCCTCAATGAATTTTCAGTCATCAAAGCTGAAGTGGGGGGGACACTGAGAAACCCAGGCCAGGGAGCCTAATTCAGATGGGTTTTATTAAAAAAGATATAAAATCTGCTCCTGTTTACTTTTGTGTAAATAAGATAGGACTGAGTTCAAGATCCATCTGGTCTAAATCTCTTGCTTTGAGAACAGCTAGAAGGAGAGAGAAGTTACAAAACCCAATAATGCTCCTAATATCCATTATCTAGTTTGGATTAAGAGTTTCCTTTTAATAGATGGGAAAACTGAGGTGGAGAGAGGACACATGATTTTCCGAAGATCAAGAGGAGGTCATACATGGGAGTAGAAGCCAGCTCAGCTGAGGGCCGGTCCAGTGCTTGCACCATTGGGCCACACAACTTTTTTATTATGAGAAACTTATGGAACTCAATCAGGTTTCATATAGATACCTAACTTTTTAGTACCTGATGTGATCCCTGAAGCACAAAGTTAGGTATCCCTTTCAACAACTTATTACTATCACTCATGAAAGCTCTGTTTCTGATATCCCCATAAATATCCATTGTAAAGTTCTTGGTTGTAATGATTTCCTGTGGCAGAGAGTTCCACAGCAAAATTATATGCAGTATAGAAAATCTTTTTACTTTTGTTTTCCTCCTTAGGTCTTTGAGTGTCTTGTCTGTCCTGCAAATAAAAGAGGGAGAAGAGATGTGTCCTTCTACACTCTGCATTTATTTATATTATTTTGTCAGGTCTTTGTTTCAATTTTACTCTGCCTAGGGAAGCATACAGTTGGGAAGCATAATACACCTTCTTTGATATAACTGGGCAAGTCATAAGAAGGATACTGTGGAATTATGGGAAAAGTAAAAACTTACTGAACAACTATATACTCTATACAGATCAGCTTAGTTAACCATAAAATGGTCTTTAGCTTTGTTCCTATCAAGAAACCATTACAAACCTCATGGTTTTCAGTGACCAGAGTTTAGTATGTCTTCTTCTCAGAGCCATGTGATTGTTCTCTTTGTCCTCTTCCTTGCAGCCTGTTTCTATGTGAATTGATTTTTTATAAGCATTTACTGCAAAATATTATAGGATATCATAAATGACTGTGTAATGAGATAGCAGCATAAAAAAAATCTTAAGACTTAATAAACACTGGAGTCACTGACTATTTCCAAGTAAAAACTTGGACCATATCAGTGGACCTCAACTTTGGTTTTCTAGCCTGTGAAATTTGGGTACATTCCAGTCGTAACAGTTTATTCAGAGTGAACCTGGTGGTTTACCAAAAAAGAAAGTGCTTTTTTACTATGGTATTTCCTGATGTTTTCGGTATAATTTGGAATGGAGAGCAGGGAGAGAAGAATCCCTCTTCTTATTGGCTCCCGTCCCTCAAGCCTGCTACCTGTCTCCCCGGCCTCCTTCCTCTGCCTCTCTTTCCGTCCCCTGTGGCAGTGGGAGCACTTGTACTTCTGTCTTCTCTCTTTGCCTTACAAGAGCCATACATAAAAAAATCTTCAATGTCAGTCCAAGCTCATTTCTCGCTGCAGTACAGCTACATCATCTTTCACCCTGGGGCTGTGCCAGATCACTGTTGACCTGCAGAACTGAGTGGTCAGGGTGATCACCAGGAAGGACCTGATGTCTTTCCCACTGGAGGAGAGGCTGAGGCTCCAGCTGGTGCCACAGAGCCCCGATGCTGATGAGCTGCCCCCAGATTCATGGCCATGCATGCATTCTTAGGCTTTCTCACTTCTTTTTGAGGCCATGTTCATCTTCAGGAAAAAATAATCAGAGCTTTTGAAGTTGATCCTTTCGGGGGAAGAGATGCTCTAAAGCTGTAGGATCTAAATTTGTGGGATTGTAGCCCAGATTTGTATATCTTCAGCTGCTTGGTGATTACAAAAGTCATTAATTTAAATGCTTGCGAGACAAAATAAGATATCATGTTTGTGGAAGATATACATAAAATCAGATGGGAAAGATGGATGTCAAGAATGCTTTTTTCATGCTCTGCCTCTGCCACTCAAAGAAAAAATGTCACAACCATTAACAGCAGTTATGCTGGCAAAGCCTGTCAGTGAAGACTAAATCTTCAACCTCTGACTATCTGCCTATTAAAAAGGACAATATTTTAGTTTTCCTTCTATGACTTCGTAATTGATGTTTAATGTTATTCTGTTAAATACCGGAGAGATTCCCACAGATCTGGATATTAAAATTGAACATGTATGAAGGAATCCACTACTATTAGCGTTATAACGAATACCGAGGAAAACTAGTAACAATTTATTGGTTCTAAAAACTTGCCAAAATTCCTGAAAGTGAATTTCTGGTATTTGAATCATGCAGCTCTGAGTCTCCTATGAATCAAAGATTTATAGTTGAATGTTCTTCTGGTTTCCCTTCTGGAACTTGTCTTTGTTATCAATAATGTTGCTTTTGTAGTACCACAGAGAATGCACAGCACTTTAAAACTGAGGTGTCCAGTCAATGCATATAACTGGCAGCCAAGAATCATATGAAGGTACATGAGACAGGCTCGTTAAATGGTCAGTTAAATATGTCATATGCAGGGTGAGAAATGCTCTGCAAGTCTTCCATTCAAGACATATGGAGGTGGGTGTTTATTTAGATTATGTTACAGTTAGTAGTCTTTTGTTCATTAGTACCTTAGTAAGCTCATTGTTACTACTGAATTATGCTTCACCTATCTGAAAAACGCAAAGTTTTTCTTGAAGAAATTAGGTTTTGTGTGCTAGCAGAACACGAGATCAAATCTAGAAACCCCTAGAGATTTCCTCTTAAGACAGTGAGAATCTCTTCTCTTGATAACCAAATATGAGTAACCTTGCCATGAATTTGCATTTTTGGTTCAAAGCCCATTGCTGATTTCCTTAATTTATTGAGTGTACAAAATATCACCTTTCTGAGACCTAAGTAATGTAATTTCTTTTTGCTCACAGTATCTGTGGCTGAGTGACTCAGTACAAACTGTAGTAGGGGTGTACTTTGGGTAGTATGAGAGCTTGAGACAGCCAGGATAACTAACTTGTTAAACAACTTTCAGAAGGTCACTTAAATGCTTGGCATATCATTTATTCTGCATTGAAATTTGGAACAGGGATATGGATTTAATGTAGTTACTGTGAAGAGTACATGTGTGAAAGATGTTATAAGAATATTTAGAACAATATTATGTGCAGTCCAGTCATAAAAATCAGTTCAGTTTTCCCCCCCCCCCCCCGTTAGTACAAGTGTAATTTCTAAGCCAAAGTTCACACAATTTCCATGAAACTTCCACAACTGTGTTGTGAACTGTTGGGGGATGGCATGGTGCATTTTTCCATACATTATTATCTAGTTTCATTGCTGGATGAGGGGTTTTTTTGCTTGGTTTTTAATTTGTTTTTATGTGATGTATGTGTGTGTTTTCGAAGACGCATGTAAGAGAATTCCACATAGGAATGAAGTGGCTCACTTCTATTCTGGACTCCGGTGACAAACCCATCTCATCACAAACAATAATAGCATAATTCGTATAGGAAAGTGAAAACAGATGAAATATGTAGGAAGCTTTTCATTAGTATGTCGGTCTCATGACTCATATAGAACAGGTCTCTAAGGAATGACAGTAACAAGTAGTCATATCATTTGACTCTTCAGCACAAGATATTTTTGTTTTTCTTCTTGTCTGCTTATAGTGTATCATAAATGTTCTCCTGTGTCTTCACACAATTTGAACTCAAGGCCAGATAGAGCAAAGATGCTATTTTTATATGAGATATATATTTTTGCTATGCATCTGTAGCTCTTTCATCTCATTCTCCTTTATGATGGTGTTTTCCTATTACTTCTTTCCCTCTTAAACTGAAATATGTCTTAAAACACAGGCAGATTGATCTAGGTTTGAAGTACAGTCATGCAGAATTCCCCCCGTTCAATTAGGAAAAATGCTTTCACATTAGAAACATTAAAGCATCTGTACATTACATATCCCCATGAATGAACACAAACTGTTGTGAGCAGTTTTTTATGGCATGCAGCTTTAATGTGTGTTTTTACGTGTATCCTGCAATGTTCATTATGTAACATTGCCCATGTTTTTCCTGTCATGTGATACTTATATACTTTAGAGTTAATTGCCCAGTGTTTTTAAACTGCCTGGTTTATCATACTGGAGAACATTTCAACATTTTCTTGTTTCACAATTGATTCTTGCTTACATTTTTTAAATGGGCTGTTGTCCTTTAATCACATTTATTTGCTGACCATGAACGGAAACAGCTAAAGGAGGGAAGACAGATGAAGAAATTCTTAGTATCTACTTTAAATAAAAATGATAACTTTAAGGATTTGGTGACCAACATTGCTAAAGGTAGCAGTAATATGATACGGTCTATCATACCTTAAGTCTGAGATAGCTTTGAGCCAAAAAGCCAAACACTAATGGAAATGTAACTAGCTGTGCTCTGCAAGAGTAGCGCCTGGAAAATCACTGGTGAGGAAGTGCTGCAAAATGTTACTGTTGTCTCTGCTGCCCCTTTTCATAGAGCTTCAGCTAACAGAGCTGTCAGTGTACCTCTGGTGATCATGAAATCGCTTAATGAAATGAAGTGTAACCAGCTCTCTACTAAACTAGTGCTTAATTAAGTGTGACCATCAAGTGATGGGAACCATAGTAGTATACAAGGGATTGCTTGTTCATTCCTGAAAGGCCTATTAAAGTAAGAGGAAATATGTGATTAGCACAGTTGTCTGAATGTCTAACAAGGTATGGCATGGGAATGCCAGCATCAGAGTTCAAACACATGAGGAGTTACTGCTGCTTACTTGAGGTACTGAAAAAGCTAGAGTAATTTACACTATGTGATTGTAACCAATGCCTAACACACTTCTGAGGGGACAAAGCAATGAAATGGTTGAGATACTAACTTGCAGTATCTCATTAAACTAATGAATTTTGCTTGCCTGAGATCATAGATTCTGTGTAAAGACTCAACATTCTGCCACTGATGCTACTCCTTACTCCATGCCAGCAGAGAAACTGTGTGGAATTACCAGCTTCTGCATATTTTCTTTTGAAGGGGTTGCAGAAAAGAATTTATATTTTTGTGCAGTTTACATTTGCAAAGAGTTCTGTAGATGTGAAGTCCCACAGCTTCTGCTGTGGTGTTGCTATAATTGCCCTTCTTATCTATGGTGGAGCTAAGATGTGGATATGAAGTGGCCTACTGAGGACTGGAAAGTGATCTAAAAGTGATCTAAATGGCTGATCTAAAAGACCTTCAGACTTCTTCTTGACTTCTTTTCTTCTCAATATTAATCTCTTACTTGTAAAGTAAACCCAAAAGCTAGCAGTAAGGGGAGGCATGGCAAGCTGTGTCCTCTTGCATTTTGTCAGATTTGCTACACAGGAGAGTGTGTGATAGGGCTGTCCCTGGAATAGAGAGTAAAGCCACCCATGCAACAGGGAGGACTGTGAAGACTATACCAGTGGAGGAGGCACTGTAGTCCTGTGTAAGTGCTCTCTCTCAATGAGAATGCAACCTGGAATCCTCCCTGAGATAGGCTGGCTACAGTTGGTCAGCACAGCAAAGGATGGGACCACCGCTCAGTCCCTGCACTGCACATGCAGAAGGTATGGCTCTCTGAAAGCAGGAGATGTAAAAAAATAAATAAACAAGACTCGGTATTTCTGGTGTGGGTGTGTAGGTATAGACATGGACATGTGTATGTGTGTATATGTAGGTAAGGAACCTAATCCTTTTGTAAGTATCACTTGCAATCTAAAAGACAGGCTAAGCACTGGATGAGGACACACATTTCCTCTCAGGAAAATAAAAACGGGGAGGAATCAAACTATGTCTATCTTGAGCTTCATTACCCTATAATCATACAGACTACTGGCTGTAAGAACCTTTTCAATCCTTAGGGATAAGCAATAGGATAGGGATTAGTGTTGATGCAGGTTCAGTGTTGAGAGCAAGGCACAGAGGTAAAACAGATAGAATCAAGTGCCCAAGATAGCAGTGTCTTGTAGAACATACAGATAAGAAGTATTATTTGTCTGATATATCAACAAGAGTATAAAATATAAACATTGTTTACAAAAGTGACATGAAATTTTTTAATCAGCCTGGGTGGGTTGTATGTCTGACAGTGATCTTTCTTGCACTTTGTCTTTAAGGTGAAGAACAACTGAAAACATCAGGTCTTTGAACCTAGAAAGCCAAGTTTCACAGGACTGCAGAAGAATTTACATTAGATGGGTCTTCTGGGGGTCATCTAGTCCAGCCCCCTCCTCAGAGGAGGTCTAGCTAATCAGATTCCTCAGGGCCATGCCCAGTCAAGCCCTGTACACCTTCAAATATGGAAATTCCACATCCCCTACTCCAGTATTTGACCACCTTTATGGTAAAACACTTTTATTATACCTAATTAGAACTTCCCATCCTCCATCTTAAGTTCATTTCCTATTGTTGGGAACACACAAGAATAATCTGTCTCTGTCTTATCTGTAGTGTAAGGACAGGTAGTTTCAGCAGTCCAGTCTCTTCTGAGCCTCCTCTTCTCCAATCTGAATGGACTTCTCTCTCTAAACATCTCCTCATATGCCTGTGCTCCAGCCCCCTGACCAGTCTGGTGGCTTGCTGCTGGACTTGCTCCAGTATGTCAATATTTTTACTGTACTGTGGAGCCTTCTCGCTGTCCTCAAACCACCTTATGCAGGGTCATGATAATCTTCCCTGTATCACTCAAATTTTAGCATATATGCTGCCAACAAGAACATGATTTCATTAGAGTATAAGCCAGAACAATTAACTGTTTTAAAGGAAGAAATTTGGAGACAATGGAAATTTAAGGCTTTTAACCCATTTCTGCCCTCCCCACTATTAAGCAATGTGTCCTTATGTTCTGGTCTTTTTCTCAGCTCACAATTTTCAGTGGCTTCCTGCACTGTAAGGAAGTCTTCACAATCCCCTCTCAGCATCCTGAGAGAAGTATTTATATCAGCTTGGGCCCTTGGTTGCGTATGTCTCCTCTGCCTCTCTCAGAGCTCTTCTTTCTGGTTGTGCTGCAGGCTCCTACTCCTTGTGCATTTCACCACTCTGTCAGATTTGTTCTGCACTCCAGAAACTTTTTCCCCGAAAAGCTGCTCAACTGCCCTTGGAAAAGCACAATTTCCTCCTCCTTCCAGAAGATGCCCCTGACTGAGTACAGCCTCATTGTTGTCTACTGTCTCCTGAAAGGAACATAAAGTCTATTGGAACAGAGTAATTCCAAATGGAGAAATTAAAAATTATGCACTCAACATGTTAACAGAAACATCCACAACATTGTTATGAAAAGTTATTCATTAGGGTCTGGCTGTGATTTTGGAAATTACTCAGGGTGGTTTTATAACAGTTAAAAACCGTAAGGTGCTGTGTGTGAGGCTTTGGGGTTTGGACATATTTTTCCACAACTCTTTATATTTGTCAGTGAGAACATACAGCTCTTTTGACAGTAGGACTTGGGTGGGCTGATGGTTGCTGGATGCTGTAATAGGAGGTTGGCGGGACACAGAATGATAAACTTACTTGTCAACAGCCTCTCTGGCTTTCTTAGGACAAACTGAGCTTTGTACCTCTGAATCTTGCTTCTCATGTAGTCCCTGGTAGTTTCTCTGGTATGGGTTAATTGATTTTGTATTTGTTTGCTGCTGTTTTTATGTCTGCCCAACATGGAACCCTTCTCAGCCACAGAAGCTTATTTTGTATCTATTATTCCTTGCTTTGTTATGTTGCTTCCCTCAGCCAGAAAGAATTCTTCTTAAATTGTTTGCATGTTGGTGGCAACAGAGATGGAAGACTAAAGAAAATAAAGAAGAGATCCACAGTAAATGTTGAAAATGGTGCCCATCCAGTATGTGGGATGGAAAATAAGGTTGCAAGCATCTCTAGGGAGATCTCCAGTGGGGTGACCGCAGCTTTGCAAGCCAGAAGAAGAGTTTAGAGAGCACCTCAAGAAGAAGCAGACCTATGGCTCCATGTGAATACCATAAAGCCCTTTCTCCAAAAAGCAAGATACTGGCATAGATGGAGGCCAGGTCAAAGAGCTCTGTAGGGCCATTTTGGCCTCTGTGTCTGCCTTTCCTTCCTGAGTCCAAATGACTGTGTAGGGTTGGTCCTCACATACCATCTCATGAAGTTGGGATATTGCTCAAATAGGTGCATGGACAAGGTTGCCAAAACTATTCTTGGGTACTGTAGGCCAGATGCCTTAATGTCCCATCAATTCATAGTCCATTTGTGGCTCTCTCTTTGGTACTGTAAGCATTTGCTGTTTCTCTCTCATGCAGCACCTTTTTAGTTCCTATTAGTTACAATGCAGTTGTATTGCAGTCTCCTCTCCTCCCTTCCCCTCCTCTTCACCCTTGCTACTGACTGTTTTGCTTGACAATTCTTTTGTTCGCAGTAAGTCAGGATATTTTGCTTGCTTTACTTTCAGAGCCAGGATATTTTGATCTCTCCTTGTTTTTCCTTGTTACAAAGTAATTTTTCCAGAATTCTGCAAAGCTTTGAGTGCTTCTGTTTTTCCTTTCAGAACAGAGGGACCTGAATTTCCATTGCCTGGCACTGCAGGTGTGTGGTCAGAATGGTTGTCTCCCCTGCGCATTCTACTTGTAATTACTACACAGGTCTAGCAAAAGTGGGCTCAGAATACATCTCCTTAAGGCTACCCAAGGCAAGCTCACAGCCTCCTGGGGGTGAGATGTACCTAAGTGAATGTCATCTATTTTATTAGAGTTTTGTACATTTGAATGAAGTTGGGTGTAAAAGGTCTCTGCAGAAATAAACATAGCAGATCAAGAGCAAAGTGCAGTTTTCCCTGGTGATTTATATATTTTAAGATTAGAGCTGGTATTTTGTAAAATGCCGTTTGAAGTTGTTAATTAGGTTTGCCTGAACACACCAAAACAGACACAGCTAATTGGTTAAGATTATAGCTATGAGATTGTGACCTTTATCATTGTGAAATGTCTCAGTGTATGTTCTTGTTTAGGTCTGTTCTTCCATTCTTTTTTGGAGGAGGCAGATAAAGCATGATATTCCTCAGTGATATTCCTCACTGAGATAGTGAGGAATACTTTTGGGAGTATCATCCCTATCTCAAATCTGCTGTTGTTAATGGGAGGTTTCTTTACTGAATACCTCTGTGTTCATTCTACTTGCATTTTTGACAGGAGGAGTGCTATCAGATGACTTTTCAACTTTTCTTTATGAATAAAGCCTAACAGGAAGCCTTTTCACAGCACCAGAGCATCCATAGGTTCCATAGGTACAAAATAATTTTATCAGCTCTCACAGTCCATGCAGTTACTGGCAAACCGGATTCCTTTTATGAATAATTTTACTTGGATCTTAGTGAGAAAAATGTTCTTGTTAATAGTATGAGCAACAAATTTCCAGACAAAAACATGAAGGAGGGAGAGAATGGATAGACACAGTCTGGGGGGGCCTGTGACCTCATTGCACTTCACATGATAAGAGGGTTTACTTCAGGAGCTGGTGATGGGATGGAGACTTGAAAGGCCAGGCTACAGGAAATGGGGATGATGAGTCAGGAAATGGCAGCCTTCCCTCCGAGTCATCCTTGAACCACTGCCCTGGTGCGTTCAGAATGGGAAATGGATTAGTAGAGATGCTGTTCCTTCAGAAGAGATTTCAAACTTGTGTCATGACCGTTTGATGTTGTTAAGCATTACGTGCTGTTTCTCCTTGAAAGCATGGATTTCAGATCCTGCATCTGCTCTGATCCCTAGCATGGGTGGCTGCCGGTGCTCTGTAGCTGTCCCTCTCCGCAGTGGCAGATGCTCCATGCCTCCCTCCTGGCCTGGCGCTCTGTCCTGAGAGCCCTGTTACACACCTGCCTCGTTTCTTGTTGAAGCCGCTGCATGGCTGGTGACTCAGAGGTGTCCTGCATGGCCGCTAAATAGCTGTAATTTCCCATCACAAGCAAATTATTCTCTCTAACGCTTGATCAGCTCACCAGGAGCGGAAGAGCTATCTGTAAGAGGACCAGTGGTAGTATTTGGTGGTTGCAGGGGTGCTCACCACGAGGTATTTGGGGCGACTTACCTCATCAGTGTATACACCTATCTAAAGGGGGTGTTCCAAGAAGATGCAGCCAGGCTTTCCTCCGTGGTGCCAAGCAACAGGACAAGAGGCAATGGGCAGAAACTGATGCACAGGAAGTCCCACCTGAATATGAGGAAGAACTTCACTGTGTGAGTGACCGAGCACTGGAACAGATCGTGGAGCCTCCCTCACTGGAGATATTCAAGAACCATCTGGATTCCATCCTGTGCAATGTGCTCCGGGGTAGATCCTGCTCGAGCAGGGAGGCTGGACCAGATGACCCTCTGCGGCCCCTTTCATCCCGGCCGGTCCTGTGGTCCTGTGGCGGGGCGGGCAGGCAGCAGCACACCCGAGGCCGCCGGTCAGATCACGGCTTGGAAAAGGCGCCTGGGCCGGAACGGGCGCGGGGCGCTCCCACCCTCTTAATTCGCCGCTGGTGAATCGACGGGAGGGACGAGGTGACGCTTCGTGTTCCGGCGGGTTCCGGCGCGGAGGAGCCCGAGGGCAGCGGCAGGGCCGGCGGCGGCCGCCAGATGCCGCCCTGCCCAACGCCTTGGCGGCGCCGCTCGGCCCGGCGCGGCCGCCCGCGCAGCTCCCGCCCCGCCGCCCGGGCCCGCCGGCCGCGGCGGCGCCGCCTGCCAGCGCCGCTCCCAGGATCGCTGTAGTCGGAAGGCAACCTCTGGAGATCATCCAGTGCAACCCTCCCCCCCTCCCTCCGGCAAGGCAGGATCTCCTCGAGCGGGTGACACGGGAAGGCGTCCAGGTGGGTTTTGAGTGTCTCCAGCGAGGGAGACTCCACGACATCCCTGGGCAGCCTGTTCCAGTGCTCTGCCACCCTCAGTGGAAGGAAGTTCTTCCTCGTGTTGAGACGAAACTTCTTATGTTTTAGTTTATGGCCATTGCTCCTCATCCTGTCACTGGGCACCACTGAAAAGAGTCTGCTACCATCCTCTTGGCCTTTGAGATATTTATATGTGTTAATGAGATTCCCTCTTAGTCTTCCTTTCTGTACACAGAACAGGCCCAGTTCTTGCAGTGTCTCCTCATAAGAGATGCTCCAGACCCCTCATCATACTTGTGATGATGGGGGAGTGGGTTTGGGTGAAATGGGCCTCCTGGGCCATGGTCGGGGTCAGGGGTGGCCTCTGGTGAGGCTGGGTGAGGCCACGAAATGCAAGCACTCAGGGCCCTGGCACTGGCTGGGATTCATCAGTTTTCTTCAGGGAATGCAGGGCGACTAGCACAGGGGTCATCTTGTGGTGACAAAAGGATAGGTGCTAGTGACTGAAACCCAGTGCTCTGTTCATTACGGGCATTCTCAAATGATATTTCTGAAAGACAAACCAACAACAAGCTGCTTTTGAACGGCATAAGACAGTAATTTGAATGTTGAATTTCAGTAGCAATTGCCTGTGTTGCCCTTTTGAACCCTGAGTGTTTCAGTTTTCCCTCACTGAGCATTCTCCTCAAAAGGATGGATGTATTGACTGCATGCATGGTTTTGGGGAGAAAAATTGTTTGAAGAACACAGCCCTGTGCTGTATCAGCCAGCTGACTCTGTGTATTCACTGGGAAAAAAATTGAGGGCAGTTAGTCCACACTTTGAGACTGGCTCTCAAGGAGGCCAAGGCCACTGAGATTTTGGGATTATTCATGTTTCAGAGTCAGTTTGCAAGACAAAATTGTTTAGGGCCTAAAGGAATATAAACAACTGTCACGTGTAGTTGTTGGGGCTTCTTTTATGAGAGGCTTGTATTACATAAAAACTGCTTACGATTGCTAATTTAGCATCTGTGTGGAATGCTGTATTGTCTGGACTCCTGCATTTGCAATCAGAGCAGATAGTAGAAGCATAAGCACTTCCTGCACAGCTCCTTGGCTGCGACCTGGGCTGACCCCACGAACGGCAAGTCGGGGTGAGCAGTGTCAGACTTGGATGCGTTCTTCCATTATCACTGGTGTGTTAACCTAGCAAAACTGCTTGGCTTCTCTGCTGAGCTTGCCACATACTTCGAGCTACACTGTAAACATCTGTCTGCCAACTGACTGAAACCACTGCATCATTTTGTGTAGGCTACTGAACAGTTGTCAGATGGGAATAACTTGGATTATCCCATGTCTTAACCAATGTTCTAGATGCAAGAGGTCCTGAATACTTTTATCTTTCCTTGACTGCCCTGTTTTTTTGACTGGATCCTTCTCAGCTCTACGTTTTCAGTCTCTTAGAAGGCCTTTAAATAAGGCAAGAGTGTGCTGGATGTTATCCTACAGAGCTCAAGTAGATTAGGCAGGAGCATTGAGTTCATTGGATCACTGTGGATTCACTCAGTTCTTCTATGCATCTCCTATCCATTAGTGTCCCATCTCTAAGAGACTTTGTGATATTAGTCTTGACAAGATGCATTATGCTGTCCAAGGATATGTCTGAGAACCATAAAACCATAAAACTATGAAAAGAGCATCTCCAGGACAACACTACAAGCAACTGTAATGGCAGATGAGATGAGATCTCTGATAATTATTTTCTGCCAGCATGGACATGTGTGATGCTTTCGGGATGACAGTAGGCTTTGAGTGAGAATACCTGTGCAAAAATATACCATAGACTTGGAAATGTTTGTTTTAGAAAAAGAGTGCTTTTCACATACGTTAGCACTCATCAGGCTTTCTGAAGTCAAATGGGAATTTCAAAACACTTGATCCTGCAGATTAGGCTGTCCATATATATGAAGGAGCCTTGGAATGTTCAATCTGAAGTCAGAGAAACAGGCTCATTGAAGAGATGCTCATCCAGATGGTTAGGCTTCAGGACTTGAAATTTGGGATTCATTTGGCTGAATACCACAGAAGTCGTTTTTAAGTTCTCTGTGACTCATCTAGGCTGTCTGAACTTCTCAGACTGAAGAGAGGAAGCAATGAGCAGGTTCAATTATGACAGAGCTTCCTGTCTTCCCTTGAACAGAAGGCATATGGAAAGACCTTTTTCATTATATTCTGCGATCCAAGTTGAGTTCAGTGACTGGGCAAAAACAGGAGAGAAAATGCTGGTTGTGGGATGCCATTCTTGCCAAACCTTTTCAGCCTCCAAGGAAGGCTTATTTTGGCAGAATGTTAAACAATGCTTTCTGGATTGCTTTTTATTTGGAGAGGCTGATGGGAAAGATGCTCCTCCCCAGGCACTGAACCATAAATATTTGACTTTTATCCTCTGAGTAGACATGGAATAAGTGACGAAAAATGAGCTTTTACCAAACCTGTGGAATTCATTTCAACTTTGCCAGGTGTTTGGCTATAAGACTGTGAGGTCCCATACTTAACAGCTCATATACTTTACCAATAATATGTGAAGTGTTTCATTATCTTATATACTGTAGTTGGCACACATCAGTTTGCAGACAAAGAGTAATGGTTTATGATGTTTGTGGATTCCATGTGCAGTTGTAGGCATAAAATGATGTGTGGTGTATGATAAGACAAATACATAAGAATGAAAGGGCTCATATAGCAAATACAAGATACTTTCAAGTCTATGATACGTAAAACCATAAACTGTTAAGTAACATCAGTATTTTGACTTTTGCCTCCTTTTATAATTGACAGGAGTAAAGAACAAATAAGAGGCTTGCCTTCAGCTCACCCAAGCTGTTCAAGGAGCACTTGGGGCAGATCAAGAGCTAAGTTATTTTGAGTCTGCAAAATAACCAGGGAGGAGTTCAAGGAGTGCTTGGGAAAGATGAAGAGCTAAGTTATTTTGAGGCTGCAAAATAGCCAGGGCTTTTTAGATTATTCATCCTAAAGGCTAAATTTTTCACAAATTAAAGCATAGTTTAGGTGGACAAGCTTACTGGACCAACTGCATATTTGCACCAATTCCCCATATCCAGTGAAGTATTTCAATCTGTATTGAAATAATTACTGCAAGATTCTGGTTATGAGCATTTTTATGGCTATTTTTTCCCCTGTGGTGTTTTCACTCTTTTCTGAGTTTTAATCTTTCCAGAAAAAAAATAAAAATCAAAAAGCTTGAAACTTTAACCTACTTCTAAGAAAATCTTTGACTGAGCAAATCTTTACTGTGTTGCTTTGCAGCATAGCGTTGTATTTAAGTGTGCACTTCTTTATGTATAATAAATGTTCTGCTGAGGTAGGGTCTAAAGGATGAAAAGCAACTGCCTATTTACACCAGCAGCTCCCCAGGCATGGGAATCTGGTGTGTTGCAAGAGTGGCGACGTTTGCTGTGGCAGTGCTTGCAGCAGCCTGTGTGGTCTGCCCTGCTGGCCTTAGCAGCCTGTCTGGAGAACTGGCAGGGGCGAGCTGCCCAGGAGATCTCGGTCCCCGGGTGAGCTCTCAAACAGCCCACCGAGGAGTCGCAGGGCTGCTCCCCAGCTGCAGCGAGCAGGGCAGCTCAGGGAGATCTGCCACGTCTCACCAGTTGTGATCCAGAAAAACAACAAGCTCCGGGTATCTAGAAGAGTGAGGAGGAGAAACTTTGACAACGGAAAGCAGAACAGGAAGCTTCTTGCTTTCATGTCTTCTGCAAGGACTTTGGCAGACTGGCGTCTTTTGTGGTGGTTCTGCTGGTGCTTAGGACCTCTGTCAGATGCATTTTTTTTAGAGAGCTAGTGAACCTTTGCATATGAACAAGAAAGCATGACATTTATCTGATGCTGAATTTCAATATTTTTAGTATTTTCCCCCTTGAGGTGGTTTAGGAATATGGAAGATGATTTTAATGAAATTTTTATAGTTAGTTCTAGTGCATTTTCTGTGGTGTAAACACTGACTGAATGAAAAACTGAAAGGTGGTCCCATCCCTTTGGGGACTGGAACCTGGTATTAGCCATCTGACCAAGAAATGATTAGAGCAGTGACTGGGGAGGACAAGGTAAGAGTAACGTTATTTACATGTATCTAAATAATAATTTCTAATAGGTTTAGCCCAGAGGCCTGCGCAGTCATCACCTGTATGAAGTTTGACAAAGACAAGGGCTGAATTTTCACTTGGGTCGAGTGAACCCTGAATGTACATACAGTCTGGGGAATGAGATTCTGAAAAGCAGAGCCATGGATAGGGACCGAGGGTCCTGGCCAACAGTAAGTTGAATATGAGTCATGGCAACCAGGAGGGCCAACTGTGTCCTGGGGGGCATCAGGCAAAGCATCGCCAGCCAGTCGAGAGAGGTGATTGTCCGGCTTTGCTCTGCACTGGTGCGACCTCACCTGGAACATTGTGTGCAGTTTTGAAAGCCATAATATAAGAAAAGATACAAAACGATTGGAGAATGTCCAAAGGAGGGCAGCAAGGATGGTGAAGGGTCCAGAGGGGTAGCCACATGAGGAGCAGCTGAGATCACCTGGTCTGTTCAGCCTGGAGAAGAGGAGACTGAGGGGAGACCTCCCAGCAGTCTACAGCTTGCTCACAAGGGGAAGCAGAGGAGCAGGCACTGATCTTTCCTCTATGGTGACCAGTGACAAGACCTAAGGGAATGGCATGAAACTGTGTCAGGAGGTTTAGCTTGGAAATTAGGAAAAGGTTTTTCTCTCAGAAGGTTGTTGGGCTCTGGAACGGACTCCCCAGGGAAGTGGTCACAGCCCCAAACCTGCCAGAGTTCAGGAAGTGTTCAAACAACACTTTTAGGCACATGGTGTGATTCTTGGGGTTGTCCTGTGCAAGCACAGGAATTAGACTTCCATGATCCCTGTGGATCTCTTCCAACTCAGGATATTCTATAATTCTATGATAATACCTGCTTAGATGCAGCTGATCACTAAAATAGTGTATTTGAAGTTGTCTGAACTCAGTGGTTTCTTATCAGAGAAACAGGCATTTCTAAGAGATGAATGTTTGTGTTTAAAAGAAGCAAAACCTAAAAAACTTTCCAAAAGCCTGAATCTTTTGAGGAAAATGATGAAAATAAAGCTTTCCACTCAATCTGTCTTACTATACTGACACTTTCGTGGCTCGTCTCTCTTCTAGTGACTGTATAGATATTGTTCATTCATATTCCTGACAGGACAGTTGTGAAGCCTTTTTTCTGGCACTGATGATGTAACAGAAGACCAGAGGATTCCTGTATCAACTTTCTGCATTTGCTGCTTAACCTCCCTTTTGAGGAAACTACCTTATTTGGAGAAAGTAGTGTACACAGATCCAGATTCAGCAATGTTTTCTGGCTGATAGCAATTTGATATGGCATTATGCAATTTTTATTCTCCCAGCTTCCACACACAGGGGAGTTCACTATTTTCTATTTTATCTTAGTTATCTGTACTCTCCCTACAGTGGATGGACAAAACCTTTCCACAGACATAAAAAATGATCCTCGATTTGACTATAGAAATCTGTCTTTAAAACAGGCATTGATTTAGAGAGGACTTAAGGGTGCCTTAACTATTAGTCTGTCATCTATTTTTGCATGTTGGGCGGAAAATAATTCAGTAATGTCTAGCTTCTAGTCATAAGATATCATGTAGGATAAGGATAGCAGAAAAATTCTGAGAAGGCTTGCTGCTGCATTTCTGAGTGGTCTGACCCCAAATGTGGATCAGTTACTGTCTGAACCAGGTGAGAAAATCAAACCATACCTGATTGGGCCATATGAAATGTCCTCTAAATAGCCTTTGAAAACTTGAGCATGAGGTAAATTATTGTTATTATTAGTGAGCTGGTGTTTAATTTTGAACTACAGCTTAAACAAGATAAATGTCAGATTATTAGTTTCTATCAGTAATCACCTAAATGAAATTTCATTAAAATACTTGTGAATAATTAAAATTAAATCACTGATATTTTAACAAATCTTTGTCTAAGACCTGAAGACCTGGTGAAGTACACAGTTTTCATGAATTGAAACAGAAAAACCAGAATCCCATCTGCCTAAAACAGAAGCCTGTGCAATGCAGAGATGGAAAGTTTAGGATACCGGGAATTTGAAATATAATTTGATTATTCATTCGTCTTTTATTCAGAGACATTGGTGCATGTAGAAGCAACAAGGCAAATCCCTATTTCAGTGCACATCATTTTAGGTCTTGGAGTGCAGAGTGTGAAAATAAATTTTTCTTATGTTGTGTTTTAATCAGGGTAAAATGACAGTTTTAGAGTCACAGAGTGCACATAACAAGATAAGCAGTGCTGCTTCAGCACAACTTGCATGTATTGTTAGAAAGAAGCATGCACTTAGAAAGCAAATGACAGCCCTGAAGTTATGGTGATATTGTAAGGCATTGGTATAGAGTGGTTATCTTTTATATCATTCGTACAACCTTGGCACACATGGTTTATGTTCAAGAACTTAATTTCCTTAGTTTTATATTTTTGCTGTCCGCCATATATCCAAGAATTAATATAGTCAATTAAAGAATTTCATAAAACTTTGTTTCTTTAGGGCGGAAATTATTAGAAAACAGAACATTTGTATCAACACTTTATTTGCAATACTGTTCTCTCAATATATACTCACAGCTTTTCATTATTGTTGGTAGGAGTTACTTATGCAGGAGTCAAGCAGAATTAGGCTTTCACAAGTAGCTAGTTAACAGATAAATGTAGTATCTCTGTGCTCTGTAAATTAGATGTTGTTCTTAAAGAGGGTTTTCAGAAGCCCTGGTTATGTGGTTTTTTTTCTTAACTAAACTTCATGTTCTTATATGTTATTTTTTTATCAAGTTTGTAGTTTTTGAAAACACCAGTAAGCCTTATGGTGACTGATGATTTTTGTTTAAACTGATTCTACACATTGCCTTGAAATATTTTTATATTTCAATGTAACTTGGAATTACCATCCCTTTCCTGAAGTGTAGCTAATAATGCTCTGGACTGTTACTATTGCAATGGTGTTAATTCTTCCCAGTCTCTGTTATGCTAGTCTGGTTTGCACAAAGAGTTTAAAAAGGCCAGGAACCTAAGACCACCGGCATTGCAGGGAAATAACATCTAAAGAGCTCCCAGTCCTACACGCTGCCCTCCTGCTGCTGAAGAGCAATAGCAGACTTGATTTGGGTTTATTTGTGGATGGCTATTTTCTAAAAAATAACAAATCAAAGAAATAAATCAGTGCAGATCTTACATTACATTTTATCTGCTTTGTTTTGTTGGTTTCTGTAACATGACTGATAGAAGAGGAAACACACTTTTGCTACTGGGAACATGCTTAAGCTTATTTTGCTTACTGTAGTACCTTTCTGTCATTTTGCTTATTCTTTGAAACACTTCCTGCTACTTTTATTTTACTTCCCCCTCCCCCCAAATCTACAGATTGTATAGTCATCAGTTTCTTCTTAATCTTTTTTTTTTTTTTTTTTTTACCTTGGGTCGATCTTGCAGTTCCTATTTATTCCTTACTTTGGAGAAAACCCTTAGTGACTTAGAAAGGTGGTCTCCTGGAATCAGCTCTTGGTTTTGCCATATTGAGTGCGTGATGTCTGTTGGACAGTTACATTCTGAAATTGTACGCCAAAATTACCGGCCAGGTCCTCCGGAATTGCTTTTTGAATTCGCTGTGTTACTGAAGTCTCATTGGACTACTCACATGGTGATAAGAGCAGTAAAGGGAGACTGCAAAGTTGGTGCCCACTGTTCAGAGCCCAAAGAAGGAGGCATAGGAGGGTATTTGGGACAGAGTCAAGAAAGTCCACTATTTGTTTTCTTTTGTGTTGCTTCAGCAGATGAGAGGTGCCTTCTTTATTCAAATGATAGAATGTGGAGTGGAGATATCCTGTTCATATGTACACATGATGCGTGTTCTGTAGGACTGGGGGAAATGAGATCCTGTGTTTGGTTTTATATCCAGAATCTGCTCTATTAAGTTCCTTACTAGTTTCCTTGAATCCAGAAGCATGTCTGTTTTGCAGGTGTTTTGCTAAAATTACATTTCATTGCAAAGAACAGGTCTTATCCTGTTTGTATTTTTTAAATGCAACCTTCGCTTGTGGAATCTCATAAGCAATTATTAATAACCAAACAGTGAAACAAGATGTTTGGGATTTGGGTTTAAGTTGTCAAGTAGTCTTTTGCTGATCCATGCAAAACGCCTCAATTTTGTGATCGTTTTTAATCATCGCTAATGAAGTTGACACACCCATGATGTTGTTTTTGGCTTTGACACCTAGAGGACTTAGTGAAGTGGGTTTGGTTGTGTTCCACATCTCACAGTGTCATGGGACACTGGGACATTAGTTGCTCCAGGGAAGCAAGAGAAAATCAACATTGGCATCATCACTGTTCATCTTCACTCCCACTCTGATTCTTCTCTGGTTTCTTTTAGCTTTTCACTTTTCATCAATGCAGCAGTAAGAGAGCATCATAACTTGGTTTGTGCAGGAAAAAAAGGAAAGACTAAAAAGTGTCTAGATCTCCATTTTCAAAGTATGGATCTGAGCAAAAGTAGGTGATACTTCAGGGATCTTTGGGAAAGAGGTACTACAAAATCTAGGTACTGGACATTTAAAGCTAATCAGGTTTAACATGGGAATAAATTGAAAAATAAGGGTAAGTAATTATTGGAAAATTGCTAAGGTATATAGTAGACTATCCATAAGGAAGTCTTTAAAACAATATATCTGAAAGATATGAGCTGTAAATCAACCAGACGTTACAGTCTGTGTGATCAGGAGACTGGTCCAAATGGAGATGGTGATTTCTGTTGAATTTCTAGGTTGTACCACAGGAAACCAGTAAGGAAGAAGGAAAGTTATTCAATGCTAAGACTCCACATTAGTTGTTCCTGTTCAGGGAAGGCACCTTGAAATAGTTGAAGGCAGGTCTATGCAAACTTTAGCTCACAGCTAGTCAAAAACATGAGTAAATTATAGGAATGAATAGAAAGAGGACAGACAACTAAACAGAAAACATCCCTGACTTTGTTTAAATACAGGATAGACTTCTTGTTCTTTGTAATAGGTCAAGTAAATAGATGCAGTAAGTATTACTACATAGTTAAGTATTGACTGATTTCATAGGAAGCCAATACAATTTAAAAACAGAAGGCTCAAAGAACGATAAAAATATCAAAGTGTCTAAATGAAAGTTTTCCACTCAAAAATTAAATATTTCAAAGTCACGTTGCAAGTTGCTTCTGCAAGGCCTTGTAGCTGTGGGATTCACAGACTCCTACTTAAACAGAATCATGATTGATATGTCATATCAGAACTACCAAGAAACTTCAAGCTGTTGCAAAAATGGTCTAGTAAGGAGCCCACAGTCCTTATGGAGCCATTCCAATATCTCTTAGTGTGTAAAGTTCTCCATAACCCACTGAAGAGGCAAACATCCCTAGGTTTTATTCCAGATAATGATGTGGAGTGATGTTTAATAATGTTTTATGTTACAGGTTACAAGCTATAAAAATCAAGTTGTGGCAAATGACGCCTCATGTTCAAATTGTTAAAGACAGAGGATTTCAATGTTAATTTTTATTAGGGATGAAAGATAAAGAAGATGCAAGGTGAAAAACAGAGGTAATGTGTTCTTATAAGGGGAACATTTGTGCAAATGTCATGCATATTAGCCAGAATTTTATTAATGGTTATCTTAGCTTTCTTTTCTCACTCCCATGCTTTCGGGTATTTGAAGAGGGAGGGTCATGTCTCCCCCTCCTTCCTGTGCAATAAATAGTTAACAAAGTGGGCATTTTCAGTGTCCTGGGGCAGTCCTTTGAGCTTACAATTAACATAGGAGAGAAACCCTGTCACTTATTGTTTCAGCATCTCTTTCTGCAGACTCACAAAAGTATTCTGGTTGATGTTTGGCAATTTCAGACTCAGAAGGATTTGAGCTAGCCAAAAGGACTAGATTCTTATTACTACATCCTTAATATCAGCATAGATTCTATAGGCTCTGGCAGAAATGATGAAGACAACAGGCCTACCCTGTGCTTCAGATCTGACTGTTAGACAAATTTAATCCTTAACTGTATCCAACAGTTAAACTAAATAAATATATACAATATATCAATATATGCATATAGACATAATGAAACATCTCTTGTTTGTTAACCCTGGACTACAAAAACTTTTGAAAACACATAATGATGTCTGTTGCCTTAGCAGAAGTTGCACTAACTTTATTTACTTAGTGTTGCTTTTTTGGATGGCCATATTGACTGCTGTAAGTGACATCAAACTCAGGGAGAAAGTTTCCAAACTGAGACAACCTCTGCCAAAACAAAAAGAATTCTGTTATTGTTGAACTCTACATGTAACTTTCAAGCAGCAGTGCTGTGTTTTGGGAAATAGTGATCGACTGGGACCCAGAAACAAAAAGACTTTGCTGGCTTCAAATGGCAAATTTCCTTCTCTGAAAGGGCAAAATGAAAAGAGGTAAGATTCCTCCATCCTTATGCACTTCTAAATATGCAGTTTCCTATTTGGAAGGATTTATCAGCTAGGTAAGATATATACTTCTTGCAAATGTTCAAACTAGAAGAAAAAGAGAGGAATAAGATCAGTGTGGCTAGTAAGAATGAGAGTGATTCTAGAGCATACCATCCTCCTTTAATTATAGTTTGCAATTTACTGTAAATAACTTTATGATATTTTCCTAGTTTGGGGGAAATTCTTCAGACTTTTGCTCAACTAACTTCCGTGGGAATTCATGTGAATAAGGACCTTGAGAATTGAGATATGGAAATAATTATTCACTCTCGACAAGCTGGGTAGCTTGTCAGCTATCAGTACTACCACAGATTTCTGCGTGTTCTGAGCTAGGCCAGCCCCTGAGAAATGAAGCTACGTCAAGCTGATTTGCTTGTCTTCCATCATAAGGACTGTACACTTCCAAAAAGCACAACATTCATGCCTAGACCTGGCAAGGACTGACCAAGTCACTCACCTTTCTTCTTTTTCCCCCTGTTCTTGTTCTGATCAATATCCTTGATGTGCTGTTCATTCATTCTGTTTGGTGTCTGCTGATGTCACTTCTTTGAATAAAAATCTACAAAGAAAATACCTCCCTACTTGATAATTTTTTCCGATAAATGCTCATTTGCTTCTGTTGGTCACTTCTGTTTATTTAAGGAATTACCAGGGTGTTGTAAAGGATAATTGGGAGTCTGTGGATATATAATGTGACATGACGAAGTTGTCCACTCCGAGATCCAAACGATGTAGACTTTGCTGCTGGCGCTGTGCTAATTGGTAGGGCCATGCTTCCTGGGCAAATAGAAGAGGACAGGTGCTGAGGACAGCAGTTCTGGTATCGGTGGGGTTTGCAAGGCATCTGTGCTCACAGCATTGCCTTCAAGGGCATAAAAATTCACATGTAGCAAGTCAAGAAACAGACACGTATCATAAAAAAATAAAGCCAGAGTGTAATTAAATAATACAACATGACAAACAGTGCATTTCTAGGGAATTACAGCATGCCTTGGGTGGAGCTATAAGGCATGAGGCCAAAGGTTGGATGTCTTTAATCATCCAAGAGGCACAGAAAGCCCCTGATGCTGACAGTGCTAGAGAAAGGAAGAGTGGGATGGTGTGGGCAGTCTTTCTGCATACAGTTTAGAAACCAAGTTTTCATTTTATCCTGTTTGGGCATGGAATTGTCTGTATCTCCTGCATGCTTTTTGCTGTGTATGGCCTCAATTGGTTAACCTACTAAGACTGCAGAATGATGCTGACACATCAAACCAGCTAGTTCAGCACCCAAGTACATCTAATGAGTGGAGCAGAAAGTCTTATCCTGGATCAAGTCAGTTTTTTCCATCCCCTGTGCCTGGACTGAGATTTCCATGAGTAAAACTCAAGAGCAATGAGAGCAGCTGCTAACTCTGGTATGGGGAAGAGGGAACTGGGAGAATGAGAGGATCCCTGGGGTGCTGAGGAGTCTGTGCTGAGGGTAAGGCTGGGGAGACTTGAGGTGATGTGTCTGGGGTAACAGACGTTTATGACCATGGTCTTGGCCAGAGAGGCTCAGAGGGTGACTTGGAAGCCAGAGTTGCATTTTTCAGTGAGGAGGGACAAGTAACGAGCAAGACCATTTTCAGTGCTTTTCAGTGTGGATGATTAAAATATAATTCTGATATCACCACGTGTCCTGATGGCTACTGTTGTACATCTGTACAGGGGCTGTGAGATTTCAAGGAGCTGTGGGTGGAATGGCTAGTTTTGTCCTCTTCATGGTCATCTTCTCCAAGTAATCTTTCTAAGGATCTGAAGCTTTATCCAAGAGGTAGGTATGAGGCAATGCTTGCAGGTGCAGTGTTTTTCTTACCCTGTGTTCTTCCTGTTATTTCCTGTCATTTGCCTGGAGAGACAGCAGACTTCAGCAGACATAAGGCTTCTACTGAGAACTGCAGCTGGCAACAGGATGTCGTCTCTCAGTGAGAGGCAGAAGCCAAACACAGCACTCTTGCTGCAGTGACAGATCCCAGGAGGGTGGAGAGTAACAGGCTCTTGGAGAAGAGGTCTTGTGAGGTGGGAGCCTTTGTGTCATGCTGGTAATAAAGTCTTCAGAGACAGAACATGCTGATTCACAGAAATTGAGACTGTTTGTGGGAATGAGTTGGCTTTCAAAGGATCTTGACTTTAAAACTATGGTGGAAATAAAATTTTGGAACTGTCAGGATGTTTTGGTAGTTTCTAACTGAATGGCTTTCTCAAACAAAATTAATTTTTGTTTTGAAAATTAAACTTAATAGCATATTTAAGAAGTTGCATTGAAAAGATATGTTTTGAAATTGTCAAAGCAAAATGCTGACCTTGAACTCCAGGGCTTTTTTCTTTGCCTCAGGTCTTCAGCTCTGAAAATTGAAATAATTTAAAACTTTCCTCCCACTTTGAAGTGGGATATTGATATCTAGAAAAATGTTTACAGGGAATTGTTTCTCTCTCTGCTTAACATAATGGACTGTGCCACTTTAACATGGAGTAGCCCCATTTAAAAACAACAAATTTCTAATAAATTCTCTTAAAAAAAGAAATATAACGATTCTATTGCTACAAAGCCACCTTTTACTGTCACAATTAGTCTCCCACAAGTACAAGCAGGTTTTCTGATTTTAGGCTTAAAATGTTTACTGATGATTGTAATGCACTCGAAACCAAATACAGATGGTTGAGATTGAACAATGTTTTTCTCACACAGTATTTAAGGTTCAAGAAAGTCATAAAACAAAGAAGTCCCAATTCAGTACTGTGTAGCATGTCCTGCTGATGTGTTTATTTCTGTTGCCTGGATTTTAATCACTGGGATGTGCTCACTTCAAATGTGATGCTAAACATTGCCTGTTATTATAATGCATTTCCCAGGAAAGTGCATTCTGACTAGCATGCAAAGCGCAGGAGAAAAGCATAGGGGGATTATTATTTCTTCTTTTTAAACATGGCCTTAGAAAAAACAATGGTTCATTCTTTCAAGCCCTGTATCCTGAGTCCTATTTATACTGTTACCAGTTTGGCAAAGGGAAAGGGGTTTCCAAGTGAGTGTGAATTACGGTTGTACCTATGGACTCTCAGTGCCAGGGGGCCATACTCAAAGTGTGAATTCAGCTCTTCACCACTCACCATTATACTTTCTGCCCACACTGTGCCAGGAAGCTTCATGGTGTGGCTTGCAGCCTTACCAATGTGCTTAGTCAACCTTGGAGGGCCCAACTCCCATTGCCCATCTGCTCTGTGTGGGCATTAAAGACACCACTGTGCTTTCTTCCTAAGTGTAGTGGTTTGTTGCAGAGTTCTTGACTATAATTATGTACCACAGTAACCACTGTGCAGCAAGACATGAGTCAGTCGTTGACTTTCAGTCCAGCAGTGGTTGTGTTTTGGTGGTGATGGAGATTTCTGGGGCAGTGAGTGAGTTGTACACTGAAGCCCCGATAGTGACGTCATTAGGGCAGCTGGGCTCACTGGTTTAGCTTGTGTGATAGAAATGCTTCTCATCACAGTGATGCCCAGGTGACATAAGATGTATAGAGATATGATTGCTGGTTTTTTTTTTTTTTTTCCAAATTTTTTGTTTATTTATTTATTTATATTTGTAACATTCTTGGCACCTTTATAGTGCTATACATTGGCTAAATATATTGCATCAAAATGATGGCGCATGGTGAAGGTGGGTGAAAAGTAAAACAGAATAGCTGTGGGGAAAAGGCAGCAGCTTTTCAGTTTGCCCATATTATTAAAACTAAGACAAAATATTTTTTTTTCCTCTCAGATTGTCTAGAACCTCAGCATCAGGTCCGGCTTAGTCAAGCATGAAAACTGTTCATCCTGTGACTCTCCCCCCTTTTAGTGCCTTTCAAGTATTTTTTACCTGGGAAACCTTATGACAGCAGTATCTTGCAACATAAAACATTATTGCCCTATACTGTGTGCTTGGGATTTTATCATTATGGCAGAACACCAAAAGCAGCAGTTTGGCAGATTTGCTGCTGAGCTGGTTGGGTGCCCCTGTGTCATTAGTCCATGTTACATGAGCTACTGAAGCCCAGTACTCACTGCTTAGCGTGGAGGTACAGGGACAGAAAAGAAGCACTGCTGGCAGCCATCATCAGCTAATTTTTTTTTGTCTGTGATTTCAGGATGTTTAAGACACAAGAGAGCTTTTTTCTCATTAGTGAGGGTCAGTATGAAGAAAACAGGTCTCATGAAGTCCTGGTGTACTGTGTCACCCTGTTCCATCTTCATTTCAACATCACCCGCTCCCACCTTGCCTGAAAAGTTACACACTCTGCAGGATGCCTTGGGAAGACAGATTGTTTTCATTTGCAGAGAGGTTTGCAGCAGAGCACTTTTAAAATGACATTGTAAGAAATTGCTACAGTGCAAGACCTGATCTGACTTTTATTTATATAAAAAGAGATCAGGGTTAGGATTTCTAGTTGGAAGAAACCCATGATTTTACTAGGACAGGGAGGCTCATTCTTCTCCCTTGGCATGCCATGCTCTCTGCAATCTATTTGAGAGGCAATAAAGGAGGTAATAAAGTGGCAATCAAAAACAACGCTTCGGTAGTCCTGAGCCACAGTTTGTGGGATCTCATTTGGAACTTATTTACCTAACCCCCTCCCACACATCTGTCTGTCTTAGACACCTACAGGAGTTGTCTCCTTGGAGGGCTGAAGTCTGTCAGAAGATTAAATTTATTTCTTAGATCAGTCTGGAAGACTTCATTGTTGGGAAGGGGAAATTCAGAGAGGTAAGGGTATATGGGCACTGCAAGCATGGAGTACAGAGACAGCAGTTGTGACTCTGGATCCAGGAGCAATGCATTTCCCTCAGTGCCATATTGTACCAGGTTAACTGACCCTGCTAAGAAGAATTTGATATTTGACAGCAGAGCTAGCTGCTCACCTGGTAGTAAATCTGAGCAAATACTTCAGAACTAAGTTGATGATCTTTTATTGGCAGGCATACAATAAAAACAAGATGAGCTAATAATTTGTTCACATTCATTATTTTACATATTTTAAAAAGCTGTCTTTCACAGATCTTTTCGCTGTATGTTGATTATGAACCATTCTGTAAACATCATCAGTCTTCTTGATTACTTATTTGCAGTTAGGTATGAGGACTTTCAAGACCATGTTTCTGATCTAACTGGGACAAGTTCACAGTGTGGCTGGTTTTCATAATCCTGTGTGGATCGATTGGGTGGTTTCTCTTATTCATCAGGATGGCAAGAAGGACATATACTTTCTGCAGGTTTTCGTGGTGGTATACACTGACCTGGATGTGACAGAAAAAGGCTGAAGAGAGCTATGAATGATCTTAAAATTCAAAATTATATGGACAGAAGAGGCTTCTTTACCAGCTTCCTCTGTTTTACATTACTGCTCTGGAAGTACTTTTCATTTCCTCTCTCTGCGTTTTTGCAGATATCTTCTCTTGGGCAGGAACGTGTGTAAAGGGTAGAGCTGAACAGAGATGAACAGCCAGCAATAGAATCCTTTGTTTGTTATATGCATAGCAGTCTTCTATGTCTGGAGACTAATAGATTTAAGGTCCCGGGCTAATTTTTACATACGTAACTGTTGGGAAAATGGGACACAATTGACCATGATTACAAACCTATGCAGAGCATTTCCTTTAGTTTTCAGTCTTCCAGAATAAGGGTGGAATTCTGTGTTCCTTGCTGAAGCAAAGTCCCACTGTGCAGCTGAGTCAAGGTAATGGACAGTTGCCTGAATGAAGACTGCAGCATTTAGAAATAGAGGGCCAAGCAGATTTTCTTCACTTTATTAGTTTTCTTCCTTGCTGTGGTATTTCAGCACATCCCAATCTTAATACATTTCTCTTTGTAGCATACTTTGGGATGGAGGAAAATGTTCTCTCTCCAAATCTGCCTACAGGCAACTGATATGGGGAGAAGTGAAAAATTTTAAACCATTCTGGTTTCCACTGCTACAGGTGGGCCCTTACTCAGGTGGCTGAACATTTTTAAATATGCCCCTAGAGCTGTCTGTCTGAAAATCAGCGACGTGGCAGAGCAGGGACTTGAACCCGCCCTGGTGTCCCAGATGCTTAGCTAGTGCTGCAAATGCTGGCTTATCCTTCCTGTCCTAACACTGTACTTAGTCCTGTCACTGCTGCCTTTGATTTAGAAGGGCCGCTCTGAATAGAAAGTCTGTACTCAGGGTGAGTAATGGTGGTGAAATTTGTCTTTTTAGTAGTTGATTTTTAAGGCTGAAAAATCTGGCATATTCACAAACTGTGAATCAGTGCATCCAACTACAGATGTTATCCTCTGGAAACTGAGGATCCCATACCCAGACATACTGCTGTCGAAGTACAGAAATGCTATCTGAACATGATTCCTGTTTCTATGACATCCAGAAGATATCTGCTTTCTCTTTGTAGAAGCAAAAGATCAGAGAAGGTAAAAAGCAAACTAGAGTAACACAAAGGAAGGGGAAAAAAAATGTGTTCAAAAGACCTCTGTCTCTCCCCAGCTTCCTGCTCCCTCCCCCTGTTCCCTGCCTCCTCTTCCTTCTGTCTCTAAGGGTTAAATATGCAGAGGGAAAAAATTGCTAGACTTTATGTCTGTGCTTGGTGGGAACTATTAAATTACAGCTGGATGTTTTTAATTATGCCACACATAAATGCCTGAACACAACAGTGTTTTAATCCAAATGTGAGCCTCATTTATGTGTGTTCTGTGTTTGCTCTGAAATGCACTGGCTGGCACTTGTTTGTGGTGGCCCCTTTGTGGCATTGTAACAGTGTGTGGGGTTTTTCCCTCCCCTCCTCTTTTTTTTTTTTTCCCAAGTGTGAGGATGGGAGCTAGTGCTGGCGAGGGGGAAAGGAAATGGGTAATAAAACAGAGAGCTAAGCGGCTCACTGGAGCCAGCGATGCTGGGATCTGGTTAATTGCTCCGAAATGAAAAAGATTCGGGGGTTTTCATGAAATCCCATAGGTGCATTTGCCAAGCCTCAAATATTAGATTGAATTACAGTTTCTAATTCCTCCCCCCCTTTACCCACAGCCATGTGTCTTATTTCTTCCTAAAGCTTGTCCACTTTTCTGAGCAATGAATGTAAGAAAGAAGTTGAGTAAGGACTGCCTGCCTGCTTGTTTTGCACCTTCCCCACTTACATCTTTTCCTAATCCTACCTTTTATTAAAAAACAAGAAATCTGTCTCTCTCTCCTCCAACGTATCCTGATCTGTTTGTGGATTTGAGATTGAAATGTTGCCTATATATTCTGCCTTGCAAAGGGCTGCAGGGAGGGCATATGAGGAAGACTGTCTCTGTCCCATGTTCTCCACACCCACACACTAGCTAAGCATAATATAATCCTTTTCTGCGTAGCCACCAAGACTTGTTTTTTTAAAGGGGCTTTGACCTGTCCCTCTCATTTTCAGAAATAATTTTACATTGGCAGTTAGTTGTGCCAGCATTTTTACTATCCCACAAAAGGATTTCAGCACCTGATTTGTGGGGACTTCACTGGGAAATTACGTCAGTGGCGTGGCTCGAAGGAGTAGCTGTCTCTGAGATCAAATCCTTAAATGGTAGGATTGGCACCCACAAAACTGAAGCTGGAGCTGAGACTCTCCTGTGTATAAATTATATCCACAAATCAAGATGCAAACCCCTTTTCTGACAGTTATTGTGTTTTGTTAACCAGTGAACAATGTATATTTTCTTAGTCTGGACGTTTGGAGATTACAAAAAGTGCACCTTGGTTCTTAGGCTCATATCTGATCTAAGTATTGCTTCTCCTCTTGTGAGGAACTGGAAATCTTCCCTCCTTCTTCCACCCTGGAGCTGGGAAGGCCCTCTGAGTCACCTAGCTCTGTCCCAGTCTTGGAACGGGCCTTTCTGCTGGAAATTTCTCTGCCTTGTTTTTCTTAGCTGATTGCTCTGCTGCTCTCAGCATCCACCCGCCTCTCCCCGGCAGATAATTCTGATGCACTTCTTCTTCAGGGAGCTTTTTTTTTTATTATTATTATTTTCCTTTTGTTTTGTTTCAACTTTCTTTTTGTGTTTTGGGTAGAGGTGTTTTTGCATGCCAGCCTCAACTGAGTGGCTCAGTCCCTCTGTCCTCCTGGAAGTTGTTGTTGCCTACATTCCTGTGTTATTTCTCACCTTCCTCATACCATTTATTGGTGGAAGCTCCCCTGGAAATGAATGTGTGAAATATTCCTTCCAAACTATGCATGCACATTCACAATTAAATATAAATTCCTACTTTCAGTCTGCTGTGATTATTTTAAATAATTAAAAATTAAGAGCTCCATTTCCCACTCAAAGGCAAGAAAGATTTAAGCCACCGTTTAGCTGGCAGTGTTTATCTGGCTCCTCATGCAGCCTCTGCCATTAGGCAGTAGTCTGGCTGCCCAGCTTAAAGAGAGCAGAGCAACTAAGGGCATGCTCAAGTAAAGCATGCTTTGATACTTCTGCTGTTTCCTTGTACGTGATCTCATGATGCATTGCTGTGGGGAGATTTAACTGTTCTGCCAACTTGTTTTCAAGAACTGTTTTCAAAGAGAATGGTTTTAAATTGCTCACTTGGGGGGTCATTTATTGTCTATTTTTTTTTAGTGCTGGTTCCTCAGGCATTTGAGGGTGAAATCTCTATTGTTCACCCCACCTCCAGAATGATCAGAAATCATGGATTTTTATTTAGCCACCCACTGTCTTTTGACCTGAATACTTCAGTTTTTCTTTCCCACCCAGTCCCTTCCTAATGTTAGCCTCAGTCTTCCCATCTTGCTCTCACCCTGTAGGGTAAGGAAATGTGGTTTCATCCATGAATTACATTAATGCCATTGTGTGAATCATTAGTGGATCCAGCATCACAAGCCCTAGGGGATCAAATACTTGCAAACCACTAGAGAGAAATTCTAATATCTAATACGTGGCAAGAATCATCCTTGCTCGAAGAAAACAAAACAACCCTATTTAATACCCAGAGAAGGTCATGGTGCTTAGAGAGAGCAGAAGGCCTTGTGTAATAGACTCGAGGGGCCCAGAGGCAACCATCCTGCTTCTTCCTTCTGTCTGCATTCCTTCTCATCTCCCCTCCTCCCCAGGCGGCTCCCTCTCCAACCAGCTAACCAGATCCTTCCCACTTGTGGCACATAATGGCAGTATTTGAAGCCCTGACTAGGCTGTTGCCTTGTTCTTCCTCAAAACAAACAAACAAAAAGTCAAGAGGAAGCATGACTAACTCAGGGGAAAAAAAAAAAAAAAAGAAGACAGAAACTGAGCTTTTGTGGTGGGGCAGGAGAAGAAAAGCTGAACACCTGCTGTTCTGCTGTGGTGTTATCCCAATTGCCCTAGAGGTTGCTGTTAGTTCTGCCTTGGCAGGCCTTTGTGCCAGCGTTTCTACTTTGTCTTAGCCCTTGGTAGAAGACAGCACAAGAACATGAGGTTGTCTCACATCTCAAGGAAGAGTGTAAGATGCAACCTTGTGATTGCTTGCTGGCACCTCTGATGATCCCAGCACTTCAGTAGGTGTTCAAAAGCTGATTTACTTGTTTTGTTGTTTTTTTTTTTCTTTTTTAATGTAATGACAGGTACTTGCATTTGAAAATTTTAGCCAGACATCCTCTGGGATGTAAACACACAAGGTATATTTGGCTGTTGACTCCTGCAGTATGCATTACCTGTGTAAGAATGGGAATACTGTGCAAAAGCAGAGAAAGCAGATGGAAGTGCTCTGTTATGCATAACAGGACACAGATTTCCCTTAATGGCCTCATCCTGCGAACCTTGCAAAGTCAAAGGTACTGCAAACCCTTTCCCTGTGGAAACACTTGTTCCCAAGTATCAGGCATCAATGCTTGATTCCCTGCAAAAATTAGGTGGTTAATAAATTTAGTAATCTAAGTAATTAATTGGCATAGCTAGATCATCTGTAGTGCAAGTGGTAAGCCTAGAGATGTGTATAACATCTTAAAATAGCTGTTGAAATATTTGCATAAAGTTACATTTTTAATTTCTCTTCTGTTGTGAGCTATGAATTAAAGTATTGGAATGTGGAAATCTTCAGTTCCAGAGGGTGGTGGCGGGACCAGAACTGAAGGGAGGGTTCGTTAATTTTATCAAGTATACAGAGCAAGTTTGAAACAATTTGAAATCAGCTAGGTTGGTTTTAACTGCGTCTGGGTTTGAAACTCTTTACAAATTAAACCTGATCGTTTGTATAGGAGTTCTTACACTCCATCTCAAGAGCTAGCAGAGATGAAAAAACAATGGAGAGTGGAAATATTAAAGTCAGTATTCTGAGAAATATCAGGTAACACTCTGAATTTTCAAACTCTTCGATACTGACATCTGTAAACAGAGATTCAGAAAGCTTACTTTTTGAAGCTCATTACTGTAGTGAACTTGTTAGTTCTCTGGCAGCTATGAAGGTTTAGCCAGCAATGATGTCAGACTCAGAATTAAAAGTATGTGTGGAACAGATAAGATAAAAGGTGCCTTTTTTCTTCTTTGAACATTAAGAGTTTTCTGGTTGTAGTTTCTTGAACTTGTTGAAGTTAGTACATGATAACACAAGCTATTTTGGGACGGGGAAAAATAAATCCTTTAGGCACAACAACAACAAAAAAACACCAAAGAGAAGAGCTTCTCCTATCCTGACCCTAAGTATACGGAAGATTGATTTTCTGTGTGTGTGATTAAATGTCTTAATTTATTAAGCAAAGACTTACTGAAAAAAGGAAAATTATAAAAATAATGCTTAATCCATGCATATGGCTACTACAGTGTCTGTTTGAATAATAGATCTTTTTCTGCACATCAGTGTTATTACAAAACTGGAAAAGCATCAAAGGAATATTCTGCTTGCTGGATGAGCCTTAGGAAGTTAAGTACTGAGAGGAGGCTAGGTTATGCTTTTCCAAACTGTGAAACAGATAAAAATAGAGCTGAAGAAATCCAAGTAAGGTGATATATAGGTACAAGCCCTTACTGGTGAGATTTCTGATCTGGATTAGCAATGTTCCATTATTTATAAAGAATGTGGAAGCACAATGATACTTTAAAAATTGAACTAGATACTGTTCCTAATTGGAGACCTCTTCTAAATATCACATCTTTTGTTAATTCTACAGAAACTTACATGAACTATAGTAAAAGTACTGAAAATATAAATAGTAACCAAGACATTTTTAAGTGATAGATTTTACTAACAAGGTACAACATAAACAGATTACAAGGTATATGAGCATTCCTTATCAAGCAGAAGCTCATATGATACCTGAATGGTTTCATGATTTCTAAAAAGCTGTTTAAATCAGTGGGCTTAAAGCAACTCCTGTCAAAATCAGAGGGAATTTTACCAGTGGAAACAGAATTAAGCCCTAAAGAGATCATTTTTTCAGCACCTTTGAAACTTTTCATCTGCCACCATTGGAGCCAGTGGAAAGGATTTCATTGACTTTGGCACATAAAGAGATGTTGGCTGTGTAACCCAAGATATCTTGTGTGTGCCAAAGCATAAACGAAATTTAGAATGAGACCAGCTTTTCTGTAATGGTGATGATATAATACTCAAGAGCAAACAACTAATAACCTCGTCTTAAAACAAGAATCCATCATGAATGCTCTGAGACCAAAGGGAAAATTTGCCTCTGGCCTCTGGGATTCCCTACTGGGCAATAAAAAGAGGAGCTATATCATGCAGAAAACGATGAGGAAAGAGGAAAAGCCCTCAGGAGAAAAAAGCCTGTTTCCTTTCCCCTCCTTGTGTCCTGGCATAAGCTCTATTTACCGCTTGTGTACAATTCCATTGAGAAAAACCAGTTCATGATAGAACAAACTGAGAAAGTGCTAGTTCAGGCAACTTCTTCTTTTCTTTCATGGATTAATGGCAACTGAAAATGAAAGGATTATTTAAGGCCATTTGGGCAATATTAAGTACTGGCTATTGTGTGAGTGTAGAATCACATGTAGCCTGGAAACCAAAGACAGCAAACCACATTAGGTTAGTGTAGGTGGATATCTAGGTTATGAAACAGGCAGTTCTTGCATTTGCTTGTCAGTAGTTAGAGAACTGCCTGTTCTGAAGAAAGAAATTAAATAAACGGTGGTTTTCAGTCAGCCTTTCTGAAATCCCAGAAGAACAGCCATGCTACCTAACTCTCCAGAAAACAGCGTCTTAGTGACCATTCTCGCAGATCACTTTTTATTTCGACTTCTGCTGAAGATACAAGAAGCCAAAGTTCAATCAAGTTCACTATTCAGCTTTCTTTATCAAATCCATTCTGCTGTGTTTCCCTGTGGGTCAGATACAAACAGTTTTCAAGCCTTTGGTGGGAAATGCATTTCATAGACTGGGGGAAATAAGAACTTAAGTGAGTGTACCCTGGAGTGTATACATCTCTGTCTGTGCTGAGACAGGACCTGCCTTTTGAGTATCTCACTTTGGCTTTTGCTTCTCTCTGTATCAGCTAAAGGTTCTAACTGCTCTGCTTCTCCAGTTTTGGAGAAGTACAGGTGTGCAGGTGTCCCTTCATATTTGCTGTGTGAAAACTAAGTCGGAGAAATGAGCTTTATATTAACTTGCTGAAGTGAAATACATGCTTATTCTATTATCACACAGATGTGTGTTGCACGGAGAGAGGCTTGCTGTCATACCTCTCCATGTTCTCAGATTTATTATCTGACAATTTGATTATGCCCAAATAGGTTTACATCTATGGGCATTCATGGCTGTAAGAAAGAGCAGGGACATGAAAGTGCATATCTCCAATGTAAAGCAGTGTAAACATCCCTGAAACACCATCAGATGAGCTGGCTTGGGGTCTGAAAGATATAGCATCGCTCTGTGGGGTGGGGGGTGGGAAATAGGACTCAGGACCGGTTGGCTTTGGTGTCATACAGTACTAACATGACTACTGCTTGTAGGGTCTGAGCTAGCGATGGTGTGGGATGCTGTGTCAGAATGAGGCTGGCAAAAATTTGCTTGCAACTAGATCTGGAAATCTCCTTGCATTTGTATGAACTTGCATTTGTTTGGAGGAGTTGAGTGAAAGGATGTAGTATGAGAACTTCTGAGTTCAACATACATGGGTTTTGGGAGGCCACTGGTCTTGTATTACCCTGTAGAGGAAGAAGCTTCATTGATACTGTCTGGAGAATGACTAAAGGAAATTAAATTTAAAAAAAAATTAGCAGAAAGCTACTACTTTTTGTTTGTTGTTGAGCAAGTGTATTGTGCTAATTCGGCACTCCGTGCACCCGTGTGCTTCAGGAACCTGGTTCCCAGTGACCATATGTAACAACTTTCATTAGGGATGGACATTACACAGTGTTGTGTCGTATGGGACTTCTTGCACAGACTAGGTGTTCATTACTGGTGTAAAGATAATGGCCAAATCACAGATTGTTCCCAAATGAATTGGCCACATTACGTTGTGTGTTCTCCAGTTACAGCTCTGGGTTCTTGAGAATTTAGAACTGATCTTTTAAAATGTACACAGGAATTATTTAAACCAACAATGAGGAGTGTGAAGAACATACATCTGCACAGAATACTTGGTGCCTTCCCACCCACTTCTCTGTGCCTGGGAAACCTTTACTTTTCTTTCTTCTTTGTTTCTTACAGTTTTGGATGTCTTACTGCATTGATATTTCCTATTCTGGATATTTTGAGTCTTATTAATTGCAGAAAAATGGTTGACTGATACTTTCTATTATTTTCATGTACAAATGCTGGTGGAGAGTTCCTGATGTTTAGATAGTAGTAATTAAAAAAGCCTCTGAATTCCAGGATAAGGCTTTTCAAATGGGCCCAGGCTCACTTTCCCCTTTTATCTAACCTTTATTCTTTCAGACTAGACATTCTTTCCTATGTGTTAAGGAGTGATTGGTTTTCTTCCCAGTCTGGATCTACAGCAATCTCCTGGGTTATTTTGTCTAAGGTCGTTGTAAAAAGAAGCAAAAATTTTTGTTCCCCTTCTCTCATACAGAAGTGAGAGTCTTGTTCTTGTTGTCTTTCCTTTGAGCAGTGGGGAGGAGAAATTCCTTCCTGACAGCTGAAAGGACAAACAATTCAGAAATATAAACATTAAAGGAGCTGGGGGGTGTCATTCTTAAATCACACTGGTGTAAATCAGCAGCAGGATCAAAGTAATATACATTGCATCACTTAACGGGAAATCTACTTGCCCCCATGCACATCTTTTCTTACAGGAGTCGGACTCAGTTATGTCCCAAAATCTTGTTGGACTGGTGTTCTCATGGCACAGTATTTTTGGGAAGAAAACAGGCCAAAGTGAAGCAGGTATCACAAGCAGCAGGAGACACAGCATAGTGTGACACAGGACAAGCAGCAGGAGACACATAGACAAATACTGTGGAAAGCCCTACCCCAAAGTTTGACCACAGGAACACCAGACCCAAGGCTGTGGTGTTCTTACAAATGGGTGTATTGGAAAAGGGATAAACATTCTACTGGCTATGCCTAACATTACGCAGCTGGCACTATCTATAATATACCCTGAAAACTCCAATAACAAATTTTTACTGGATTTATGAGTTGCAGGACAGGAGCTAAGTTAGCTCTTGCTCAGTCTTGACGTGTTTGGAGCGATCTCGCCTTTGTATGTCTCAGACATTGTTTTTTCTGATTTGGTTTCTTTATATCTTCAGTAGTTTTTATCAAACTGGAACAATGACGTTCTTTCTCTAACTTGGCTTAGGGTCAGAAAAGAGGCTCTTAAACACACATGTTTTATCTAACAGGCTTTTCTTTTAATTTCTTATTCAATTAACAGAGATTCTCTGTTCTTTAAATTTTTCAATTACCTTTTTCCTGCCTAGTTTAGAAGTGCTTGGATTCCATTTTTCAGAGTAATTATAACTTTTCCATTAATTTGGTAGCTGTGATAGCACTTGCCATCTGCCACGACACATGCATGCACTCACCCACCCACTCATCAACATGCACATACAAATGGCGTCTTTAAAAGGGGCCATAGCATGTCCACAGAGGTAAATCTGACATACCACTTACAACAGAGGCCACCTAACCTCTCAGTTTTTTGTAACTTTGATCATTCCCCCTGTAGAATATTTCTGTGTCAACGTGGAAGGTTTCAAGAAAGTTGGTTTAACCCTTATCAAGAAGGGGGCAGAGGGTAATAATAAGTAATTTTGGCCTATGACAGTATTATTTCCTCCGACTTTGTTTCTTTCTCTGTGTCTGTTTTTCTGTTTCTGTGTCTCTAACCAATTTTTTTCCTGAGGGATCATACATTTTACTGTCCCTTAAAAATCTACGCAAATCTAATTGACTTAAGAGCAAATTATCTTTATACCCGTTCCTTGGATCACATCAGATGTCTGCTGCTAATGTTCCTGAATGTTCTTCATACAGATCATGCAGCTGGCCATGGTTCAGTTAAAGTTTACAACATTAGCTAAGGCTTATCTCCTATATAAAAGGTGCTGGTCTAAAATACCGTTAGAACTGTGATTTGTCTTTGGATTTGCCAGAGACTTCATATCTGACAGATGTCAAAGTGACCCTATGGAATATAGGGAGCATTACATATAATTTTTGTAGATATAAACCTCATTAACACATTGTTTCTAGATGTGTGAATATTACTGCCACACTTAATGATGATTTTTGTTTTTAATTTCAGTCATTAGCAACTCCTTCACTAAAAGCAATGACTATGCCCTATGATAAGATTATTATACATCCACTTTCTCCATATTTTCATTGGGCATTTTTCTCTCTGTTGGCTGAAATGAAATAAAATAATGAGATTTTTTTAAAGATATAAGGTAATTTGATGCTTTCAGGTATGAATTGAAGACTTGATTAAGGTTTAGATGCTCTGAAGATGTGTATCCTCACTGAAATGACATGGACCTGTTGGAGCAAGTCCAGAGGAGGGACATGAAGATGATCAGAGGGCTGGAGCACCTTTCCTGTGAGGAAAGGCTGAAAGAACTGGGGTTGATCAGTTTGGAGAAGAGAAGGCTCCTGGGAGACCTTTCTGCAACCTTTCAGTGCCTAAAGGGGGCTTTGCAAGAGAGCTGGAGAGTGTCATGAAACAAGTGTTTTAAGGTTGCTTAAAAAAATCACCAGAAAAGGTATCAGCAAATGCAGGTTTAATATAAAGGCATCAGCCCAACAGAGTTTGTGGCAAGTTTCACTCTACTACTTACTAAACAGTTAAATTATACTGAGAAAAAACACACAAAAAATCTAAAGTCAGTATTAGTTCAGATTGAAATAAACCTAAGACCACGTATGTGGAGGCTGTGGTTGTGGCACGGGTAGGTGAGACTAAAGGACAGAAGGTATAAGGACAAAGAGGGATATGGCCCAAAGGCCTGGCAACACTTAATAGCACTTAACTTATAACTTAACACTTAACAGCATTGACTTAACACTTATTAACTTCACAATTTAACTTGGATCCATATATGATTTACTATAACAGTAACTTACTTATAAACCTAAAGTACTTAAGAACTTAAGAAAGTTGTATCCCTAGCATATTTGATATAGCAGATGCACACAGATATAAAGAGTCTTCACAAGGTAGCTGTGAAAAATTTCCCTCAAGTTCCATGAAATACTCACTTTGAATGTTTTTCCATTCATCTCAATGGGTGAAGGATTGAGTCTGGAGGAGTGAGATGTCAGCCCAGGATCCATCAGTTGGTGATCCTCCAAGAAACGGCAAATGTGGAAGTTGCTAACTCTGAGAGGCATCCCAGCTCACAGGGATGGTCACAGCCTGCTGTGGCCCAGGAGGGCTCAGTGGGTCTTGTTTTGTGCTGCTGGTTATAGGGTTGCAAGAGCGTGTGCTTTAGTCATATTAACCTTTCACCTTGACCCCACTTTTCATTCCTACACTTTAAAGATACAAGGACCAAAAAATGTTATTCCGGCAAAGAAAAGTTTCCAGGGTTGTTCATTAAAAAAGTAAGGAACTTGTTAGACAGCACAATACTGTGTAGGAACAGACAGTATTTCTGATAAGCTTGGAGGAGCTCAGCCTGGGTTTTGTCAAGGCCGAGGCCTGATGAGCATTTCTCAGATCATAGTGCGGTCTGTGGGGTGGGGTGGGGATGCACCACCACGGAGAGGGACTTTTCACAAGCAATAGGACAAGGGAGAATGGCTTTAAACTGAAAGCGGATTGGTTTAGATGGGATTGTAGGAAAAACTTCTTCAATGTGAGGGTGAGACACAGGCTGCTCAGAGAAGCTGTGGATGCCTCATTCCTGGGAGTGTTGAGCAACCCAGTCTAGTGGAAGGTGTCCCTGTCCATGGCAGGGGTGTTGGAACAAGATCTTTAAGATCCCTCCCAACCCAAACCATCTATGATTCTATTAAATGATACCTTTTTGTCTCATATTATTCATTGTAAGTCATAAGTAATTATACTTACAAGTAATTTAATTCAGCATAAGTGCTCATTTCTGGGTTTTGTTTTCTGGAGAAAATTTTATGCCAAGCAATGATCCACACTTTCTATTGTAGCACCTTATAACTGCAAGTGGTTTTGTTTTTTTTTGTAAATGTAAGTGCCCACAGCTGTGTCTGTAGACAATACCTGTATATCCAATAAAATCCAAACCAAACCAAAGTGTGGGATGTAAATATGTATGTACATAGCACATGTGTATGATATACGTGTGATTTATTATAGTATGTAGCTGAATGTATTGTACTAGGGCAAGGAGGCGAAAGCTCCTGGTAATTCCATTCTTGATTCACCATTGCACTGGGATTGCTTTGGCCATGCAAAGTAATTGTAAACCTGGCTTTACTGGGCAGTTAAAGTGGGTGTACAGCTGTCTTGTGTCAAGAAACTGAGTGAAGTAGCCAATGAATTCAGCACAGAATTCCTGCTGTTTTGGTGTGGTGGAAGCTGCTCCTCAGGGGGCCTTTCCAGTGAGCATCTCACTGAGAATGGAGCCGGGTGATAGTTGGAGCAATTTCTTTTTCCACAGCCCAGTACAATGAGATCCTTTGAAACTTTCAGTGAACTTCAGCGTGTCTAAATTTGATTGTTAGAGCAGTCCTGCTTCTGTCTAATCTTACTCAGAGGGAGTGAATACCACCAGTCTCTCTCCACTCTGCACAGAGCAGCGTGGGCTGCAGTGGGTTTCTGTGTTTCACTGCTGGGGTGGCTGCTTTGCCATGACACTTCCCAAAGTATCTGCATCATACTTGCAGTACAGAATAGGGCTGTGGACTCTCTAATAGCGTGAGAGAGCAAAATAGGTAGAAATACCCCTGCCTACATTGCTTTTCAGTGTGTGTTTCTGAAGCACAGTGTTCTTCCTTCTGAAGGGTAGTGCTGGAGAGCAATCGGTCCTTTTCCGCCTGATAACTCTTCCTTTGTCTTGTTCAGTTCCTCCATCCATGCTTCCAAAGACAGGCTGAGCTGTACTACAACTCAGCTCGGATTGTCCAAGCTTTCAACTCCTGTGAAAAAAAGTTAGTAGTGGTTGTTTTTTTTTTTTGTTTGTTTGTTTGTTTGTTTTTTGGTTTGTTTTTTAAAAATAAAATAGGGAAAAAATTACATAAAATATAATATATAGATGCAAAATAAAAATACACACAAAAGACGCTCTGCACACAATAGCTGGAAAGCAGAAGTGCAGCAGTCTTTTCCTCTGTCAGTGGGTCAGTGTGTTCTGTAAGCACTTCCATCCTGTCGGGTCCCTGGTTGGTCTCCACCTGCTAGCCGGCTCGCTCCAGAGGCAGCGCTGACCTGGCCGCTCCCTCATTTCGCTGGCGCCAGCGGCTTGATGGGCCTTGCACTTTGATTATTTGTGTTAACAGTTAATTTAGCACCGTGGACACGTGTGCCAAAGCTGCCTCCACTTCCTGCAGCCTTCCAACAAATGGGACTTTTATGAGATGCCTTTCACAGCTCCCCCGCCTCCTCCAGCTCAACTCCTTTGCCTCTCTTCTCCCCCACCCCTCCCCTGCTTTCCCTCCCCACCCCGCCGTCTCAATCTCAGCTGTAATCTTTTCTACATCTTGCAGGAAAAGAGCTATTTCTGGCAGCTCTGTCTCTAACACTCGCCTCACTCAAACTGATTTAATGGAGATTTATAGGAGCGAGGCTATGCAGCTCTGAGGCGCTTTCCCGAAAAGTTTTTCTGTGCCTGTGTTACGTATGGAATATATTTATTTAATGTTTGGTGTTGCATCTACACTGTCAACTCTTTGCATGACATATTCCACTCTTTTTTTTTTTTTCTCCACAAGAATTCCAGTGAAATCCTGTTACACAGCACATTTCTGGTCCAATTCATCCCAGCTGCTAACTTTACCAAGCTAAAACCTGACACCCAGGTCCAATTTCATAAATCTTTGTGATAATACTGACTCTCGTCTAAGGCAATATGTATTTTGGCTCACAGCTACAAATAAATCCTATCGTAAGTACCTTCTTCCTAGTATGCAGCACACTGCAATGGTCCAAAAAAAAAAAAGCAGCTTCTGTAAGAAGTTGTGGAGAAGAGAGACTATTATAATTTATCATGATTTTCCAAGTAAGCTCTCTGCTATCTTAAGAAATTATGTTCTCTAAAAATAAATGAGAAGTGTAGTTGTATATAACACCAAAACTGCTGTTTCTGCTGTTACTCCAGCTTTGATTGATGCAGAAAAACCTGAGCTGGTATGTAGGGGGGTTATATATTTACAAGTCAATACACACAACATGTTTATTCTGTTTCATGCTTTTCTAAGTGTCCAAGTGCTAAAGTTAGCATTAAATATTTAAAACGCAGCCAGATAAACAAAAGGAAATGTATTGTTAAAACCCTTATTTCATCTTTGTTATTGGAGAGTGCTTTGCGTAAGAGCTCAAGAGGGTATGTGCTAGTGCTGGGACACCTCCAGGACTCCTGAAGCTGGCACACATCCCATCCAGTCCCACTAAGCCTCCACGGGAGACCTGGCTTTTGTGTGGACTTTCAGCCTGAGGGTTTCTTTTACTTGACACCTTTTCCATCCTTGAGCGCTGACACACATGGAGGGTCCTCTGTCTGCTTACAGGGGCAGGAACTGGAGCATCCCCATCCTGCCAAGCGCTCCAGGTGGCTGCATTTCTGATGGCTTCAGGTGTAGGAGTCTCCTGATCTGAGCTGTTTACAGGAGCTGGGGCATAAAGCTTCTTCTCAGAGTCTCCTCTGAGTGACAATTCTTTTCCTTTGTTAGTGAAATGGAATGAGCTAAGTGTAACCTGTGAAGAGGTCGAGCACAAATCCTGTACACTCCTCATCTTCAAAACAACAAGCACTGTGTGAGCCATGATCCTGCCTGCTCTCCTGCCTCCTGCTTGTTTAACAAATGGTATTTTGAAATAATGCCATAGTGTATTTTTAAATATCAAATTTTGCTGTGTTTTGAAATTGCAGCTTCCCTTTGGTTGGAAAGGTTTTATCCCTGTGTTTAACATTTTGTTATTATGGTCTCTGCTAAGCTCCAGGACAGCACATTTTGGAGGTTGCTGGTGAATATCCTTTGTGTAGGCTGAGGCAGGTACTTTCCTCATGGATTTTTTTAACACCAAGGGAAAAGTTAAAAAGTTGGAAGAATACAGATATTACCATTTTGGATCAGACCAGCTGTGCCTTGAGACCACTGTTTTACTGTGAGAGTAGCTAATCCTGGATGACAGGCTTTTTACAAATTAAACATACTTTGAGAATGATTATCCTGTGTAAGGGTAGCAGCACTGGAAATTAAATGGGTTTTCCAGGCTGTGCTATTGTATGGCACATTGCTTTAGACTTTTTTGGAATTTACATTTGTTCTGGTCAGTTATGGGGTTTTTACAAAAGACCTAGGAAGTGTTGAAATTGCAAGTTCGTGTTGGACCAAGTGTTGCAGTAACATGGTGTTTCAACACTGTGTACGTCATGAACCTGTAATTTCAACACTTTCTAAAGAGTCACCAGAGTGTCTCAGGCTGAACTAACTAACATAACTAAGTGCTCCCCCCTGAACACTCAACTATCTTTTTTTTTTTTTCCCCTGGAAAATATAAGTTGAAATACCATTTGGCTGACATTAAAGAGTTTAAAATTGTTTTATTAATAATGAAGGAAAGTCAAAGTAAAGGATTACTGTAAACAGAGAAACTTGCTGACTCAAGGGGTAGCAGGAATGAGTCCTTCTGCTGGATAAGTACAATGGACTAGAGTTGCAGTTTTAATTATGGATTCACTTGTGAGGGACAAAGCTCAATTTTTACAAACCACCTGTGGTTGTGCTTCTGCCTTACGTCATTGCACATTGGTTCTGATATCAAGTGTTAAACTCCTGCAAATGAATCTGGCTGGATCTCCCTCAGGCTCAGCCAGAGTGGGGAAGAGAGATGCAGCACAGCTTTGAACGCAGTTTCAAGCAACCTAGCTGCCCTGCAAAGTCCACAGCAACAGACCTGAGACTTACATGTTCTGGCACATATTCTCCTTCATTAGTCTCGCTCCTCAAAGCCTCCATAACAAGCACACAGGATGCAACCTCCCTTTAAAAGACATCTTACTAACACTGGAGAAGCCAGGGCTGCTACAGCTGCAATAGTGAGAATGGACAAGAGCACTTTGCTTTGTAGACATCGTGGCTTTGTTTCCTCAACTGGCAGCCTGTCCGTCGAGTGACCTGATACTCCCATTCAGTGAAAAAATTCCTTGGTCCTCATACAATGGTTTTTGTGCACTGATTCAAAGTATTTTGCAACATCCCTTTATGAGGTTAAGAAAAGGAGGTACAGACCAAAGCGATTGCTGGAAGTCCCCAACGAGGGCAGCAGAGGACGGAGCCCCAGTAGCCAAGTTCTTACTCAGTAGCCTATTCACTTGAGACACTGTGTCTATGTCACTCAGCTTCCCACCATCCTGTGATGCAGGGCAAGCATGTGTAAGGTGAGTTTCTTGATGCAAAAGCTTTGTTTTGCATTTTTCCTTATGTCTATCTCACTTCAGTAACCTTTCAGAAGCATCCTCCACCATCTCATAACCCCTGATATTCCCTCAAGATCTAAATGACCAACATTTTCTCCAAGTATAACATTTTTCTCTCTTTGTATTTATGAGTTGAATTGGGAAACTTCCTGTACCATCCCTGGGAAACTGGACAACAAGCAAGACAGGAACTCCTGCATTAACACAGCTTGTATTAAACATGCACTGGTGTGACTGTATCTGAGGGTGGGAGAAGAAGAACTACTGGGAATAGCCACGATTTCTCCTTGTTGCAGGCAATGCTGCTGAGAAAGCACAAACCAGCCACAGTGGTGAAGTCATGCAAATGCAATGCTCCCAAAGGCCACAGGAATTGTGGAAAGATTTGTGTAAATATCTCATGCATTCTTGTGCTCTAAGGTTTATGGAAACAAAAACCACAGTCACAGAGCCGATGCCACATTTGCTTGTCCCTTCCCCCTTTTGTTTCTTCTGTACAGAAAGGTTGTAGAACAGTCTATGAGCAGAAAAAAAAACGGGATTTTTTTCTCTTTTTAGTTTTTACTAGTAATATGAAAAAAAAAGTGGAAAAGATGGTGAGCATAAACAAGGTTTAGCAGGGTGCAAGAGAAAGGATGGCGGATTCGTGAGTACCATGTGAACTTCTTTGCTTGTAAGCATGCCTGGAAAAATACATGCCACACTCGTGTTCCTCCAGTCATTTCAGACAGCACATTGTCTCTGTCACCAACCAACTGGATCCCCCTCTTTCCCTGCACCAGTTCATTCTGTAGATCGTCCATACAATTTGCTTACTCTCAAAGGGAAGATACTATATGTTTACCTTCCTGCTTCATTTTTGAGGTTTTATCATGCTCTCTTGAGAGGCTGACAATACCTGAGTCTAGACAAAACCAGCCCTGTTTATTCCTGTCCTGGCGTCATTCCTCTCTGTTGTTGAATGTACCAAGGACATTCTCCCTTTCTTCAGATGCTTTGTATCATTTCAGATAGTGGTATTACATTAGAGAGGGACGGTCCGCATGAGGGCTGTTACGAGTAAATAGCTCAGGGGAATAATGCACCTGCTGTCAGGGAATGTGCAGGTCAGTCCTACTGCTGCTACTGGGTGCGAGCTCATAGGAGATGGTGACTGACTACACAACACCGTCAGGAGAGGAGGAGCACTCTGTCAGGTGCTCTTTTTTTTTCAGGTGTTAGCTACTTACAGTCCCATACAGACAAGAGAGAGGACGGGAAAAAGGCAAAAGGAGATGGTTAGAAGAAGTGTCCTTAGTCCGCTTCAACTAACCACCACTTTTCAAGTCTGAGGGAGCTGTACCATCATCTTTTTTCAATTGATCCACAGACCAGAGTGTGGGGAGGACGGGAGCGAAGGACTCCAGCAGGGGCTGGAAGCTGTGAAATTACTGAGAAAGAAAAAGAACAACTTGTATTGTCTCAGGGTAATAACCAGCTTGGCTGCTGGCACGGAGACTGCTGTGACCCAAAGCTTTGCTGAAAGGCGAGCATCTTTCTCAGATCACAAAACCCAATCCTTTGCTGCCTTCTCACAGTGCCACAGCACCCTGTGTGTGCCACCCCCCCTGCCCCTCTTCATCTGCTGAGGTGCATTTTTTTTTAAGGGGAGATTTCTATACGTAGGGCATAGAATTGGCATATAAATTGGGCAGGATGAGCTGGTGCTAATACCAGGCTAACTGCAATGGCCATGGAGCCAGGCCTTCCTTGGCCTCTTGGAGGGACGTTGGCTGTGGCTTTGAGCAGCCCTGATGCTTCAGCAGGTGGCACTGTGAGTCCTGCTCACCCACTGTGGGGTTTTTCTGCTTCAAAAGGTATTTTTCTTTTGGATAAGGAATAAAGCTGAGGTTCTGACCACTTGCGGTCATTCAAAATGCCAAGGTATTTTTCAAAATTCAGGGGTGCTGGCCTAGGCTTCCCAGCCAAATTGCAGCTTGGGTAGCATCCCACCAGTCCAGAGCTACACCAGTGATTCCACTGGGATATGATTTATTTCTTCACTTCCTGTCCTAAAGGAACACCCACAAAGTTGTGAAAGTTGTGCACAGAGTACACAGTGCAAAGGAGGCTGCACTGATTGCTAGGTGAGGGTTAGCAGTTGCTGGTATTTCTGGAGTGGATCTTCAGATCAGAAGTGAGCAGGAAAGAAACAGCTAAGCAGCTCTGAGTCAGGGGTGCTGCTGATATATAACACAGATAACAAAGTGGACAAAATGCTCCAACATGTCAGCTGTGAAACATTTATTTAAGGTAACAAACATTTATTAAGTTAACCAGTAGCACCGTCCTCACTGTCTGTTGCTGCAGCCACTTTTGAGTGCAGGCTTTAGCCTTTCTTTAACAGAAGCAAAAGAAAATTGGTGCTAGTTATCTTTTCATATCGCCCAACCGGCAAACTCAGTAGCGGTGGTTTATTTGCTTCTATCAGTTGCTTCAGCTCTGGGCTCAAAAGATGATTATTTGATTGTTTTACATAATCAGAGTTTTGTTTGGATAGATGATTTAATGTTTTAAATTCTAGTGGAGAGCATCATCATCTTCTTTTTTTTTTTTCATGGGGAGGTCCCTTGCTCACAGCACAAGATTTGGAAAGCTCTAGAGAGAGCACTTTCCTACCTACTTCCAGATTCCCTTCAGCCTTTCTGGCCTCCTCCCTTCCGTGAGTGCTGCATGTGGGGTGCAGCACTCCTGACCGTTGCAGAGAGCTATTTGCTTATTTTATCTCTGAAAACAAAACAAATTTCTCTATGTTTTGTTCTATTTCCTACATGATAGAATCTTTTGTTTTCACTTGCAACCTTTGCAGCTTCCAAGAATTTTTCTCCTTGTGGTTTGCTGAGATGCGCAAGGTTCAACAGTCTGCCACCAGGCCCTGGCCCAAGGTCGAGGATTCCCTCCTTTTCCTTCCCAGTATTGTCCTGCATCCTGCAAGGCCCTTCTCCTTACATTGCTGTGGCTGTCGTGACAAAGGGGACTGGCATCAGGCACGCTCCTGCTGCCACGGTGACAGCTGCTAAGCACTCGTCAAGCTCTAATGACAATAGCATGACCTCAGATACTTTATTAAGAAAGAAAAACTTGAAAGGGAGGGTACACTTAAAAGCAGACAATAACACCTCGTCTCAGTGCAATGCATTGTTTTTGCAAGCCTGGGACAGAAATGCTTTAATATAATCTTGGCTTATTCTCTCCCAGCCTCCCTCCCCATTTTACACACAGGTTCATCCACAGCCATGCTGGACTGGAGTTCGCAACAGTTGCTGTGGCTGTAAACATGCAAATAGATGTTACCTACTGCTGGGCTCAATATGAAGCCAGGTATCTTATTGGCCAGGCCATATTTCTAAAACTGCTGTGACACTCCCAAACTAGTTATTTCTCTGTGCTTCACTTCCTCTGGGGTGATGATGGTGTAAAATAGGAGTGGATGGTACTTTAGTCCCCATGACAAAGCCTCTTGAGCTACGCAGGTCTGGATAAAGCTGTGCTATGGATGAAGAGGGAGGGTGGGAACTGTGCTGCTTCATGGTGCTTCTTTCCCACAGGGACATGGAAGGTATGGACCCTGGTGGGCAAGTGCCTGTGTTCAGCTGTGCCTGAGCACAGGGCTCTGCAGTTGTGATGGCCCTGGCAGAAAACATTCGCCCGAAGCCACAGAAATTAGTAAATAGGCTTGGCAGAAGGAGGAAGTAGAGCTGGTCAGAAAAATTCTGACTAAACAAGTTTTTGTTGGAATTTACCGATTCATCAACATCAAAGCACTTTGTGGAGAGGATCCAATTTTGACAAAGTTGCTTCCAAAACCAAGCAGGGCTTGAAAACTGCCTGCCAGGCACATTTTGGAAACCTGGCTAGTTTTATGCTGATTTACGCTGTCGGTTCCTTAGCTGTTCACCAATGGCTGTCTGTTAAGAAGTGTATCTTTCCTGGTGTAATGACTCTGAAGCGATTGTCTCCAAGCGAGGAGTCCTGTGGTGATCAGCGTCTGTGGCCCTGTTCATGCTGTTTGTAAAACCCCAGGCCCAGGGACACTGGCTCTGCATAGTGCTATCAACTTTTATCAGAGGCTCCTTCTTAAAAAACAGAGAAATCGACTGACCTAAGAGTTGATGCTTTCAATTCCCGGACCTTTTAATTTGAATTTGGAAACAAAATGTCTGAGTTTCATTTCTTCTATACACATGCTTAAATAATTCCATTGATTTAAATGGAATTACTACTCAGCTGAATTTGTGTAAATCAGAGAAGTTCAGTGAATTGCTACATAGCCTTTGAAACATAATGAAGCCCACAAAAATATCTAGTTATTTATACTCTCCAGTTGGAGTGAAAAACTCTCCTTTTGTTTCTTATGGATGATACTGGTGGTAAACCGTAAAAAAAAAAAGGAGAGGAAGAAGAGGAAGAAAAAAAAACTTGCTGGACCTGGTTCTTCTCAATGTGCAATTCCTCCTCTTTTATCCTTTGCAGCTGGGTTTGTGTGTGTGTGTGTGTGTGTGAGAGAGAGAGGAACAGAGAGAGGAAGAGCTATTTCACATTTCTCGTGATACGCGTTGTTTGGGGTTGTGATAGCTGGATTCATTGTGCATAATCTACAAGCCTTTACAGAGTATTTCTTGAGCTTCTCTTCATGGGAGGAAAATTAGATGGTGTGTTGTTTGTTGTTGTGTGGGGTTTTTTTGGGGATTTTTTGTTGATTTTTTTCCCCCCCGCAGGGAACTTTTCCAGTGTCTAGTGTGAACATACAGTACTGTAGAAGCACAGAAATATGCCATTGCTTTCAGGCTTGCCCATGTCCAGATGTGCGTCCCAAGATGTGCTAGCTTTGGGGAACATAAAGCAAACTGAAAGGAACAGGATTTTACTGAAACAAACAGGATTCCACAAAAAGAAGCAGACCAATGAAAGCTGTGCAGGGAACATTTTCTTTCATAGTACCTATGATTATGCAATTTTGCTAATGCAGTGTACTTCACCATATGCCTGTCTTTTGCAGCAGACTCCTTGCTTTTTTTTCTTTTTTCAGTTGGACACAAGATAATCTTTTAAGTAATGTGTTTATTTTAGCTTTGTTTTTCCCACTCTCCAAGGTCTGCTTGGATTTCTCTCCTATCTTTTTTATGTGCGAATGACATTGGCTGTTATAAGGTCAGGATCAGAATTCATTGTGGGGGGCAACAGTGCTATAATGGCTTGACATGAGATCAGAAGTAATGTTGCAGTGAACATAAAAAAAATAAAAAAAAAAGTAGCAAGGCTTATGGTGCCTAAAACTCTGGGTTTCCCATCCAGACACCATCTGTGAAGCACTTGGGGACAGTGCCTAATGTCTGAGTCATCATGTTTGGCAGTCATTTACCCAGTGGTCTGTTTCCCTGGGGGGAGTATTCATAGGGGGAGAAAAGAAATGCTAGAAGGACAGAAGATAAACTGCCCTTTAGCCCCTTGATTTATATTTGGTCAGAGTACCCCTGTTCTATTTTCTTTTACTTGGAATGTATCTTGGACATGTTGTTTCAATATGAGACAATCAGCTGGGCTCTCAGAGGAATGTCCCTGGAGACTCAAAACAGCCTCCCAGTAGGGTAATATGTTCAGCAGAATTCTAAGATGTGTTCTCCAACATCTGCAGTCTATTTGTGCCTCCAGAATATTTCCCATCAGCATTTGGGGAATCAAAAGGGACTTTGAGAGATGGTCACCAATTCTCCACACTGCATGATAACTTGTAAAATGTTTACTTCTTTAAACTTCTACTGAGATGGTGGTTTGTTTCTTTCTTTCCTTTTTTTTTTTTTTTTTTTTTAATTTTTTTAAGAAACTAACGACAGAAGGACATGAAAATACACTTTAAATTTTTTTTCATATGAATGGGTTCTGAATGTAGTAGTAACCTCCTGGGAAACAAGAAGGCCTAGGAGTCATCATGGACAGCACAGGGAATGTCTGTTCTGGGCACGTGATAGAAAAGAATACTTATTAGACTGCACATTAGAAGTGGGGTAGACAATCACATGGAGAGTATTACATATTGCATCTGAGATGCCATGTCTTCATTTTGATTATTTCATTTGGTTTTAGTAACCTCATATCAAAAAAAGACACAGAACTAGAAACAATCTCCAGGCAGGGAGTGAGAATAGCAGAGAACTATGCAGAACATACTCCTTGTATGAAGACACTGAAAAGATTAAGATTATTTATGCAAGAAAGGAAAAAGAATAAGAGAACATACAGCAAGTGTCACATAAGGAAAATAGATAGTATGCTTAAAGAGAATTTAAACCTCCTTTTCAACCTTCCCAGTGGTATAGGAATTAGGAACGTTCAGAAACAAAAATAAATACTAATTGACACAATGTGCAGTCAATCTGTGGGCATCGATTTTGCAGGATATAATTTGTACAAACAGCAGAAAGTTGGCTGAAAGACTGAGAAAAATATTGTGTACAAATAGTAAATGAAAATGACCTTTTAGGTGAGATAAAACCAAGTCCATCTAGCTTTACTCACCATGGCATATAAAGGTAAGAAGAAAGATAAGCATATCACTGCAATGCTGGAAGAATAAGGGAATGTGTGTTCTTCTGGCAAGGAGTCTCTCGGTCACCTGTTGGTATTCATGGGAAGCTGTCTGTTTGCATGACATTGATTGCTATTTAATTCTGGTGACTGAGAGCACTTACTAATTAAGAAACAGATAAAATTCTTTCCCTTTGTTACTCTTCCTCAGGAACTTTAAGATTTCACATGGACTGAGAGGAGGCATTTGTCCATGAAACAGTGACAGTGAGAAATTACAGGCATGTCTGCCCTAGCACTACTCTTTTTGGCTGTGTGTGGAGACAGACTATCAAACTTGGTGGACCAGAAAAAGGTATGTCATGGCAATCTTCATCACAAGGCAAAAGAAGCAAGCTGTGGTGCTGCACATGAAGCATATGAACTCACACCAAGCAGTAAAGAAAACATCTAGGGTTTTGATTTCATTCATCCTTTTTTTCTTTTTTTTTTTTTTTCCCTGAGTTCCTTTTTCTGTTTCTGTTCTGTGAAAGCCAAATAAAAGCAACAAATAACCAAAAAATCCCTAAACAAACAGCTGAGACTTTGACTTGTGAAACTGTATTTGCATGTTTGTTCTGAAGAGGTTCCCATAGCCCGGCTCTGACTTTTATCTATCCCCACAGGATGTACTCCTACACTTTTTCTTCCAGGGTCCCATGCTTCCTGTGGGTGTTCCCACAGCTGCCAATTCAGACAGCTTGAGTCTGGAATAGACTTTGCACAATCCTGAAGATGCTATTCTCTCACTAAGTCAAGTGATTCCACAAAAAATATGGCAGATGTTTAGCATCAGGAATCAAAACAGCATTTTTGCACCACACAGCACATTCTTCTCTCCCTGATACCTTTAATTTCCTCTCTACAGGATATGGAGCAATTTTGCTTTTTTTGCTGCTGTTCCTGTGAACTCAGGAATCTGTGAATTATACCAGGACATTTGAATTCCCATGTAATCTTTTCTGAGAGGTAATGGGGCTTAGTTCACTAATGTCTCATGCTTCATTTTTTCCTGCCTAGAAGATAAATATGGTGTTTGAACAGAGCTAATAACACTAGATTATTTCTCATCCTTGATTTTCAACTTCTGTGATTTTCAACACCTGAAAAACAAGAGCTCCTGTATGCAATCTGTGCTTCAGAATAAGAGTAATAATGGGCCAGAAATATCTAAATGATATTAATTGTTTCTGCAGAGGGGTCTCCAGGCCTTGGAGCTAAAGAAAGTCAGATTCACTGATGCTGGAGATGAATATACCCAGTGACATCAACGGGTAGATTCTAATTGATATTCCAGTCATCTATGGCCTTAGATTATCCTCTGGCATTTTCTTAGGGTGATCTAGCATCCTTTTGGGTGGTCTCATGGAGCTGTGTATATGGACCTCTTCACCAGACTTTTCAATGGCCCCACATGAGCATTGTGCTGAGCCCAACTCACACCATTCCCCACCTTGTCTCTGGAGTCCCTCAATACTGTCCAGTGCAAGGGTTGCTGCAGTACTGTATTGCCTACTGGAAAATATCTAAGTACACTTATGAATTTCAAGGTAAAAAAAAAACAAACTGGAAAAAGCTGTGCCTACCAGTCCGGATTCTAAGCAGCAAAGAGGAATTAATTAATTTGCAGTCTGATTCTCTGTCACAGAGACCCTGGGCTTTCCACACATCTTGGGTTTAGCACTGTGACACACTGTGTTAAAGCATGAGACATAAAAAAATGAACACATTGTCTAACAGAAGATAAAAGAACTGCATGGCTGTCACATAAATTATTTAAGCCAGTAATTAAATTACTTTCTTTGCCCCCCATTCACTAAATTACTTCATCAAGAAATTACAAGCTCTTTCTCTTCTCATGATGGGCCTGAGACCAAAATAAATATGAGGTACGTTACAAACCCATCACTATGTGCAATGCTGTTACTAGTCCTCATTTTTACTAAGAATTTACATTATGCTGCCTGTGTGAAGCAAATGTATAAAGTAAGGTACAGAATTTGTGCAGAATTGTCCTCTCTACTTTTTAGTGTAGCTTCATGATAAGGATTGTCTGAAAACTTTTAAACTCAGCATTTTTAATCAATTTAACATTATCCCAGAAAAAATGCCCTCTTTCTCTGCAAATATTCAATTTTGCTTTAGAAGATTTAACATTTTCTGTAGACTATAGGACTTGAAAAGCTTTACAGAAATATTTGGTCTTTTGCCCACTTTTGAGAAGGAGGGGATGGGACATTTTCAGACAGCTATGCAAAATAAGCCCCTTTTACACCAAACCCTTAACATAAACATATCATGCATAAGCTTAGCAGCTGCATAGAAGTCAGCAGAGAGAGTGGAAAGGCTTTTGAACTCGTAGTTCCACACTGGACAGATCTGCAGTGTTAGTACTGGTGGCAGATGAGGGATAGACAAGACCAAGCATACTTCTGAGGTTTGTAATTCTGCCTTGTATGGCTTCCCCTCCAACATCTGGAGCTGGGGCGGAGGTGCTACACAAACCTGTATGACAGATTTCCTACCCAAGGCTTCCCATATGTAATGGGTGGCCTAAACCGTCTTTGTTGGTTTAGTGGTAGATTTGGCAGTGCTGGGTTAATGGTTGGACTCAATGATCTTAAAGGTTGTTTCCCACCTAAACGGTCCTATCATTTTATGATTCTATGTGTCTTTGACCATCCAGAGAAGAATGACTGCAATTTTTATCAAGCAAAGTAACAAAAGGGCAGCAATGTTTCAGGAAGAAAACATTCAGTGCTTGGCCTGAATATTGCAGAGATCCCTGTGTATTTTACTAGACACTTGCTGCATTCTTTCAAGTTTCTTAGGAATGCCTCTAGCAGCAATGCCATGGACAATGAGTGTGTCATAAAATGTGAGCATCCTGGAGGAGAATGCAGGTCCTGCCTCTGTACAGCTTCCTCCCCACAGCTCTGTTTTTCCCTTCACACTTTCCAGGAAGGAAATCTGTGAAAGCTGGGGTGAATTTTAAAAGCTGAACTGCTAACCTCAAATCCCAACAGCAGCACCAGTACCCTGATTGAAAATTACATTTTTAACACCTGAGATCCCGTGCAGGTGGGGAAGTATGTGTGTTAAATTTTGTGTAATTCATCTGTGCCCCTCCTGGTGTCTGGCTAATGGTGATGTTCTCTGTAGTGTTTCCACATGTACACAAGTCTTCTTGACATAGTATTTCTTTATCTACTTTTTTTTTTTTTTAATGAAGATGATTGCATTTGCATTGATCTTACAACATAATCAGTCACTATCCAGTGATCACTCTGCCATGATAGGACTGATAAACAAAACTCTTGTCACCAAGAGAAGGTTACCAAGGAGTCCAGAAATTCTATAAAGTCCAGACAGTTTAAAACATTTTAGAAATTAATTTCTTTCTGTAAAAAAGCTTTCCGAAGCTGTTTCTTTGCTTTTTCTGCTCAAGGTTAAAAGGAGGACTAAGGGCCAGTATTACACTTCATTCTATACATTATTCTAGTCTGTAGGATTTCTAAGAATGTTTTCACTTTTGAAAATCCAATGCACTAGAAAGACAATACGAGTTCTACTCTGGTGTACTCTATTCACACACTATGCTTTTGTATTTCAGATGCCTTATATGAATTTGCTAGAGGCAGAAGGAGCCACAAAGGACCTTTTTCAGAGGCAGAGATTGCAGATGACCTCATGCTAAGGAGACAGAATGCAAAGCACAAAGCTTCTGAGGTATCCATGCAGCACCATGTGGAACCTTGGCAGGTTTGTGGTACTTCTGTTCTGATTTTCAGTATGGAAGATCTATATCCTTGGAATTTTCTGTTGAAATAAACATTGTAAAGCACATGTTATTACAGACACAGTTCTGAACTCAGTAAAAATTAGGTGTGCATATTTCAAATTAGCTTTTCTTTTAGTACAAAGTTTCCAGGATCCAAAGAAATACAACTATATTCTTAAATTTTCACTATTCTCTACAAGATAATTTCTCAACAGTCAGTGGGCATCACAGTTTTCTTATATTGAAAGTGTAGCCACCTAAGTTGATTATTGATTAAATTCTTCTGGACAGTCATCCATTTTAATAGATATGGCAGAAAAAATCACAATACATTCTATACTGGGCATTAGGATAAATGCACCTTCAGTCTTCTTTCTGTTTTAAATACTACAGTTGTTTCTTTCCTGCTCTTCTCTAAAGAAAGTCTTTAATGTGTTGACAAACTGGCACTTTAGCTAGTATTCATGGTTCGTGCAAGTGGACATGAGGAAGAGAACTTTATCTGGCCTGGACCATATAGCAGTTACAATAATGACTAGTTTTAATAGACAGTGATACTGGGAATAGGCCCTTAGTAATAAACTCTGATTGTTATTTGCTGATCAGAAGGGCTATAGTAGCTGCTAATTCCAACCTTGTGTTGGATATGGTGCCAAGTATGTCTTCTCAGTTATTAGCCCAGAAGGCATTGGTTTCCAAAAGATAAAAGCTCTTCCAGTAAATTCAGTTGTGAGACTGGTGCCTAAGACTAAAGGCACCAGACAGCAGATTAAAAAAGCTCTGGTACCTCCTCTTCCTTATTCATCATTTGGATGATGAATAGGGGGTATTGACTAACATACTTGGAAGAAAGTAACTCAGGGAACACAAACTCTGTGAACTACTTGTTGAGTTTGGTTGATCTACGTGCGGATCAGTCACGAACTAGCAAGGCAGTGGCTTTATACATTTTACAAGATGGGAAAAAAAGTAAATATTACTAAATAGCTATGATGTCATCGAAGGGGCAAAAGGTTATGAAAAGTATTGGCTTGAGGAAAGAGTCATGTATACAGAGGGATGGAAACACTTGGCTAATAAGTGTGTGGCATTCCATGGCTGTGATATCAGAATTCCCAATATCATCCTGCTTTCCTTTTCTGAACTCTTCAGAAAATGCCTAAATTTCCCAAAACAAAAGAGAAAATCAAATGGAAAAGATAACTCCCTGTCAGTACGAAAAGCTTTTGTACTAGAGAACAGCACTGCTATTCAGTTGCATGGACGTGGTCTCATGAGTGCAGGTTAATATTTAAGGACTCCAAAGAGATCTCTGCTTTTTCTTTGGATTTCTCAATATATTTGTCTCTGGTATTTGGGCTGGACCAAATAAGAAGGCCTATGGTGCTTTAACATAAAGGAATGAAACCTCAGTGACTTCATTTCTGCCCTGTTTACTGCCAGCAATGAATGTTATTGTGTATTTTTAATCACCAAATTCCTCAATACTCTATATTTTAAGTAAAAGATCTTGTGGCTTTATTTTGTAGATATGCTCTGGCTGGGTATGTGTCTGCTAGGATTAGCTGTGAGGCCTATTTCATGCAGCGTATACTGTAAAATATGCTGCTGTCTCCATCTGGCTGCTCTGAATCTTGATGTGCAACCCTAAAAGGAGACCTTGGACATAGCATTTCCCTTTGTGTTTCTTGTCTCTTCTGAACTTCAGCCCTCTTGTAGCAGCCTTGTGGAGAACTGCTCTTCTTATTAGATAGAAACAAGGGATTTTGCAAGTTGTCTTTTTCAGTTATAGTATGTTTGTTTGAATTAATTTGCCTTGGATAGTATTACTGGATGGTGATGGGACTACAGAAAGTGCTTTACCTACTGTAAACCTTCCATATAATGTGAACAGTTTGTAGGTAGAAGAGCCTCGGAGAGGTAGTCTTTTATGTCCTGACTGTCATCAAGTAAATCCATGCCTGTTCTCATTCAAGCTTGTATAGAAAGAAGCATCTAAAAATATTAAAAATGTTTTGGAATTCAGTACATTTATGTGGATGGGAAATTATGCTCTGTTGACATGGATTGACATGCTGTGGCTCTGTTTACTGCCTAAGAGGTTTCCCCTTACAGTCATTTATCCTGTTTGCTTAATGCCACTTCTCAATATTCCACTCACTCATTTTGGAATTTCTCAGTCATTGTCTGTTCCTCTGAAATGCCAGTGAGCCTTGACAAAAGAAAAAAACCCACAAATGAGTAGCAGTTTTACAAAGCTTTATATCTGAGAATCATCAGTCCTGCCGTTCCAGCCACCTGCTGCCTGGTGTGGCACTGAGAACATCTATCTAACCCTTGGCCCCTGAGGGTTCTTGGTTCACACAGCTGCAGTGTAGATTCCTCTTCAGGCAGTCCAGCAGTGCAGGCTGCCAAGGTTCATCTCCTGTGTGCTAACCTACAGGGCCTCTGTGTGTGAGAAACACGAAAGTACGACCCTTTTCCAATGGATGATCTAAGGAAAATTACATAAATGAAAATACAGAAGAGTCCGGTCATCTGTAGTTATAAATAACTTCTGTTGTTTGGTCAGCTGGAGTCACACAAACTTGCTATTGTTAGGGCCCACAAATGTATACATACAGATTTTGAAATGGTAATAATGTAGAAAATTAAAGGAGTTACTAACCAGATGAATGCTTGGTTTCTGTCTTACTCTTACTCTGGCAATCTAACAGATAGGCATATAAACACCTACGGTGCTGTCGATAACTTGACCTGGGGCCTTCACAAGATGCCCAGCCTTGCCAGTGTGGAGGGATGCTTTGATTGACTGACTTGATAAAGACAAGCATTCAAACTTCTGCAAAAGGCAGGCA
>JAYRBT010000082.1:110329433-110407996 GCA_036023395.1 Myiotriccus ornatus
ATTTGCCATCTCTTTTTCTTTCCTTCCGCTTCCCTCCCTGCAACACTTGGCCTGGGAAAATGGTGGAGGAGGTTGCTTGTAGTAGTACCCCAGCAAACATGAGGGTGGAGGTCCTTTGTAGCCTTGGACAGGGAAAGGCTTGGGGGAGACTGCTTATATCCACCAGCTTTCTAGTCTGGAAGATGTGGTGTGACGAAAGCCAAGGGAGTGAGCTAGGGCTGTGTTAATGGGCCAAGCTGGTGTCTGGGTGAGGGAATTGCTAAACTCGAGTGATGGACAGGCCTTAGGTGCAGGCTCTGCAACAATTGCTTATCAGATTGGGAAGAACTTTTGGTCTGGTAAGATGTCACCTAATGCAAGAATTCCAAACGTTGCGATACAATGTTCAAAACTTCTCAGATGTGCTGCACTGTGTGGTGCCACATGCTCTAATAAAGCATGCTGCCTGTACCACACCATGATGCAGCCTTTTGTGCCTAAAGGCAAAAAAGACACTCCTCATTGCTTCCTAAGAACTGAGAAACAGAGCTGGATGTTGAATAAAAGATAGCTGGGAAGCTTAACAAGAACCTGAGGAGACAAGAAGGCTGCCTTTTTACAAAGGGGCAAGATAGAATAAGCAGGTTTGGCCCCAGGCAATTTATATTTGTTCCTCTTCCCTTCTGCCTTGTTCAAATATTACTTTGCTCTCCTACTTTTTGGCATTTCTGCCCTTGCCTTGCAGACCTGTGAAGTGGGAAGTCAAGCAGGCAGCCCAAAGGCACCACAGCCAGAAGAGAAACAGGAGGAGGATGTGGAAATAATTGGAAATCCCTGGGTTCCAGAAAGTCAGCAGAGAACATGCCAGCACCCTTAAGCTAAGGAGGGACCTGGAAGAGGGTGCAGTTTGCATATTTGGAAGGAGAGAGGGAAGTGCATGTTAATAAGGCAGTGTGAAGGTCTGTGAACTGCAGGAGAGGCATTCGAGGTGGGAACCGCACCCTGTCTCTAATTCCCTCATCTAATCTGGCTGCAGCAGGAGCCCACACAGAAAATCTCTTTCAATCCCCCTACTGTCATCCGGCTCCACACCGCTTTTGGGCTCTGCAAATGGCTAAAATGTGAAGCATGGGTGGTTTGTGTGTGCTGTGTTTCGTGTCAGGTTATAAAGCTTTGAAGTTGAAAACTTCTTTTTAAAAGAAATTTCCTCATATTGTGAAGAACAAAGCAGAAAATTTGCTACCTGAAACAGCCCCTGTAACAGTTAATTATCAAATCAAATGGCTTACTGGAGTAATTCAGGAAAAAACCCAAACAGCTTCTTAAGAAAAAGGCTGTACATTTAAAAGATTTATATTCTTCTCTCTTGAGAACAGTGCACAAGCAATATGGATGTTCCCAGCTCTGCTGGCTGCCATGCAGCCTGATGGTTTTTGTCACACTCTGGCAGTGGCAGGGAAATCTGCTCTAGGCCAAGCAGAAGTTTTAGCTTATTCTGCAGGACACTTGGCTGGAGCAAGGAAGCTCCTTTATAGCCCAAGACTTCAACAGGTTATTTCATATGTCAGTTCAGCCAGTGCAGAGGGAGTGAAGATCACCCTCAAATGCCCCTTCTTGGAAAGTCCTCTGAAAGGGGGGACTTCCCAGCTTTAGAGTACTGCCAAAACATCCTACTTCTGCAAACTCTTCCAGAAGAAATATTTTTTAGGACTGTCTGCATTTCCTTGGGATATTTGTCTGGGAAAACTTAGGATAATTTCTTTAATCATGCATTGTGGTTGGGACAGGGGAAATTGGGGAGCCACATGCCCCCTCTTTCATATATTTGTCTGCCTGTCCTTTGTGGCTGTGTAGGATGGGGTGGGGGGGGAATCCATCCTCTACTAATGTACCACTGTAGGCTTAAACAGCCCAATGAACCATTCTGTTTGCCCTCAGGCTCCTTCAGCTTACTTGAAATCAAGCAACAGAGCCACTCTCCTGCATGGAGGCTGCTCAGCAGGAGAAACAAGGAAGGGGTAGCAGCTGCTTAGAGCTTCTCCCTTTTGCATCCAAACTGCTTGCTGGCCCTGAGGTGCAGGGAGGGGGGAAAGGGTGATGGGAGGCAGCTGGGGAATGTGATGCCCTCTGTATCCTTCCTGTAGTGACGAGCCTTATTCAAACACTTCAGTTTAAAAAGCTAAGTGCAGCTTCAGGAGAATGCTTTCAATTCATAATCAAATATGGGGCAATAACAGATGGATAAAACAAACAAATGTGGGGGAGGATGAGGTACATACTCAAACACTCTGGAGTGTGTTCTGGGAAGAAGACACCCACTTTCTACATGTTATTTCTCATTCAGGGAAATCTATGGGCGAGTGAACTTTGGGACCCTCTTCACTGTGCTCAGAAAAGTCATTGCTGGATGAAACACCTCTATTTTTTTTAACTTTTTTTTTTTATTGTGGAAAAAGTTCTCATGTCCTTTCGGGCTTTGAAGCTCTTCCTATCCCTGCTGTATTACTCCTTTCCTTCTTACATGAGGAAGCTGAGCAAGTAGCTTAGCTTTCTGACCAGCACTAATACTACCCTGTCACTTTGCCAGGAGATGCAGCCTGTTGAGTGGAGCACTGGCACAGCAACCCTGACGTGCATTAGCACTCCGTGGGCCTCCCTGTGTTACACTCCTCACAATGGCTGCTCTGCAAGCTCTGTGTGGGGCTCTCCTCTGCGCTGGTGCACTGGGTCACCACTGCACGGGCAGCCAACTCCATTGTTTTGCGGGTGATGATAATACATAGGTTCTTCCAGCAAAGAAAGCCTCCAGGCAAGCTGGGAGGCTTCTCAAAGCACAGCGAGTCGGTCGCCAGAAAAACAGCAGAATGCTTGAGGAGTCTATAATGATTTATTGTCTTAATGTGGCCTGGGTTCCTATGGCTCAGGACTACACATGAGATTTAAAACCTGCAGCAGACATGGGGACATTGATAGTAAATGAAGGATCCGAAAAAATCTTTTAAAATGAACTTTCTCAGTTCAATCTTCTTAATCAGTATGGGGTTACTAAGCAAAGTGGAAGGATTTCTGCAGTTGGCGGACTGTGCAATGGTAGCTGTAAGTGAAGCGCATCACCATCTTCGAAGTCACATTTTAACTTCATGGAGAAATGGCACATATATTATAAGAGCAGCATTTCCCTTCTACTGTCTGTGCAGTCAGAGATCCCTGACTTTTAATTTTTTTTTCAAATGTAATTAGTTTCTGCCACCTGCCAGCCAGCCACAGATGCAATATCATACAAACAGTGAAGTAAAGGACAGAACGAAGTGTAGTAATTTTGAGGAAATGCAAATATACATTTCAAATCAACAGCAGCAATTTAATTCTAGAAACCATGACAAAATGCATTTTATTTTTTCCCCTCAGTTCAGTTTTGGAGTCTTGTTTTGAAAACAGAACTTTTTCTTGGCATGCCTCTACTGATTTCTTAGATGTGCCAGTGGAAGAAACATCATGCTTCTGTGTCTTCAGCTTCTTTGTAATAAGATCCAGTTAAACAACTAAAGACATTAAAAATTCATTAGAGCATTTCAATGTTGCAGTCAATGAGACCTGTTGTTTATCAAAGCATTTCCAGCCAAATAAAATGTCTTTTTTTTTTTTTAACATATAGTGGAAGACATTTGTTCAGAGTGCTTCGCATAAAATTAATTTTATATTTATATATAAATTATTTTACACTTCTCTAATGCAGCAGTAGGTGATGTTGGGTAATAGGGCAGATCTGTGAGAACACATCTCGGCTTCAACTGCCGAATTCCCCTTTAGGTCAAACAGCACAGGTGAATTACATCACAGTACTGTTGCAGCAATCAGCAGTAAAAGAAGTTACTTGAAAATGCTTCATTATTATCTTCATCATGAAGCATTTTTAGGGTACCTAGAGGTCTACAAGTGAAAATATGGTGAGCCAAATTCTGCTCCACTTTCCTATTGGTGTCTCAGAAAGAAGAACTTTGGTGATCCATTTAAACTACCACACCCCAAATTATTCTGATTCTTACTTCTGATACTACCAGAAACATAGGAACCTTTGGATAAACTGAAATTGTATTGTCGAGACAGATGTGCCACAAGAAAATAACATCTCAAGTCTCATTTTGAGAACAGCAAATTGTGTTCTCTAGAGATGTCCTGGGAAGCAGCAAGTTAACTGATATTTAATTTCTGTTCCACTGAATGGAATGTGACCAAAACAAGTGCCGAAGTAGCTGATGCAGTTTCTTGTCATCCATAAACTTGCACAAGTTTAACTTCAAAAGGTGCTATCATGGAAATAGCTCTGTTCAGTGTGATTTCAGTTCTACCTCTCAGTGTGGTTACTGAGAATGCTAGCTGGGAATCTGAAGCTAACCACAATGTCTCAGTACAATAAAAGTTGAGCCAATGCATTAGATCTGCATGACCTTTCACAGGAATCTAAATTGGAGGTGACAGCAAAACTGACAATTGAGTTAAGACTCACGTTGGTGAGGAAAAATCATACAAGGCTTGCTGCTGTTCCCATCAATATAAATACAGTAGGGTCTGGTATTTTTGTTTGAAGGATTGTGTTATTTTTCTAAATCTACCTGAAAGGGTAATGGACATTTATATTTGGAAGACTAGGGACATATTTGAATTTATGAGATTTTAGTATTTTAAGATTTAAATGAGTATTTAAAATGTATGCTTATCTTATAATATAAAATCTGTGGTTAAACTTCGGACGTAATGTTTCTCCAGATGTTTACATACATGAGCCAAACTGAAAAGGAGATTGTCAAATAATTTGATACCCAGCTTGGGAGAAAACCTTGGCTGAAATATTTTCTAAGCTGTGAATCTTTAAAAAGAGTGATCTTAAGTGCAAGGTATTTTTCAATGGAAGTCTGAAAAGACTTTGTAGTCTTACAAGAACATACTGTATACACACATATTAAATATCTACTCTTAAAACCTCCTAGGAAAGATATATAAAAAGTACTACTTTCAATAGTGTGATTTATCATCAGCAGAACGTGCTCAATTATGTGCATTTTTCCCTTGCATTTAGAAATTTATTCTTGTCAGATGTACAGAAGCTACCAAAGCTTCCTTTTCTTGTAAGGATGTGCCTGACCTTATCTTCTATAATAAGCTCTATTTTGGCTAAAGCTCTGTTTATGTAGGAATGCAGGCATAATTAAATGCTGACAGCAAGAGGTCTATTTGGGTGAAATCTGAACGAATATCTTATAGTAATACGGTTAACAAACCTTATAAAAATAAAAAAGAGAAGCTGCACCCTCACATAATGGGCAGTGTTGGTAGAGGAGGCTTATAATATCCTGGAGTGGAGGTATGTAAACAACGAGGGGGCAGTGTTAGGTTTTTGGTGTTGACAGCAACATAAACAGCATAAAGAAGCCTTCTAAACAAAATCTCTAGGTGATCAGCGGAGTTGACCCACCACAGGCCTGCAGAGCTGCTGAGAAGGCAAGATGCATTTCTAGAGGATTCCTGTGTGTTTCCATCAGTAGGGAAGGAGAGTAAGACGTGTTGTGAGGTGAGGTGCAGTAATGGGGCTGTGAACAAGTGTGACCCCCAAAGGCAGAGTGGACCTGGAAGCTGTAGACACATCAAAGGGTTCTTAGCAGCAACAGGTCTTCTGCTGCCCTAAATATCAGAAAAGGAAGAAGTAGCCCCACTAAAAGTTAATCTATCAAAGCATTAGACTTTCTCTGTCACGAAGAAAAGCAGAGCAAGTGAGATCCTGACCCTGCTAAATCCATAAGGATGTTATAGCTCATTTAAGAGAATGGTAAAATACTAACATATCCTTTTCGAATTCTCTCTAGCCCAAGCTGCTTGTGTGGTTTTTGAGGGCACAGAAAGGGATGAATACTTGTCTTTCCATCTTTCTCCTGTTTTTTAAAATTCTCCCTTTGCCTGTTCTGTTGGAGTCAAGAACCATTTTGTGTTATTGAAGTCACCCATGGATGCTTAAGAGCAGTGCTGCAAGAAGGAAATGCTGATTTATGCAATGTTGTGGATCTTCTAAGAAAGGAGAGTGGGCCTAGGTACCTTCTTTTTTATGTCACAGGCCATGAAAAGTAGTGCCAAGTGAGATATGAACTGCCCTGAACAGATGCAGCTGTTGTGTTTGACTGTGATAAATGGTGGAAAAGCATGTCAAATCTTCCTTTAGGAATGTGTTTATTGGTTGAAGTGTTACATCCGAACATACCATTTTTTACTGGTAAGTTTAAATAGAGAATATATATATATTTATAGCAAATATTTAAATAGAGGGTTATATTTGGTTTTGCTCTTATTAATACACTTATTCACTGTTGCCAATACTTTAAAATCTATCTGTATAAAGTTGGGTATTTACATCCAGATTTCAATTTACAAATAAGTGGTCTCATTTTCCAAAGTACTGAGAGACTAAGACACTTCTTGAAAAATAATTGAGCATCAAGTGAGGTGTTGACAGGATTGCATGCAGATAGATGTGATCACAGTTGCTCATATAGAAACTGTATGCATTCCAGATTCCATTCCAGAAACTGTATAGGTGCACTGGTGCAGTGCTAATGTGCTGTGTCTCAGCAGCAATAGCTTGCTAGTGACTGACAGCTGAGTTAGGAACAGGAGAAGAAACTGTTTTCAGAAAATTCTTTGGTTATGGTATTTCAAATTTCTTTCTAGCTGCCATTAAACCCACTAAATAGTTAGTGAAGTATTTAATAGTGTATTTTATATGACTGCCTTTATTCAGATTGTAGTGCAGTGGATTAAATTTAGAAAACTATACAAGCTTATCCTTTTGTTGTAGTTGACTGATAGCAGTAATTTGTCCCTGTTTCCATCACAGGCCACATGATTAAGATCAGAGTCAAGAACACAACTGTGCAGATCTCAACCACTGGGACCATTGCTGTGCACTGAGATAACCAAAAAAGGTAGAGACTGAAAGAAGACAGTGTGATTTGAAATTAATCAAGATGTAACAACTCCCTTCTGTAGACTGTGGTTGGGAATTCTCAGCTGAGCTGAGTGTGCCAATGACTGATTCACAATTGCTGGCCTGTTCCTTCTCTGACCTAACGCTGTGCTCTTCTCACAGCTGCCGAGTTGCTGATAAATCCTCTGAAGCCTAAAACCTTGGGTTGCCTGAGGTTAACGGAGCCCTGACAGTTTGCACCAGTTGAAGATCAGTCCCTGGGTGTCCAGAACCCTACAGGGAGCGTTCTTTTCTAATGAGCAAGATGTTTGGGGGAACTGCAGGGACTGTGATCTGAGGATACTGGGGTGAAACAGCAGCCAAACCCAAATGTTAGTTTCTTTAGTAGCAGCTAACACATTTCCTGACTGCCGTGTTGTCCATGTAACTTGAAAAGAATTTTGAATGAGTCTGTGGCAGAATAAACTAGTTAATGAGATCATGGGAGAGGACTTTTTTTCCTTGATGGTCATCCGTTCTCTTGTCTGGTGGTTATACATACACGACAACCACAAGTAGTGGAAGAGCTTATCTTTGCCAGCAATGCTGGATCCCAGGCTTTCTTTTCCATGGGCCAGTGAAGTACACAGGCCATACTGTATTACAGAGGAAGAACAGACAGGGTGAAAGGACAACATTGCTACTCCCTTCCAGGTTGGGCTTTTGCAGTGTTTTTGAAAAAAAATTTAAGCTCTCTGTAGTGTATTTCAGTTAATCTTTAGAAAGCAGTAATAAAACTCTGTGAAAGCTATGCAAACGAAAAGATAGGATGCTTTCCATCAGGATGCCTGTACTTGGTAGGAAGATCTGTTTCTGATTAACATGCCAAGGTACTTAGGTTGAAAGAGAATTTTACTAGACACTTTTAAAGGAAACTGTTTAGGAAAATGCCATGTACTGACCTCTGAGAAAGATCTGTAGAATCCAGTGTTTCCTTCCAGTTCATTCTGAGGTTTCTACTTTTCTTCTGTGTCGTGCACTCAATTGCAATACTAATAATACCAATACTTTCAGTGCTACAACACTCTCTACATCAAAGCACTTCACAAACACTGGACTATATTCAGTCTGGTCTTCTACGGATATAAACTTTGCGTTGAAATCTGGCTCTTTTACAGTGAATGGCAAATTTCCCACTGACTTCAGTGGGACTGAGATTTCACTTACTCCTTCTCAAAGAATTTGGGCAAATCAAACCTTCTGAAAGAGGTGAATGTGATAGCTCTTCATCGCAGGGAACGCATAAATTCTCAAAATGGAGGACAGGCACATCCAGACTGTTACAGAATAACAGAGGGAAGAAGGCCCAACCTATTCACCTCACACTGTCTCTTTTCTCCTAAATCAAGCATTAGGACAATTCTCTGTTTTGGTCATGCTCTCAAATTTGTAAGTCTATGAGGTTTATGTAAATATGACTACAGATGCTTGATTTACTAGCTTGGTTGAGTGGTTGATAACCTCAGTTTTCCAGTACTTTTGCTTAGGATTGTCACTTGCAGTTGTTCACATCAGAACAGAAGGAGTTTATGCCCCCTTTACACAGGTGCAAACCAGTCCAGAGTCAGACCCTTGCTCACATACATGCTCAAACGTGTTGTACTTTTTAATACTTAAAACACTGGAAGTATCTTGAATATTTTTAGTCCTTTTATCACATTGCTCAGTGAAGACAAAGTCTTTTTGAGCCAGAGAAGATGTTGTATATTTTCACAAGTACATTTAGAGATTGCAAAATGTAAAGTGGCTTTTTTGTATGAATAAACATGGATTTTATAGTTTTGTGATCCCAAAGAAATTACTAACCATATATAAGGCTGAAGAGGAGCATAGCACTGAATATCAAAACTGAACAATGAGGAATATATTAGGAAATAAAAATGCTTTAAATATGAGTTGAAACATTGAGCTGTTGAAACATTGAGCCATTGAAACATGTTAGCCAAGCTACATTCACTCCTTCTGATCAGGGATCTGTACCTGAAATCCTTATTCAGGGTAGAACTTGTATGATGTTGCCATATGCCTTTGCTTTTGACTGATCCAACTGAGGATTTCTACACTCCTGGGTATATAAATCCCATCTGTCCAACAGTTACCTGAGCTGCTCTCATTTTCAGCTTCCAGTTGGTACATCCTGAACATGCCAAAGAGCAGTCCTGACATCTTGGGCTTGTTTTAATTCCTGCTCTTCCATGTGTGTATCTTATTACATGGAAGTATGCTGAGAAGTAGTTTGCCATGTAAAAATACGATGAAAAGTGAAGGAGAACTTCAGGTTTTGGCCACAGTTCTTTTTTTTTTCTCTCTCTCTTTTTTTTTTTTCTTTTTTTCTTTTTCCTTTTCTCCTCCTTTCCAGCACAGCCAGAAAGGAATGTGGAAACAGCTGAAAAGTAAGTTGCTCTTCTTCTCCTTAGGTCTAAAGTCATAATTTCTCTGCGTATTTTGGAAAAGCTGTTTTCCAAATTTGAGCTTCACACAGTTACTGCGGCCTTGTATTTGCGTTCTGTGCCTCATCACTAGCAGCAGCTGAACTAGTTTAAATTCTCAACAGCAACGAGAAATTGACCAGAGACAATAAATCATAGACATCATGAACTTCTGACTAGTGTGAAGTCATTCAGAAATACATTTCCCAGCAGATCGCTGCAGTCTGTGGTATTCCCATCAGGTGATTAATCCTCTGTCAGGGTGCAAAATGTATTGTAATACAGAAAGACAAGGAAATAGAGCAGATATGGAATACAACATTGCTTATGTTTCTAAAGTCTTGGGGTGACAGAAATAGACTGCAATCACTTGCAATACCTTGCATTGCATGCCTTTTAAGAAATCTAAATTATGACTGAGGTGATAAAATGCTCTGAAGTATAGATGGGTGAACACATGTAGGTGTGTCTGTAGGTGTAAAGAATAAAAATTAAAACTACTGCATAGCTTTCCTGATTGGCTTAAAATACATATTTTTGGATAGTTCTAAGCTTTTTTAGTTTTTAATTGTTTTTTGCCGGAGCCAGGGCGGGGGGGGGCGTGGGGGGAGTCTGGGAAAGTGGTCCCTGTTGTGTAGGAGGGACATACAATATTTGAAATTGTCTGTTACAGTGATTAGTGTCACTGTTGGACTCTGAGCATGTTTGCTTTCATAGGAAAACTTGGCAACACTGGACATTACCAGATGCTCAAATATTCTGAGTAAAAGCGGAGAGGAGCACAAATGTATAAACCCAGGAGAAGAGAACAGCTCAATGAACAGGAATTATGATTAAATACAAGAAAGAAGAGAGGGTTGGTGGTGTTGGGGTTAAAGATGCAGTTTTTCTGTTGCAGAGCTTGACGAGATTTTGACTGAAATCAGGGATCTAAAAGAAAAGTGTGGATCCCTTTAAACACCTTTCCCCTGAATAACTTTAAATGTTGTGGTGACTGCTGTTTGACCTGACTGTCACAGTCTGAATGGGAAGGAGGGGAGAATGATGTTTGGAGCTGTTGGTAAGGACGCTGATCGACATACTGTGTGCCTCAAAGAAACAGAGAATGGAAGGTGATCAGCTTTTGGCTTCAGTCCTTATCCCTTCTTGAATGGTTAAAAGGAAGAGAGTGCTATGTAATCAGAACTGAAATTTCATTAAAGGCATTGAACAGATTGTGTGGCTCTCATTTACACCTGCACGAGTTTGGATTTGGTCCATGAAGCCCAACTGTGCCCTGGTGGAACTGAGCCTGGTGTCTTATGAGTGGTCCCTGAGTCTGGCAGCAGTGGCAGGCAAGCTGCTATCAGGAAATGGGGCATGTGTTTCTGTGCTCAGATCTGTGTGCTAAGTGCTAGGCCTGGTCTGACAGATGTTAGAGTGCCTCTGAGTAAGCAGGGAAATTATATACAAAAGTTTCCTATTACGGCTGGAATAAACAATTTCTTAACTTTTGTGTATTCTTGTCTTTCAGAGAGTCACAGTGCTCTCACTCTGTAATACCGCTGATTAATTGCCACAGTTCCTCTGGATCCCAGCTCCTCTGGAACTTGTGAGAAACTCCTTTTCATACTACTACATTGACTTCTCAACAAAAGTTTAAGTGCTTCATAAGCATAAATTAATTCAGTCAAACAGCGTTTCTATGATGTGGGAAAATCCTGTGATGCCTAGCTGACACTGCTTACTTGACTTGCTTAATATTACAAACTGAATCAGTGATGAAGATAAGAACCAAACTGAGGATGCTTATTTTTGACCTCCTTGCTTCATACAGTGAATGCAGACAAGGCAAACTCACAATACCCAACAGAACAAGTGGTGACTAGTGCACCTTTTCACATTAGTGCAAAAGCAATTCCTTTTAAAAATTCCTCCTCCCAGTAGCTCCAGCGAGAGGAAAGTGCTCTAAAAAACTCACTTTTATAAATGTAGCAAAGAACTTTTTCTGTTCTTAATTCCCTCCCATGCCTTCCCCCCCTTCCCCCCACACTGTAACAGTGAGTTGCTTTATTTAACATTCACAATCCAGATTCTGACTTATGTGTCTGGGTTAGCTGACTAGTCTTTAGATTTGGTTCCCAGTGGAGTCAACAGACAGGTGGGCACCTTCCAGAGGATGATTCAGAGCAGAAGTCCAAATTGGGTGGTCAGATTTTAGCTGAGTGTCTAAAGCCTTGACATACTCTTGCTCTAAAGCCTTGACATACTCTTGCTCCTGATTGCAATAGGTGGATCTGCGATTCATCTGACAATATAGTATAAAAGAACTGAAATACGTCTGACAGAGAAAAGACCAAGAGGTGATTATCCCAATGATATGTCTGTGCATCTATGAGAGCTATAAGCAGTAGCAATAAATGTATAGTGGAGATATCGATGTTACAGGCAAGCTTCTAGTTCAATTCCCAGTATTAAGCACAATTCAGAAAGTATACATTAGTTTTTGAGGGCTGATTAAAATTGCTGGTTTTGTATTAGTAATGGGACAACCTGTTGTCATTTGCCCTCTGCCTTTTGCAGACATTAATTTTCCAGTCAGGGAGGCTAAATGCATGCGAACATTATCTGAGGTATCTTGAATACCTTTTCTGAAAACAAGACAATGACATTTCTCTGTACAAGTTCAAACATGACTCTCCCGTGTTGCAAAGAACTGTCAAATTGAATAACAGGTACAGTGAAAGCACTTCTTTCCCAAACTATTCAAATGAGCATCACCTTAAATAAACAGAGCCTGGCTAAGGGTTACATGAAAGATTTGTCATAGCAAGAAGTAATACTTGAATGATAATATCTCCTAATTTATTCATTATTTAAAGTTGCTCTTTTAAATAGACCTAGAGCAGTCTTTCCCAGGTAACCCCTGAGATAAAGTTGTCAGACTCTGGCTCTCATCTTCACTGCATCCTGTTGTAAATAATGCCTTTGCACATGGTATCTCCTACCAGTGGTGATTGCAGTAACTCTTTGGCTCCCAGCAGAAGTAGTTGGGGGTGTGGTTAAGCCAGGATGCAGCGAACATGATTCATACAACAAACCTCAGACCTTGGACTGGTTGTAAGGGATTCCCACATTTATTATGTGGGAAAGTGTTGAACATATTGTATAAATTATACAATGGAGCTGAAAGATTGGGATTTCCCTGTGTTAGTCAGTTGGTTACTACACTAGATTTAGACCATCATTAGAGAAGAAAATAAAAATCTTTCTCATTATAGACAGCAAGACAATATTCAGAACACTTTTTAATTACAAGAATCCCAGAGAAGTGAGAAAATTATGCAGAAATTGGAGCAACAATTGGTTTGCTTTTGCAAATAACCACAACCTTTACAATGCAATGGCTTTATACTCTTTTTTTTTTTTTTTGCTTGAAAGCAGAGTCTCTCTAGCAATTCAGTTATACTGACAGAAGACATAACCTTTTTGTGGTATTCAGGGCATTTATGTTGTCTGACTGATACTACTTTAGTCATCTGTTATGGTACATTTTGGAGGAAACCAGGTTCCTCCTACTGCCAATGTAGAGAAGGCAGGCGTGATTCAGAGAACAGGCTGAAAGGCTAAAGGAATTTGAAGGAGATGGTGTGAATACCACCTGAGCTTCTACTCTGAATTTCATTTTTCAGTAATTTGTAGTATTACTGTAAAATTTCTCTTGGAGCACAAACTGTGCACACATGAAGTCAAAGAGACTTGTAACAGCCATCAATTTGTAACAGCTGAGGATCTGGCCCAGGATCTGTAATTTTGTTTTTAATAGCTATTTGGAAGAGATTATTTTACAACTTGTTCTAATATGTACATTCCCAGTAGACTGCTCAGGTAATTGCTTGGGCTGCAGTTCAAATATTCCACAGTTTCAAATATACTTGCAAAAAAACCCATTTTTCCATGTATAGAAGGTATAGAACAGTCACTTCGTTGGCACGTGTAGCTATTCCTTTGCAAACAAATCCAAGGTTGTAGGTGTACAAATGAATGACCACGCAAATATTTTCAGTTTGTATTGAAGGATATATTTGCAAATGTGTACCTTTACACAGCAAAAATGTGTTACCTGACAACACACTAGGTTATACAGAATAAAAAAAAAAAAAAGAAGAAATTATCATGAAAATTGGAGATTGATCATGATATTGAAGAAAAGCATTATATGCCGTCTTCAGTGCTGCTGACTTTCTCATTGGGTTATATGAAAGATAGTACTTTTCCACCTTTAACTTTCTCTTATGTTGTAGGTTAGTTTAAATTCCTATGCTATATTTATCTATATATTAAAATTATATATATCCTTAATTAATAAAAAGTTAAAGATCTCTGAGCCAAAACAAATTAAAGTGATATTTTAAACAAGGTGTTCAAGGCTGATAATTTAGTGCATTAAAGATCCTCCCTGCATAAATGTGAAATTATTCTAAACTGGGCACAGTGGATGCATAGGACAGCTTCACAAGTTAATTTTCCCAGGTTAGAGTCTTGACAAACTGCCTCCGTTTGTATTGTGAAATGTATTTCTCAGCCCTGTTCCTGATTTCCCATGGAACCCTGCCCTTTATATTAGAAGTGAATAATTAGATCACTGGGTTTAATGTTATTATGCAGCTTGCCAAGGTTTGGTGTGCTATCACTTGCTAGAAGGTGTTCTCGGTCACCCTAATGGTTCTAAGGCAGGATCAAGTCTTTACTTTCCCTTGGGAATCAACCTCAGGGTGGCGTCACTCAGTCAATGCATGACTTTTCTTTCAGGGTTTAACAAGCCTCACCAAAGACTAAATGGTGTATTGTAAAACCAGACCTGCAAAGTCTCACACACCTAACAAATGAGTCCCACTCCTTTTTGCTTAAGGAAAAATTAAAACAAAGGAAAAAAAAAAAGGTTTTGCCTAAAGGGATTTCTCAGTGCTATTAGGAAAAAAATCAAGTCAAACAAATCGTCAGAAAGTTTCTCATACCTAGAGACTCAGTGACATTATCTTTTGCATGACACCACAACTGTGCTTTGGTAGTAATGATTAAATGGGGTTCAGCAGGCTAAGCCCTGTCTGAGAAGTTCTGTGTTTAAGAGAAAGGGCTTTGTAAAAAATGAGTAATTTGGCTTGCTATCAATTTTCAAAAAAAAAAAAAAAAAAAAAGAATAACAAGAGTTTGGGTAAGATTTTGAGGAAGATTTTTTACTACTTGAGAAATAACTTCAAGAAAATTTCAAAATAAATTTTTCTAATCGAGGGATCAAAATGATACACATTGAAATGTTGTTAAACATTTAAATGGTTAAATAGTATTGATACTTGAAACACTTTAAAATATATTCTTATTTTCCGCAGGGTAAGATAGCTGCACATTACACAGCACATTTCAACACCTCTATTCTGAAAGAGGACTGCAGTTGCAAATTCTGTATAGCTCCAGTTAGAATGACCTGAATTTAATACTGTCTCAGAAGACAAGCCAGGAAAAGAATTTTTTTTGGTACATTTTGTGTTTTTACATGCTATAGGGCACACGTGAATGCTCTAAAAAGAAGATGAAACTGGTACTAAAGAAATTCACAGTGATATCAGGAGAATCTCTGAAGCAAATGGCTGCTGCAAGTTATAATATCAGTGCTTTGTCTTTATTCCACATGCACGTTCATTTAATCTAAACATACTGTAAAGAATATCCTCTAAGAACCCCTTGTAGATGCAGCCTTACCTTTTCATTTCACACACATAAACCCTCTCTATAATTCAGTCATCCCTTTCCTCCCATACCCCCACACAACCTGCATGGGGCACCCACTTTTAAATAATAAGACACATAATTAGCCATTAATACACTAAACGTTAATGAGTAGGTATAATCTTACTCATCTAATGGAAGTTACAGGTGTAACTTGTAAGCAGCCCTAGGCTGCCAAAGAGTGCAAAGGAGTTATTGCCATCTTTAAATAAAAATTAAATAAACATGATTCATATCTAATTTTTCTTCATGTAAACTTGTCATTCCAGAAAGTTTTATGATTTCCACTGAGATGGTTAGTTGCTGCAAGCAAAAGGCCAGGAGGCTTGTCCTATCTGAAATTTTTACCCAAACTGATGCTGTTGATAGACTTTTTCTATAAGACCCATAGACTTTATGTTTTCCTTTACATATTGTAACTTTTTGGTTTTGCTTTCTAGTAATTTGACTGGAAAATAAAATTTGGTAAAATATCTTTCAATTTCTAATTCAAGATCACAGGGAAAATTCTTGCTGTATTTTAGTGCACGAGGTAAAATATAGGCAAATGTGAGTTTCTGTGAAATGCTGTGCATGGTTGTTGCTATCAACATACACATTGTGTATATATTGTACTTTGCTGCTGTGATCTCAGGGACCACTTGTCTGTAGCCTGGTTTGGTTTGGAGCCAGCAATGCAACTATTTACATCCACAAATATGAATATTAATGCAAAAGCTTTTCATTTGTAATTGCGATGAACTAGTGAGCTTCTAAATGAGAGTGGCCTCAGACACAAACACTATACATACAAGATCCTTTTTCTTCATTTTTGAGGCATAATTCTTTAATGGATAACTTTTCATGCTTGTGTAAAGAAAAAAAAGTAGATTCCTTGCTGTTCCTTAACTAATTTGATTGCATTAATTGACCAGAATATTTCCCTGTGACAGCCAAAGGCACAGTATCTTTAAATGTTCATTAAGTTCCATTAATTAAGTAAATAATTTTCATTAACATATTATTCAGTGAGGGGTTTGTATTATATTACAAAAGAATTTTTTGTCCTATATTTCTTTTCTTAAAATGTCTTGGGGCTTTGTTTAAAATTATTAAATATTAATTCAGTGGCAATTGCAATTTTTTATCATCAAAATTCAGTGCATTTACTAGATTTTTCAAGAGCTTCTCACTTTTTTGAAGAAGCAGTGCAAAATGTAGCATGCTAGACCTTTGATGTCTCTGGAAAATGATTAGTGACTGCAGGGCAACTCCATCTAGCTATGGGTTACTCGGGTCTCGTGGGAGAAAAGTTAAATCCTATTCCATCTGCTACCAGCTGGGAACCTGCTGCTTCCCTCCGTCTGCCTTCTCAGAGTGTTCCACCTGCCTCCTTGCCACTCCCAGTCTCTTCAGACAGGCCGTGGAGCAGCAGATGGGAGATGGTGCAGCTCAGGAGCGAGCGGAACTGGAGGCTTGCTGGCAGGGCTCTCTGAATTGCTCTAAGCACTGAAGCTGGCAAGGAGTGAGAGTGAAGCAGGTGAAAGGGTGTAGTCACTTTAAAAAAAAGGGATGGGTGGAAAACAGGAGTGGGAAAAGGGATTAAGACAGTTAATTTATCAGAGATGGTTAGAGAGATGGTATTCACAAGCATTTTTTTTTTGCCTTTGAGCTTTATTGCTTAATGATAAAGATACCTGGCCTTGATTTCCTTAGAGCTGTCTGACAATCCCAACTAAAGATTGCCAGAGATTTCTCTTCAGTCAATGTCTGCTAGGACTGGCTCCTCTTTCACAAACAGCCTCTGCTATGTATTTTGTGTTCAAATCGCACTGTTTCTAGACATAGTAAAGTGACGTGGCTTCTTCTGTCCCTATCACTCTTTTTTTTGCAAATGCAAAAATATATTTTAAAGTATTTCAAGTATCAATACTATTTAACCGTTTAAATGTTTAACAACATATAAACCCATTGCCTAGTGTAGTACATAACTGGCGTACCTATTTCATGACTAAAGAAGCAGAAGAGTTTAAGGCTGTATTTTCAAATGTGACCTTAGTATCTGAAGAGATAATTTCTAGTCAAATTCAGGAAAAATTCAGCTCTCAGGTACAATGATGTCAATAGGTGTTTTCCAGTGAATACAGGAATAAAAGACTGGAGGAGACCTCTAGGACAAGAGTCCTCTGCTTTCATAGGCAACCACACTACAGAGCATTTTCATGAACCAACCTAGCTTTATCTAAAATTTGTGCTAAAATTTTTTCTTTGCTATCAAAAGATTGGAACAGAACCTTCCCCCTTTAATGTTTAGAAGCCTTCCTTATAATTCTTGCATTGTATTGATTCACAGGGATCATAGCTTTTCTTCTTCAGAGGGGATGTGAACCTGCAGCTTTCACTGATGACCTTCCAATAGGCGTGTTCCCAAAGCTGAGGAATTCAGAAGCAAATCCACCCATGTTCATTATCAATAGTCTGAACTAAATAGTGTTCAAGTCAGGAATCAACCTACGTTAGAAATTGTATCAGTATCTCCTGTGCCTTGATACACATTCAAACCCCTTAAGATTATAGACTTGAAATTGAGAGGCATCATAAATATGTAATTTTGCCCAGTAAGAACCTATGCTGTTGGCATTATCATTCAGTAAAATGTGCTGAGTTGAGGGACATGAATGCATTGTGCAATGCATGACAATTATCTCTTACTAATTAATCCATCTTTGTCTGTAATCTCATGAGAAATATTTTTTCATATATGGCTGGAAGGAGCATACAGGTGAATCTTCCTTTAGGCTGCCTTAGTATTTTATTTAAGTTTTTTTTGTTTTTTTTGTTTTAGTTTAAGGTCTTAAGCCAAATTTTCAATTTACATTTTGGGGGGGTTGGGGGGGGTAACTAGGGGGGGAGGGCCTGGAATCTTACACTGTTGTAAGGTAAAACCTGGGTGAATTTTTACCTAGCTGAAAATAGGGCTAATTAACTTCCATAGTTAGAAGCCCAGTTTGCCTCCCTTGGCTTTCTTCTTTCATGGATGCAGTGAGTGCTGACTTTGCAGTATGAGCAGATTTATGCACTACCTCCAGTTCAGTTTAGACTTTTCCTAATTTTTTTTTATCAGGCTTGTTGTTTAATATTAAAAGCTGTATAAATGAGCCATTATTGAGTACTGGCAATAAAAATAACTCGATGCAGAGAAGTAAGTTTTATGTGTTAGTGTCTGCAGAGTCAGATCTCTGCAACCATTAACCTGAGCTAGAATCATCAGAACAGAGAATAGCCATTAATTTCTCTTAATAAAATGCTTGATTCTCATTTTCCTTGAAGGACATTTGAATATTCTTCAATCAGATATAAAGAAAAATAAAATCTTTAGTGCACCATACTACTGCTTTATTACTACTACCGTAATAAAGATTAAATTAAAAATTTATTCTTGTCTGCAAGCTTCAGTGAAGAGCAACATGATCAACATTCCCTTTCTACAACGACTTTTCTTAATCATCACCTTATAGTTATTTTTTTAAAATATAGCTATGTCTTCGATAAATATGGTACAAAAGACTGGATTGTCTCTAAAAGCCATCTCACTGTATTTCCCCTTCAGAGGCTTTTCCCTGACACTTTCTCGAAGTTCTGACTTGACATAGCAAGACCCTTCTTATCTGACAGGAGCTGAGCATTCTCAGTCCTTTCCCGTAAAGACAACTCTTCAAGGAGCTGATCCACAAGCAAAATGGTTTTCTCAGAAACTGGTATGTAATCACCAAAATGAGCATGACTTAGTGTTATTTTCTTGTCAAATGACCCAGTGACAGTTAACCATAGTTTTCCCCCAAGAAAATTACTATTTTCTCCTCAGTCTTTATTAGATTTCATTGTAGATGCAAAAGAGCATAGTGTGAAACAGCTAACTTTTTTTTTTTTTACTTAGCAACACTGACAGCGGTTAGGTGGGATAGAACTGATTAATTGAAAGAATACTGCAAATGATAATTTAGTTAAGACCAATATACAAAAAAGAAAAAAATTAAAACATGGTTTCAGTGGTTATAGATCTGCTTTTCTCCAAGACTGTCAAAACTGTTAATCTGAGTTAATCTCTATGAGATATGAATGTAATTTTGCTATCATGATTACTGAAAGGAAAGCCAAGCCTTCTATTTTCAAAATGGCCTCTAATCTTCAGTTCACACAATTTCAGTTCACTAGTTTTAGACACATAAGGCTTGATTACCAGTACTACTGAATAAAGCCTTCGTAAAATAGAGGACAGAAGAGAGTAAAATACAGAACTTTGCCATATTTTTTTCTGTCCCTCTTTCCCAAAAATAAATAAACAAATTTGGCATGTGAAGTTCCATTTCTATTTTCTCTATCTCTCCCACAATACCAAAGCAGGTATTTTGACACATTAAGATTCATATAGTATGTTTCAGTCTCCCAATTTTTTTTTTTTTTTTTTGCGATGGATATTTCTTACACTGATTTTTGGGAAACTTGGCTATGGACTCTTTTTTTTCTGTCCAAAACAATTGTTTGCAACAAACTTTTCTTCTAGTGTAATATGTAGAGTATTTTTGGGAACATTAGCTATTTCTCTCTGAACAATAGGAAGACTGTGTGTTAGAAAGCTCTGGAAAGGATTTAGAGGTCAAAGAAGACAAGTCACTCAACATGAGTTCCCAGTGAGATGTTCTGGGAAAAGACTGATGTGGTCCTTTGATATATAAGAAGGGGAGTTGTGAGAGCATAAGGAGGTGTTTTTACCTCTATCTGACACTGGGGAGATTAACACTGAAAATACTGCATACTGTTCATGTCTCTTAGCAGTGTTGTTGTAACTATGGTGGTCTAAGGATACAAGAAGATTTGCAGGAAGGGATGAATTTTTGCTTATTGGACCAGCTAGCATACTTGGAAAAACATGGGGAAACAGTTGGGCATCTGGACCCCTCTTCATATCATGACATCTGTATTAGGAAAAATTTGCAATATTAAAGAAAAGAAAAATAAAAATTGTTTCAACCTGTGAAAAAAATACAATAGGGTAAGAAAAAGAAGTAACGCACGATGTTCATCATATTAAAAAGAATACCGAGTGCATTAATTTTTTAAGTTCAAAGCAAATTCTGGCTGCTAAGGGGCACTCTGATTCAGAGATGAAAGTCATACTGAGGAGGAAAATAAAAACATAATGAGGAAGAGAGAAACAAATGACTAAAAAAAAAAAGAAATAAGGCAGAATTATTTATACCATGTGTATGCGTGCATGCATGTATATGCACAGGTGCCTCCAGTAACTTTTGAACTTGTCTTTCTGCAGCCACTCTTGGGGGGAGGAGGTCTGAAAAACTGTTTCTACAGTTTTCATGAAAGTATGAGGTCAAGAATAGGTGAAACCTCTCTTCGAACAATCCTGATGGAGATCTGTAGTGATCTGAAGTACTGTCAGGGCCATAATGTGAGTTGTCACATTAGTAAGACACAGATGATCCACAAGGAGTTGGGGAAAAGACCTTAAAAATGATCTGTATATGGGAAGAAACTTTAATCAGAGCTCACAGCTTGTTAGGCATCCAAGTCAATCAACCATGAAACACGAATCCATGGGGGACTAAGCTTTATTAGTCCCAAGCCTATATTAGTTGTGTAATACTTAGGGTGATTAGCTGTAGGGATAAACTTCCAAAGGAGAAGTGGGTTTGCCATCTTTTGAAGTCTTTGGATGTCTTTTTTGGAAGACAGTGAAACACAAGTAATTGGGTTAACAACAGGAGTAAGTGAATGCAATTGTATGGCCTTTATAATAGACTAGGAGAGCCCAGTGACCTAATGATTTCTTCTGGCCGTAAAAATCTATGAATCCATGAATTATAAATGCAAAGCATCTCAGAAGAGCCTTGTGAGTAACTGGCACAATATGATCCATCTAATTAACTGTATAGATACTGCCAAACATTTGCGTATGTCCAGGTGAATGTACCCCAGCCTGGCTACTGTGTTAACGCGCTCTGCTCTAACATCTTTCATTGTTGTCAGTGGAATGTTAATAGATGACGGCAGCACAACAGGGGTGAGGATGGACAACTGGGAAAAGTTTAAGATAATGTCATCAGAACTGAGCAGTGTCACAGTATAATGGTCTCCTGCTGGTGCTTAAATGCAGAGGAACTCACGGAAAATTAAACATCAAGGCATGTTCATTTGCAAAGCTGAAGATACAGATCCTATGGCAATCTCCTGTTACAATGGGCTTATTTCTGCTTTGCTAAAGGGATGTGGAGTCAGTGAACCAGTATTTGAGGTTTTTTCTACATGGCCAGAAGCCAGCTGTACTTTATTGCTTACTTCATTCGGACATAGCAGCATTTATCTGCTAAATTAAAGATTAAAAAGTGTTGATTCAGAATGTATTCGGATTCTGCTGTTAATTCTGCTGTGATTATTATCTCCTTTAGCTCCTGGGTCAGGAGCACTTTTGATGTCAGCTGCAGAATAGGTACTTTAATTCGAAAGTACCTCACAGTTTGGATATGGTAAGAGTAGTCCCCCAGCCAGTTACTATTAATTACTCAATCGATAATAGCTTATTAAGATGCAGTATCTTGGTCAGTTTGGATTGTGTGTCCTTATATAAGACCTACTGCATTGCAGGCCCAGGTATTATGCCAGAAGTTTAGTGAAAATAAACCTGGGGTTTCTCTGTGGACTTTAAAGGAAGTTAAGACAAGGCCCTGAGTTTCCCTCTCTGTAGACAAGATGTAGTTCTTTATTGTGAGAATTTGTTAGGACATGCCAAAAAAGAATACAGACAGAAAGATGAGACTTGTATATATTCATATGACTCCAGGAACTAGTACTTCAAGAAAAATACTGATTTTTGTTAAGAACTGAGCACAGAACAACCATGAGAGTTGGCAAGGATGGTCCACAAATAATGTATGACAGGTCCTGTAACTAGCAACAGCTACTTGTTATTCTTTTGTTAGCTATGAAACCATGTTACATTTGGATTTGGTTTCCATAAATATCTAAGCTCATGAGTATCTGGATCTAGAATTTTGGCTTGGATTCAGCCATAATTTGCATGTTATCCGACTAGCTGAAACCTTTTTAATCTGTATCATTTAATACAGGGCAGGAACCTAGCATAAATACTGCTGTGTGACTGCTGGTGTTTCAGTGAAGTGTTTTTAATCCCTAAATATTTTCTAAGACTTGCCTATAGTCATCCTTTAATAGGTTCACTTTAAAACACCCATTTCAATGAACTTTTCGAACAGGTTTTCTGAGGAAAACATGTTTCTCTTTTAATAGGTATGTGACTTCCTCTTAGCCAACAATCAATGATTTAATGAAGTTGTCACATGCATGATCACCTCTGAGAAGTAATGCAGGATTAACTTCTCTGGTGTATATTTCTTTAGTCTTTCTGTAAATTTTAGCACTTGCTGCACTGGTGAGACTCTGCATTGGTGAGAGTCATATCTTTATGTTTTCATATTTGCAAGGTATTTTTCGTAGATTTTTTCGTTTTTTTTTTTTTTTCTTCCCCCGCCCCCCCCCCCGTGTTTTCTGACATTATGTAGTGCTGGAAGTGGAAAAGTTTGATGGGACAGTATTCTTTCAGCATGACACATCATATGTAACCTTTCACTATTGCCCTTTGTCCTGCAACAGCTGACAGAGTACCTGCACAGCAAATGATGTTTTCCAGACACCAGTGAAAGCCTGATGTTATTTCTTAAGAATGCAGCAGCTACACTTCAAACTGGAATGACACCACTCTAAATCTAATTCCTTCACTGGTTTCCCACCTGCCTGGCTGCAGAATCAGTTGCCCTCGCTGGCTGCAATGAAGATGCTTTAACAATTGGCTACTAATAGCTGAAGCTTCTCCACTTGCATGAATCCTGAGAATAGAAAATGAAGTCCTCAAAATGCAGAGGTATTACTTAGGAAAAATGCCAGGCTGATAAGTGCTAATTACATGTGCAGAAAGATCAGAGTGCTGGAGGTGAACTCAATTCTGCAGAGGTGTGGTCATTCATAAACATGAGAGCAACCTTTTGCATCGTGCATGTAGTATTTCATATTGGAGGCAATGGGAATCACTCTGTTATCCCATCAGATCTAGCACAGGACAGAACAGGAACAGGACTAGCTTGGTGTCAGAGGCTGAGAGTTCCTGGAAAATGCTTAAAATATTGTAAAAAATGCTTTCAGTAATAATCTCTCAGATTTGAGAGGTGAATTTATCTGATTTTGTGTACTTTCTCCTTTTCTCCTACCATAGTAATATATAGTACAGTCATGATATATCAAGATATAGACAAAATCATCAGTATGTCTTTATTAGCCCTCCTGAGCTAGTATTGCAGGAGCAATACTAGTATTGCAGAGCTTAAAATGGTACCATTAGAGCTTCAGGACTGCACATAAATATTGTACTGGACTTGAGTGTGTATTTCTTTAAGTATAGGGATATTAATCCTTTTTTTACCTTGGCAGAACTAATCTTTGAATAATTGTATTTGCTAATCTACAATCCCCCGTCATTTCATTTGAAAACAGAATCTCTCCCAATACACTACATAATTATTTGATCCAATCCAGAAAAAAACACATTTGGTGATGGTGGAATAATTAATTCTAAGACAGAAATTTCCTTTAAGTTGCAGCTGCAGGAAAGCAGTTTGGAAATTTTTCACTGAAAGGATAGTCAGGCATTTGAACAGGCTGCCCAGGAAAGTGGTGGGATCACCATCCATGGAAGTATTCAAAACATGTGGATGTGGCACTTGGGGACATAGTTTAGTGGTGATTACAGTGGTGCTGGGTTAATAATTGAACTCCATCTTGCAGGTCTTTTCCAACTTTGATGATTCTACGATTATATTTTAAGCTTTATTCTTATAAAAGCTCCTCTCCCCTATTTTGATTCTGCACTTAAGTACCTTTGATTTCAGAAGGGTGTGAAAACATGTCTAAAGCTAAATTGTGTTAACTGCTCTCCTGAGTATTGATGTGTTCCTAATGCAGGACCTAAGCTTATAAATTGAATTGGTATTCTTAGAGATGAAAGAACTGTTCATGTTTCATTGTATCTTCTCCTTTAGGATAACAGCCATGCTACTGAATAGTAAGTAATAATCATATAGAAATCCATTAATTTACATGGGCATATTAGGACATATGAACTCCAACAAAACAAAAAGATTGATGAAAATTTGGAAATGATGTGGAAAACGTATCAAGAGATGGGTTTGTATCATATATAAGTGGTTTGCTATGTTGAGAAAATTGCATATACTTAGCAAATGCTATTACCTATATTTTCAAAATAACTATTTAAATCAAACTGAAGGAAAAAAAAGTAAAAAATACCGAAATCCTTCAATCAAAAACTTTGAAATTGGACAAATCATTCTCACCGCCCCCATCACTAAAGCAGTGCTCCGGCTCTGCTTTCGGCAGACAAAGTGCAGGAAGTTTAGAGTGGGAGCTGTGAGCGGAGGCCCTGTGACATGGGGAGGTGTTGCAGCTGATTTGTATCAGGCACCGCAGCACAGCCAGCACCTTCATGTCCTGCGCCAGCGACTCACTACCTGGGTAGGGCAGCAAGCTGCAAACAGAGACTGAGCCCAGGCGTTTTGACTTTCTGCAGCTCTCAAGGCCACAGCCTTAGCAGCGGGCAGAAAGGGCGCTTGTCCCGGAATGGAGGAGCTGGCAGTGGCCGTGGGAGCAGGGCAGCTCCTGGGGCAGGCTGTGCTCGTGCTAGAGATCAGCATCATCAGAGCAGGGCTGCAAAAATAAATAGGAGAATTTAAATTACCTCAGAATGTTAAGGAAACTTCCCAGTCTGAGTATTCACAAGACTCTCTGGCAGTTGCACCCCCAACGCTAGAGACTTCCACTGCTGGGACCAAAGCCCCTTCAGAGGGGGTGGCTCCAGTGAACCCATCGGTACCCCTCCTGACTCTCTGCACACCCCACTCCCACGCAAGTTTTCTCGCCGGTTCGACCCCACGTTTCCCATGGCACGGTCTCAGATGTCTCGTTCCATAAAGGCATTTGTTCATGGCACAGTGACACAGAAAAAGCCCGAGCTGCGTGCCTCCGAGGAGGGTGTCTCTGCTAGAGCGTCTCGTGGACGGTTAGACTGGGAAGTTTCCTTAAGAATAAAATGGAAGAAAACAGAGCTGGGGGAAGCCCGAGGGCCTGGCTCTTCCCTCGCACACACGGGGGACCACTGGAGCCGGCGGTGTTAAGGCTTATTTAGAGGCGACGTGAGACCAAACGGGGCCTTTAATGCGACTGGACAGGACGGGATTAAATTACCCTCGGGTGCAGCCGCAGGGGCCGGGAAGGGATTTAGGCTCGGGAGGACTGCAGACGTGCGAGAGCCCCGCGGGCAGCCCGGGGTAAGGGCGGCCACGGCGGGCGCTGGCCGGAGAGCGCCGCCCCGGCGCAGTCGGGCTGCATCATCCCTGACACGGGGAGAGCGGGAGCAGCCGCGGCTCCAGCCTGTCGGCCGCTCGGCAGGTTGATGGATGTGCTGGCCTGCGAGCGCTCGCCACCCCCGGCCAGTCCAGCCCATCCACAATGAGTTACAGTTTCCCGGTCTCCCTCCCGGCACCTCCTCCCTCTCTTCCTGCCCGCTGCCGCCCGTCCCCGCACGGCAGTGCCCGCTGGAGCCGAGCTTTCCCGCCTGGTGTCCCGCCGCACGGCCCTGCACAGCGGCCGGGCCAGGGCACCGCGCTAGGCCGTCCTGCAGCTTTCCCAGCGGGAGGCATTTTCCTCTCGGGTTGGAACGGACGGAGGATTCGCTGGAGAGAGCGGACGGTGCACTTGCGTCGCCTGGGAGCAGGCTGAGGAGCTCGCCCGCTCCCATCCCGCGCCTCGCCTCGGCGGCTCCCAGCTCCTCCCGGGAATGTGTCCGCAGGGGAGCCGTCTGCCCGTGGGGCGTCTCGGGGAAGCGCGCTGCACGGCCGTCTCCCAGGGAAAATGTGCTCCAGCCCTGCCGTGTTCCCACCAGCTTCTCTTTTCCTCTCCACGCATCTGTTTTCGTTTTCTTCACATTTATACTTTAAAGATGATGTTCGCCCCTCCACATCCCTTCCCTCTCCTCCACCACCACCCCTCCCTCCCCCCAGCAAGATGAATTTCATCTGTGCCTTGAAACAGGGCAAGGAACAATAAATATTTATGGGTACCAGGGGAAGGTTGAACTGTAAACCACCACTTATCCCTACGTCTCTTATGAAAGGAATTAGCGTTGCAAACTTTACATTAGGCAAAAAAAAAAGAGGAGAGAGAAGCATTTCTATTATGTGAAAATGCTATGCCTCATACCCATTTCAACTGGAGCAAAATACCTCTTCACAGGGCCAAATCTGGGGCACGGCCTTTAAACTGTAATGGCCAAATTAAAACAAATGGCCAAAATTAAACACTCCAGCTCTCGCTGAATGTGAAAGTTCAAGTGATGAGGAAATATGTGTGTAGCAGATCACTTTTCCACAGTTTTATTTGAATGAAGTCTTAGGGAGTTTTTTTTTTTTGAAACAGTTTTAAGTGTAGTCAGAGATACTGTACAGATAAAGATACATAAGAACATAAAAATACCAATGTATGCAGCCAAGCACAAACAGCTTATATACCTCTAAATCCAAAAGGGGCCATAATAACAGAGTGTTCAGTGTGGGTTGTTAGAAGCCCAGGCAAAGATAAAACTTCAATAAAAAGGACATTCTTTTATGTTCAATGTTAGAAGAAAGGCAATGTAAAATAAGGATTTATGTTTGTGGGGGCAGGCAGAGGAATACAGATGCTTTAATAACCTGGTGCTGCAGGAGAGGGAGCAAGCTCCAGCGAGGTTTCAAGAGCTCTCTCTGGCAGCGGAAAGGGCCTGAGGGAAGCTGGATCTTTTGGAGCAAGGCTGAAGGCTTGGAGCTGGGTAAGGCGTACAGAGATGTTTGGCAGATTGCCTATTTCCTGGTAAATCTTTGTAGAGCACTTAGGCTTAAAGACCTAATTTTTTCATTATTCCTCATCCCTGTCAAAGTAAGTTTTGGAGTGTGCTTCTGGTGACATTTACCCTCTGACTTTTGTTTGAGCAAGGATGATCCCTGAAGTGCCTTCACAACAAAATCAGGATACTGTTGCCTTCGCTACAAGCAAGATCATGTTTTAAAATTGCCTGTTCTGGTATTACTGTTGTCCTGCAATAGCTGGTTGAAGTGGTCATGAGTACTTAGCTGGTGTAAGGAGAGCAAAAAAGGCTTTGTCTTTTCTGTTCTGGTATCCCCAGTAGTATATAGCTGCTGCTGGAACATTTGCTATTCTAGTGGCCTTGTGCTGGTGGATCCTGACATTAGCTGAGACTGAAACCAGAGTGTTCTCTGTCTGAGACTGAAAAGTCTCTGCTGCTTCCTCAGAAGAGGAAGAATTAGAAGAAACCTCAGTTTCTCTTTAACTTTTGCCCTCTGTTTATTCATCATAGTTATCAATAATAAGTTCTCCACAAATCTGCTTACTACATTCCAGTTTTTATGAATGTTTTCTGGCTTCTGTGAAAGGCCAACTGAACAGAAACAGAGACAAAATAAGTCAAATTTTATTGTCTCTATATGAGATCAATAACAGCATTTTCAGAGGAGAATGAGTCACGAGAAATTGCTGGCAAGGGTGTGGGGGTTGTGTAACATCATCCTAAAAAACATGATGTGACAAGGTTTCTTTGTTCCTTCACTTCTCTCCCAGAGACAATCAGACTTGTCATTTGTTTAACGGGATTATTAAATTAGTTATCCTCCTGAGTAAGAAAACTACTGGTAAAATATGCTCTTACACTAAGTCCCTATAAATCATTTGGACGATGGAAGAGGACAGGAGACCTTTTCTTCTTCTGTCTTGACTCCAGCATTTTTTATCCAAGTAATTCCTCGTGTAGAATAGACTCCAACAAGTCTTATGAAGAGGAGCTTCTGGAAATTCAGTCCATGACAAGGAGCTGAAGCAGATATGGATGTTCATAGAAATCATAAATGACAAGAAAACCTTGGAATACCTGTCCTACAAACCAGATTTTTGGAGTATTGTGAAGGCTGTAATCAAGTTTTTAAGTGAAGCTTCGTTCTCAAAACTCTTAGAAAGTTCCTGATTTCTGGTACATTTAATTGCAGTTTTCCTAAATTCAGTGCTGGTAGGCGTTGGACAACTCTCTCATGTTGTGTTTCTTTTTTCCCCCTCATTAATGTTAATATTAATGTTAATATTAATGTTAACATGTTAATATAGGGTGGATGCTTCTACACTGTACTAGGTTTGTTGTATTGTGCCTGATGTCCGTCAGAAACTCAGTGCTGTGACCCTGTCCTGTGTTTCTATACGGAAGATACTTATATGGCACATTGAAACTTTTCCCAATAGTCTTTTCTTTGGGGTAAGATCATCTGGAGAAAGACAGTTGGCAATATAAGGTATTGCCAACATTTTTCTGGCTATATGGGACCATTTCTGTAAGCAGTGTTTGGGTAGCTGTATTCATGTGACGTGTTATATGCTTAATAAAAGTAACAAAATGGCAGTTTTTCATTTATTTCTGATAAATAACATGTAGTAGTTTTAACTGGTGTGTTTTGTTTAAAAGCAAGTAAATTCTATTGCAAAACAGAAAAATAAAAAATATTAAGGCATAGGAATTTAAGATACAGTTTGTAATTCTAGGAAAAAGATAGTAGTGTCCCTTCATTAGTGACAAATTCTGAAAAACTAAATGGATTTAGAGTTTCAAATATTTTTGTCAAGACTAGGGGAATGGAAGGGCATGGAAATTAAGGGAAAGTGGTGAAAATGAATTCAGTTTACTTATGCACAGTAAAAAATATAATAGTTATGGGTATAAGTGGAATGGAGCCTGTTTGCAGTTAAATTCCTCTGCTCGTGTTTTGAGGTATATGGGACTATGCAACAAAAAGGTTCCAGGCAGTTTGATACTGAGAAGAGAGAGAATCCTGTGAAGTGCCTTATGCAAGGGGCATAAGGCTACCTAGTGCCATCTGGATGTCTTGGCAGGGCTGGGGCAGCTCTTGCAGCTCTCAAGCGCTGCAGTCAGCAGTAGTTGCTCTGTAGGTGGCACATCCTCACCTGAGTCAGTGCCCGTGTCTCAGTAGGAGGTAGAGAACACTGCTGATGTGGGTAGTATTTTTCAGAAAAGACATTAAAAAGCTTCTTCACAATTACTGGTCTTAAGTGTTTTGTAATAGTTTCTCTGGCAGTAGCTGGTTTGAGTTGCCCTAATCCCAGTTCTACCTGGGATTCTTCTGTTTACCTAATTCTCTCTGAACATGCAGGTTGGATGTGGCATTTTCCTCACTTTCCTGTTCTAATCTGTTGGGTCATGTTGCTGCACACCATTACACATATATTGGTATCCACTGCAAAGAGGTTGCGTTTCATGAGTTAAGTCTTAATTAATTAATTTAGCAAAATTTTTTTTTTCACTCTTGGAAAGCAAAGTGCTAAGTTATTACCATAATAATATTTACTATTTAATTAAATTTCAGTACTGTGTATAATGTTTTTGGTATGTTTCAGTTGCTCAACTTCTTGGGAATGAAATCTCTCTAGCTTTTAATGTGATTTAGATCCTTGGTAGGTTAGTAGTTCTGGATGCAAGTCCCAGTCTTTTCCACCTTGTTGGACATTGATCCATCCCACCCTGTAAATGTTTATTAAACCACAGAATACCCTAGGGAATTAGAGAACTCCACTATATATTGTCGACGAAAGGCTGAAATGTAGGCACAAGTAATGTGATTTGTTCAAATTTGTCCAGCTATGCAGTGGCAGAGGTGGAAGCAGAACCCAGGCATTACAGTCTGGCTCTCATGGCATGTGTGCACAGAGAGGCCTGGACTGTACCACACCTTCACAGAGGTTTTCAGCCTGACATCCATTGGTGGCATTTAAGAGATTCACCACAGGTAACTAAAAAAAGCCAGTGTGGGCAGATAAATGCAACAGGGAATGCATGCCTGTCCTGACAATGATGAATATTCACAAGTTTGGAACTACTGGGAATAAATGAGTTGTTAAATTAGCTACCTTGGATACTGGTGGCACTGTATTCGTCATGGAATGGAGCTTAATACAAAAAACTGACTGTTGTGTGCTTATGCAGACCTGCTTCACTAGCTCAGCTAACCCTAGAACATGAAGTGCATGGCAAATATTAGCCAAAATTGTCACCATGCCATTCCGTGGCTTTTGATAAAGCAAGTTTGGAAAGCTGATTCTATGAATAAAGAAAAGATCTTTTCATGTGTTTTTGATAAAAACCACAACATGAAATCTGGGTGGAAGTTAGTCACATCCTCACCTGATAAGGAAGTTTTCTTCAGTAAATGAGTTGTGAAAGCCTGCTTGCAATTAGATGGAACAACTCCAGGTTCTACAACTACTTTTTCTGAGCCCTGATTTGTTGTTACCAGACTTGATCAACGCCCCTCTGAGCACAGCAGCCAGGTAGGGATCGGATCCAAAGCACATGCTGAGGGCTTTTAGCTCTGGATAGCATCAAGAGGATTGGACTAAGATACTTTGAGAAAGGGGTTGCTATCCAGATAGGAGAGGTCATAAAAGCTATATGAAGGGAAGAAAGCCAGAGGATTGAGCTGATTTGCAAGTGAGTTTCCAAGGTCAGAACATTTTACTTAAAAAGCAATTACAAAACTTGTTACAAACGCTGAGGGACCTAGAAAGGGATTAAGTGATCTTGTTAGTTGTATGAACCCTCTTATGACAGCAAATCTACCCATAAGTTATTAAGGCATGTGTGACTGTAATATCTGAGCAGAGTGCAGAGTGACTCTTCCCCTGCAAACAATGATAGGAAAAATGTTGCTCGGCTTTGAAGAGAGGCCCATTGTGTTCACTCAGATGCAAAGGCATCTTGTTTAGATTCTTGAAGGAAGAACTCTCAGGGTGGGAAGCTGACTGGGAGTCTGGGCAAAAAACAGTGGGGGAGGAGGCCGAGGATGCAAACTGGGGCAAAACATCATTAATGGTAAAAGCAGTAAAATGGAGGTGGCAAGGGAGTAGAGAGACCTAAAGATATTTTCAGGAATATATTTGTGGATGTGTGTGTATACCATGTACATGCATATGGTGTACTCAAACTCAAAAGTAGCATGTTTCTCTTGTAATTACTCAAAGGTAGGTATTTAAATCTCCTCAGTTTCAAAAATCAGAGCTACACATATATATCTTGTGTGCTTACATGCATTATTAAAGTTGTCTTTCCTTCTCTATGTACATGGTTTTCTTTGGTAATAGGCCATGACACTACCATAATTTTTCTTAAATCTCCCTTTTACAGTTGCACACCATTTTCCAAAATGCTGTATTTTTTTTAGTTTTTCCAAAATTGATCTTGGCTAAAGACAGTTTTTTAAAAACTTGTGAAGTATGCCACAGGATAATATGTGTATTTTCATCTCTGTGTATGTCTTTTCATCAGTCTACATGTTTATAGTTCTTTCTTTGTGGGGATGGAGAGCAGAATGGAGACAAATAAATAAAAAGAAACATGACATTGCTAATATAAATGACAAGGCCATTACTTCGGTGTCAGAATGCAATTAGATCTGACCTGGGACTGGAATTCACTTCTCAGCAGGCCTGCTTAATGATTAGTTTTATTGTTTCTTCATCACCCCTACTGGGGGGTTCATTTTTACTCGTAATGCAAAAAGACTGTTGCCCCTGGATAAAAAGATGGGCATGAAAGACAAAGGGCTGATTGAGGACTGCTTTTCAGTCTGCATACCACTCCTCCTTTTGCTGTCCCGGCTGACAGCAGGAAAAACAGTGAAAGGGGTCAAATCTTAAAGGGCCTTCAGGGTAAGGAGCATAACGCTGTACACAGAAATTAACTGGAGAGGCTTCTGTGCTTAGAGCAGTTCTGATCACTGTTGTAAGACAAATTGAAGGAGAATCTTTGCAGCAAGATATTGCAGGTACCAGACGTTGCTGGTATGATTAGTATTGAGTCTGAGACATGGTTAGCAATGTAAGTGTGGTTTGCAAACACCTGCTCACACTCCCAATCCCAGCATGCAGGTACAAGTACACTTCTAGCAACAGCTAGGAATTTCCCAACAGCTTCAACAGGTAAAGACTCGTTTAAATCCTTGGCAAAACTTGTGTGCCGGCTGCTGCCTGTTCGGAAGTGTTTCCAAAGGGGTTTATTATAAGCCCTGGCATAAATAAGAAGAATACAAATAGTTCCTGTTTGTTTGCTTTAGTTCATGGGCACATGAAACATGTAGTGTGACTCACAAAGTTGTAGGATGAGTTTGAGGCAGAATTACAGACGTTGTGCTATCTGATATTATGAGATGTAACAGGTGTCTGTGAAGGTAATTTCCCCATCTGGAAACAGCGCTTTAGGGAATTTAGGCTGCTGGTGGAGGAAAGGCTGGTTGGTTCACACTCGTGATGATAGGTGAGCTACCAGGGGATACTGGAGAATTGGAATTGGTAGTTTCTTCAGCTAATCATCTGTAGTCTGAGGTGTGTATTGAAACCACAGTAACTAAATGTCGGAGTTTGCAAAGGCTTGACTGGAAGCTTCATGAAAACAAATATGAAGCTTGCGAAGGGCAATATGAGAGTCTTGCGAAGGGCAATAACACTGCTACCCCCTCACACCAGTTCAGCTGGAGAGAAATAAAAATAAAATAGAGCTTTTAAAATATCTTGATACCGTAAGTACAAGATTCCCTAACCACTGGTGCAAATTAGTGAACATTCAAGGACTTCAGTGCAGGTACACTGATCAAATCAATTGTGGAACTAGCCTTTAATGTTTGATTTTGTAAGAAATCACTTAATAATGAACATTCATTTTTTAATAATAGAATCTGCAACAGAGAAAGTCAAGAGGGAGTTAAAATTACACAGTATGCAAGTGAAGAAAACATGGTCAGCTGTGAACCTCAGGCTTGCTCTGTCAAATGAACTGGGAATAACAGTGAGTTGAGTAAATTCTGAAATGATTTGGAAGCATAGGACCTGAAATTGGAACAAAGCATGGACATGCCAGTGTCTTCAGTGTATGTAATTTACCCAAGACCAGAGTCCTCAGAAAATGTTCCCATTTTGTATAGGTAGTTAATTCAGATCTTATAGATAATTATCATGGTCTCTGTTAGGGCCCAAACTATGCACACACTGGCACATCCACATCACTTGGTATCTGTATGATGTGTGAAATTCACCTCTTGAGCCTGCTGACAAGTTTCAAACAATCAGATTTGGAATGATACATCTGGGAGGGCTGGCAGGAGCTGGAGATCAGTTAAGCCTTGTGGCAAATTTCCAACAGCCCTTCTGAGGTTTCTTCTCTGTCCTGCAGACAGCACCAGCACCACTGCGGTGGCTCCCCTGCACAGGGTGTTGGAGCAAACAAGTCCCCAACAAGGCAGGACAGAGTAGGGCATCCCTTTTTCCTTCTTCTTCTGCCAGGGGGTGAGCTTCAGGAGGACCTTTGCTATTTCCTACAGCTCATTTGCCCCTAAAGCCCACTCCTTGTTTTTAGTTTGGAGGTTGCCCAAACAAAGAACACATGTCCTTCATGAGTGAGTTGTGCAAGACTTAGAGAGAAATGCTGTTGACAGAGATATTTGACAAGACATCTGTGCAGAGCCGAAGCCAAAGAGACCCCTTGATGTTTCCTCTCTTTTGCAAAGCTGACATATCTGGATTTTGGTAGAATGAGCAGCTGTGAGTTGCCTGGCTGCAAAGCAGGTCAGGATGGACTGGAAGGCTGTTTCCCTTGTCCAGTGCTTTGTGTGAATTCCATTGGCAAGGTCTTCACTCCCAGTCCCCCATGCCTATGCACACATAATGGTCTGAGGAAGTTCTCCATTGCTCTCCTTCTCTATCTGGGCTTTGCCATCTCTGTGGGTCTTGGTGAGTCCTTCTGATCCAGTCTATCTCTACAGGGACAAAACATCCAAGCCTTTGGGAATACATTAAGCAAATAAGGTAAACGACTTACTGCTTGTGATAACACAGTACAGAGTCTTTGGGAAAGGACAACCCTTTTCCATGAAGACATTAAGGCACGTGAAGCCTATGGAGGCAGGTATTACCTCCTCTCATGTGACCTGTCTGGTATAATTAAGCTGAAGTAGGAGTCTGGAAGGTGTTTGACCCACACTTTCCTTTGGCTCACATTTTCCTTTCATGCTTCCTGGATCCCACTGTGCCAAAGGGTTGGTAAATAGTCGTGTGAGTCATGGAGTGTCATATGATATGGTTGTGAGGTGGGTATGGTGTGCAAAACACTAGACAAGGGTTATTAGGGATGCCACCAGATTTTGTGGGACTGATGTCACGCCTAGGAGTGCTGTAGATGATTGTGCAATGGTGTGCTCCACAATGGATGGAGTGAACAGAACATGCTTTATATTGCTGAAGAAGTTAAGGACAGTCTCCAAAGGTACTTATACTTTTAACTCATATAGTGTTTGGTGTCTAAGAAAGACATAGTGCTAAATATGTTTTTTGGGCCAAACTCACAGAAGAAACAAATATCTGGAATACTGACAGGTAAGCTCTAGTCTTTGATGACTGAAGTCTCATTCTTTTTCTGTCTGAAGCAGTTCATTTCCTGGGGATGAAGACAAGTAGTAGCAGGAGAGTTATGAACGCCACCAGAGTGGAAGGAAATAGCTGTTGTTTTGCAGGTCTCCAGGCTGGTGAATGCAACTAGTCCTGGCCTTATACAAAAGGATGGAGACAGTGCATATAGGTTGTGTCTGTCTTCTCACTTGGATGAATTACACGCTAAAGTAATTTATAACAAAGGGGAAAAGGTATATTGTTAATAATTGTTATGTTAAAAAGCAAACCTAACTTGATGATTTAGCATCATTTCCTCTCATAAAAGAGAGAAGAAAATGACAACTGAGGATGGGGAGACTTGGGAGCAGCGTAGACAATAGGAACACTTCAGAATAATTTCAGCCATATTTCTGCTAGCTTTCGTGGCTGCATTCTCTCATCTTTTTTCTTAACTGGAGTGGCAGGCCCAGCATGTCCCGCAGGGATGTCAATTCACCATGGATCATGGTGTCCAGGTCAGGGATGGAGGGCAGTGAGATCTCTGTAGAATATGTTCTGAAAAGTGTGATGGGAGCAGAAGTAGAATTATAGAGAACCTTAGGAAATATTTAAAGACAAGATCAAAGTGGGTGACATTAATTTCCTAAACCTGGTTAACTTAATTGCTGCTTGGTCACCTAACCTTGCATTTTACGGTTGTTGATGGCTCGTCCTCTAGTTTTTCTTCCTTTTTTTTTTTTTTTTTGCACAGGCTGCACTGTCAGAATTTTTGAGCCTGCTCTGATGAAAATTGTATTCAGTGCTGCAACCCTGAAGATCACATGAAGGTAACTCTGGCTAGAGTGGCAACTTCCTCCATGGCGCTGATGGCATTTCTGACTTTATGGGCATACATGCTGGTTTTATGAGACCCTGCAAAAACCAGATGGGGTTGCTGGTGATTCAAAATGTCAGTGTCGTGCTGGCCTGCCGTGTAAATCTCTTGTTGACGTACATGAGGACCATCATACTAATAAAACAGAGGATGGTAATAACATGCCATTCCGGTGCCTTTTCATCAGAAAAAGAGTCAGTGAGAAAGCAAGGCAAACACGAAGGGGTGCTTACTGCTCCAGAACAGTTTGGTTGTAACTGTGACATTGTTAATTAATGCTATGTCTGATGATCTCAGTAATCTTTTCACCAGATGGGAAACCATCAAAGTACACTAGACTGTACACCATAAAGTGGTGATTCATAAAGATGAGTTGGAAAACCTTCACAGTGAATAGCCAGCTGTCTAGAGTGAGCCAGAAGGAAGCACTGAACTTTAGCTAGGATGTGCCTGAAGTAATAGCCATTGCCAAGCCTCAGCAGGGTTTGTGGGAAGATTCCTCTATCTAGCCATGATCCAGAGCCCAGCATCCTCTTTGAAGTGTGCAAAAGCAAGCGGGCAACTGTCTTCCACAGTGTAACCAGGGGGAAAGCTTGCAGATTAGAGTGCTTGTGTGAATGGGGTAGACAAAGGCTCTGTCTTCTCCGTAGTCTGGAAAGAGGAGGAGGGAGGAATCAAATCCTCCACTTAGACTCTCCCCTTAAAAAACTGTCTTTCTACCACTGGTGAGATGGGATGACCTGGAGCAGTTTTTTGTTTATGCCCCTGTTGGTCAGATGCCTGCAAGGACCAGGAGATTCATTGAACCAAAGTGAGCAAAAAGCAGTTTGCCTCTGTTGCTTAGTGTTTGGGGTGCTCTGTTGGAAGAAAAGAATTTTACTTCCAGGCCCATGTCTGTGTATTATTAACCCGGTGTTGAATGAGAAGCACAAAGATATCAGTGACACAAATTCCTCTTCCTTCTCCATTTAAACACAGTGTCCACAACGGGCTTTTTGTGGAGACCTTAGTTTATCAGTGTGTGCTGACTTTGCTATGAAAGCACTTGGTGAATTTCTTTCCTTGAAGGATACAAACTATTAACCATGTTTCTAAATCATGACTGTGTTCAGGAGTAAATTGTTTATCAACCTTGATTCTGGCAATCTGGCACTTTTGTAGAAGAAATCTCCTTCAACCCGGTGTACTTCACATCAAGTAAGAAAGGTGCCAGGGACTTTGGGAATTTTTTTTTGTCAAACTTTTGCATTGAGGTGTCTCATATTCACCTACCTCTGACTGCATTAACCTGTGTTTTCTAAGGCATATTTGTACAGTCTTTTGCATAAATTAGTTGCAGTTTAGGAGTTCCTTGGCTTATGAAAGTATTTTCAATATCTTATTATGAATATTTGATTTCTTGGCTGTTTCCATTTGACTGAAAGAATCAAATGGAAAGAAGAAACCCTCATCCAGAATGTAGTGTATTTATTTCCTAAAAAAAAAATTGTATGGAAATGAGACTGAAGTGTGTGGATGTTTGAGTTAGCTACAGTCCTAGAAATACTATAGAAATAGTTCTCTCAGTTGTTACCTGGACTTCTAACATCAGCTAAAAATAGCCATCGACTGTTTAGAATCCTGTATTTTGAAGTTTAAGAAATGTATGCTGTCAGTTTTGGGCTGTATAGTTAAGGCTCAAGTGTTTTCTCAAAGGTCAAAAGAGATTCCTGTCATTACACAGAATATGGATATAGCCTTGTAAAACAATCTTTAAGTTTTTCCTGATACTGATAAGAACTTTTATGTTCTTATTCCTTTTATATACTTAGTTAAAATAATAATAATAATAAAAAAAGGAAAACCCAAAACACCCACGAGGTTAAATGATGCATACACAGAAATGTGAAAAGAATGTTCTAAATTACTATTATTTTCCAAAAATCAAGTAATTCATGGACTGACTCATGTTTTATAGCAGCTTAGGCACTGCAGGCTGACGGCTGTCAGGTGTCAGTAAACTGGCAGCTTAAGAGTGGCCTCTTTAAGCATCCCAAACAAATGAATTGCTCACTGTGTGCGAGGGTGGATTCTGGCCCAGTGTTTGCTGAGACACTGTTGGTTGAGTCTCTTATGATACTACTGGTGTCTGGCTCTGCCTCCTGTGGTACATTTTTCCCTGCCATGGGCTGGAAAAAGTGGTTAGAGGTAAGACTAAGAGGGGGTTCCAGAGAGTCAGTGAGTCTGAGGCCTTATCTAAACAAAAATGGTACCAATTTAACTGAACCTATTTAGAAACAGAGGTTGCTGAATTAATGCCACCCCCTTTTTTTTTTTTTTTTTGTAGAATGAAGTCTGGGGAGAAGCATTATTCATGCCAGAACAATTTATACTGTTTCTAATGGCTATATTTTTCCCCATTTGTACTGTCAACAGCAGTTGTTTTGTAACTCTTCTGTGCATAGTCCAGCATATTCCTGGATGGTAAACCAGAAACGGGGTCCCTTGCTGCTTTTGCTTTTTCATTTCTTTCTTCACATGTTATTTCTTAACCCTTCTAGTGATAATCTGACTATTTAATATAACTCTCTTAGTATTCACTTGTAAGCATGTTCTCCTATAGCCTTGTTTAGGGAGATGTTTCAAATAATTTCTTTTAATTTGTTGTGCAGTATAGTGTATAAAGGAGGGGAAGGGAAAATACTGGCAGCTGTAGAAGGATCCTACCAAAATTTCCTACATCAAATGACAAAATAGCTGTTTTTCATACAGAATTTTTCCTCATATCTAGATGTTGGTTTATGACTGACACTAGGAAAATTCTTGTCATGTATTGCAGACAATTTGTGTCAGTGTATTCCACATAAATCAAGAGATATAAGGAGGGACCTAAGCAGAAAAACATATCTATAAGTTAATTTTCTTTGTTGCCAGAAGCATTCCTGGCACCTCCAGAAAGACTTGGTGATAAGTGCTGGTAGAGATGCACCCTAGAAGCATCCCTTGTGAGCAGGCTTGCATGTTAAACCGCATGACTTCCAGGTCTCAAAGAAGATATGGCTACAAAATGGAGAAATCACAGCAGCAAGCTAAAAGAATGACTTTTTCCCCCTTTGTAATAATAATGTCAGAGCTGCTATTACATTTGGCCTGGGGAGCGGATTGGAAGTGTTTCTCAGAAGGGAAGTGCTTCCAGCTCCATGTCTCTTTCAAGAGCTCCATTCCCATGTACTTGCTGGAAACCTTTCAGGAAACCACATTCCCTTTCCCGTCCCTGTTCAGCAATGCAATCCTTCCCAGCCAGCGCGGCTCACAGACTGCTTCATCCTCCGGGCCTGGGAAAGGAATGTGACAACGAGGGGGCAAAAGTGCTGGCACTTCCAATCCCATCGTATGCTGCCTTTCAGAAGAAGCCTCTCCTCCTCTGCCCTCCCTGCTTTATGAAAGGGTTTTCTACATCCATAAGCATGTTTAAAAAGAACTGCAGCCTCTAATTTTCCAGCATGTGGTGGGGGAAGAATGTGATTTTAGCTGGAAACAGTCACATGGCCAGACCCTCAGCCTTGTGCGAATCTGCACAATGCTCCTGAGGTCACACTGTGCTGTGCTCATTTACACTGACCCAGTATGTGGCTCCCCAGGTTGCCTCTGATGGCCCTAAATGATAGCTGGTGTCTGAGAGTACCCACGTGTGACTGAAACACCACTGCTATGCAGAGAAAATGCTCTGAAACCTTGTATTGGTGCCATTTTCCAGAAAATCAACAATTCAAAAAGACAGTAGGTGAAGAAATGCTGTTTATATTACAAGTTTCAATAAATAAGATAAAGGGGACAGGAATAAGAGAGGGGATCAAGGAACTGTTAATGACTTAGAGGACAGAATCTTATTAGAGACAGAAATGTAAACTTGCTTTGCTATTACTAAAAGCCCAGGAGATATACATTTCATTCTGCAGAGAAATATTCTGATCAGTACTTTTTTCTGTCATAGCAGCAGGCAATTGAGCTTGAATCCCAGCCAACCTTTTTAATCCTCTCTTTAAACTAAACAATCAATTAAAAGAGAACACAAGGCAGGATAATGTAGCCAGCACTGTTAGTATAAACAGAATGGGTTATTGGGCAACACCATCATGGCACAGAACAATCCCTACTAGCTTCTGTGCCACGGGAGCAGTTAAGGCTTCCAAGATGAATTTTCAGCCATTGCTGTTAGAATGACTGTACTGTTTTATTATTCTTTATTTTTATGCTGTTTTATTTGCTTGTCATTTTTACTGTTTGCATTGTGTGGTGCATGGGTGGTAATGATTAGATAGTGATTCTCAACACAACAGTTTCTCTTGAAGCAGACATTTATCCACCCTGAGACAATTGCTCTCCAAAACTGAGGGAAAAGAATACGGGAGGAAAGCCTTGCAGCTACTGAAGTAAAAGAAAAAAATCTCATTGACATTAGTGGGCAGGAAGACTGGGAGGCAGGTAGCTATTCTTTCCATGTTTTGAAAGACTTAAGAAGCTGAAGCTTGGAAAAATGAGGATAAGTAGGTGACCTTTGGAAACTATTTGGAAGCTGCAGGTGCATAGCTGCTCTAAAAATTACAATGCTTACTTAGGCATCAGAAATGGCTTTGGGGGACACAGTTTCAGAGAAGGAGCTTAATTTTTATTTTTATTTTTTTAATCTAAGTGGTTTAGACTGTGGACATTATGGTTAAGCGGGCAAGGGTTGGGAAACTGAATTTTATTCCAGCTCCTGATGCTCCTTTAATGTGTCCCCTTGCAGTAGCTGTTAACCCTGCTGCACTTAGGACTTGTCTGTAAACTGGGAATAACAGTGTTGCCTGCTGAAGTTTTGAAGCCTGACTAAATAATGTTTGTAAGAAACGATGTGAGGCCGAAGTCATTCCGGGGCTAATCAGTTGCAGAGATGGAGCTGACACACAGGACTGTCAATAATTTGACACCATATACATTTCCTTTACAGAAGTGGTTCCCAAACTTCACTGGCCCATGGGAAGCCCAGTGAGCAAGTAATGTGCTGCATATAACATATGCTCTACTCTTTCCCAGTGGTTTCCATTTTAACTCTTTGATTTCCAGCAGCCACCAGCAGTACAGAGGAGTTTAGCAGCAGAATGGAGGACTGCTACTTCATACGGATTTTTAGAAGCATAAAGGTTATCCCACTTTGTGTGAACTCATGAGATTAGGAATTTTTTTGTGTGTATGTGCTCCCGTGGGAATGCATTTTGCACCAGAGATTCTTTAGGGAAAAAATGAAGGATTTATTTTTTGTGTTTGTGTAAAACATATTGTTTAAAATAACTCATGACTTTCTGTTTTAAAAAAAAAGTGTCATCACCTTCACTTCATTCCATTAACTTAACTTGTTTTCAGCTTCAGCTGTGCGGTGTTTATCACCCTCTATTGTCATATATTACACAGCTGCAGAATAGCAAGTTTTTTTAAAAAAAACCTCAGAACAATAAAGCCAAACCCAGTCCAGAAGTGAAGTTCCTGGTAGGTGTGAACAGTGTTATGAGTAAAATGTCATTAAGTAGAAAGTATTTTCTGAAGGATTGGGATGTCAAAGTTACAAGTTTATTTACAAGATTTCAAAGGTTAAAATCAGAGGAAAAGTTTGAAAAGCTCGAAGTCTGAAGTGTCAGTAAAACTTATTTCCCACTATCAGTCATGAATCTAGATTATGTAGTTGGTTTGTATTTAATGAATTCAGAAATTGATGAATTCAGAATTTAATGAATTCAGAAAGCTTAAAGTGAATTGCAAAGCAGGAATTTTCTGTCCCTCTATCGTGGCGTGGTCCATCTGAAAGGTTGCTGAACTGTAAGATATGAATCCTATAATATATTCACACACTGCCTTCACTTACAGTAACATGTTCATTATTTACAATATCCTTCAGTTCAAATCACTGGAGATTAGCAACCCTCTCAGATAGTCTTGGCCTTAGCTGCTATCTTTTAGTCCTGTCCCATCCCATGTGTTCTTCTGAGGATGCAGAACCTCCTTGGATGGGAGCCTAATAAGAAATCATGTGCAGCAGTGACCCCAGTGAGAGGAAATTATCAAACAGTATTTGCCATGAAAATGGATTAATATTCATAATTTTAAATGTTCAAAATATCCTCGTTGGAATAAGCTGTAAAGTCAGTGCATCTGTCTCAGGAGTAAAGTGCTGTGCACCCATAGAACAGTAAGACATAAATAATCATGCTACAAGTAATTTAGCATGTGACAAACAGGATTGGTAGACACCTGATGTAAAGTAATACTCCCTGCCCTTTTATTCCTTTTACATCAACCAACTATTTGATTCAGCCACTTTAGCAGAAACAGTGTTATATCACATTTGATTATGATTTGCAAATTTGACTCCTGACTCAATGCACAGAATCGGCATTGCTAGATGCTTATTTTTAATTTAAATTGGATCATATTTTTTCTCAGTGTGATCCTTTCTTATTCTCTGACTCTTCCCTTTATAGTCTGCATATGAGCAAAGACACGTTCACATTTTAGTGTCAGCAGTTCCACACTGGATATAAAGCCAAACAAGTCCAGCACTCCTATTCTTCAGAGGTGTGCCTCCAGATCTCTCCGTCTCCCATTCTCATTAAACAAAATCCCCGAAATTTGTTCTCGGTTGCTGCCTTCTAGTATGAGGAAGTGGTGCAATGGATGACGCATGGACTGGCCTCCCGGGGAGCTGAGCCGTATTCCCAGCTCTGCCATTTGCTGGGTAGTATCCTGCAACTCATTTAACATTTTTGTGTCTCAGTTTCTCCAGCTGTGACAATGAGGCTAGTGGGCCAGCATTTCTCACTGAAATCAATAATAGATTCCTATTGAGTTCAGCGGCACTTCAGTGCTTTGAGATTTGTGGGGGGAAAAAAGCTAATTGTTGCTTTTAATACATTTTCCTTGGTTGTCATTCACTAGTTTTACCTCACATGACCATGATTCAGGTGTATTCTTAGCCTGTTCCTTTACCAGTATGAAACATAACCATTTATACAAAGGTTTATCAGGATTTTTATAATTGTCTCTTGCGCTCAATCCCTTTCTAATGTTTCATAAATATTTTTTCTCCTAAATTTCTACAGTGTAATACAAACATACTTCCATACTCCCATGTAAGGTAATACAAATGTAAGGGACAAGACAGTATTAAAAATTTTCAGATTATGAAATAATAAGTATTAGCTGACATGCCCCAGAGAGACATGACTGACCAGCTGCTCTGGGTGAAACAAGTAAATAGAAATATCCTTTATTAATGATGTACTCTTCAATGGAGTGTATCTGGGGAATTCTGTAGAAATGGAATCTTTCTCATCCCTTCTCTATAAATGAAATAAGGAGAAGACTGAGTTCCTAGGGGGTTTGTAGGCACATAAACAGTGCACAAATACATATGGAACACTCACATTTAGGGAGGATTTCAGCTTTGGTAACCACTACATCTTGCATTTTTGTTGGCTTCTTTTAGTCAGCTAAAGACTGTGGGTGAGACTTTCCAAATATAGACAACCAAAATTCTGACCAAGAAATACACATTCTCAGGAGTAGATTAAAACAGGATTTGTGGATCTGGGCCCTAGGCTTGGAGGGGGCCACTATAAACACAATGTTTGAATTGAACTATCTAGCAGCTTGTGCTCTAGTGGAGCTCTAGTGCAGTTAGGGCTGTGGAGAAGGAGGTAGAGCTAACAGGCTATGGAGGTAGTTGAGTCATGGGAATTTTTACTGTAGTTTGGATGGATTTGGTTATTTTATTGCAGTACTCTGGCTTGCTTGAGGCATGCTGGTTGGCCTGACTCCAAGTCTTCTTTAGTCTGACTCTGCCCAGCAGCGGGTCCCTTTGTCCCACAAATTGTATACTCACAGAAAATGCACTTACTCTGTTTCTGATGTGAGATGGAAGACAGGTTAGCCATGGTAACAGAGGAAGTTTTACGCGTTTTATACTAACTTGTTGAATAATTTAGGTTTTGACAATGGTGGTGAGACACTCTCCTGCAGCTCTCCCTTTCCCAGGCTGAACGAACCCAGCTTGCTCAGCTGTCTTGTCAAGTCACGTACTCCAGCCCTTGGTCCGTCTTGGTGGCCCTCGGCTATACTTGCTCTGGTTTGTCAGTGTCCCAGAATTGGATGCAGTACTCCAGATGTGGTCTCACAAGTGCTGAATAGAGGGAAATAATCACTTCCTTGACTTGCTGGTTATTTTCTTAATAAAACAGCCCAGTATGAGGTTGGCTTTTAATGCTGCAAAGACACACTGCTGATTCATGTTCAGTTTTAACTCCAGGAGCCCCAGGTCCTTTTTGCAGAGCTGTTTTCTAGTCATTTGGCCTCTAGACTATCCCAGATGCAGGACTTAGTATTTGCCTTTGTTGAACATCATGAACTCATGTATACCTTTAGGTACAGATGCTCATTTTGCACACACAGTGCATTATTGCAAATACAATTATCTGCTTGTACATGTATCCATCAGGCTTACAGACACATTTTGCCATTGTTTTGTTGACAGCTTATTGTTTCCAGGGAGCAATAAACCAGTAAAATTCCTAAACTTCATATATATGAAAGGATATTTTCTCTTAGAACTCTTCTAATGATAAACCAATCCATTAGGTAGGGTTCTGTTTTGTTTTTCACTGGCTCTCCTTGACTTCTCCAATGCTGAGATAAAGGCAGTGAGAACCGCATGAGGTATATTGGCATAATCAGTAACACAGACTTGTCTGGACCTCAGGAGATAAGTCTGCCACTGTATCAACAGACAGCACCCAAGAATGCTTTTCAAAGAAAAAAAGTGTCCTCTATCTTTCAAAGGGAGCTTCCTCCTGTTGTCTTTATTGGAGGTCAGATTGCTGATTGGCCTCCTCCAGAGTTGGAGAAATTCCTCTGAAGATCCCTTAAATTGCATTTCGATTTTACAGGGGACTGCCTTTGCAGGACCATTTTATTTCCAAGCCACCCCATGGCTTCTCAGAGGTGATATGATTTTGGAATCCCCATTTCAGGTAAAAAGGAAAACCCTCCTCTGGCAGCCTCCAGTAGAACTGTGCCTGAAAAGGCATATCTAATTGATTTAGAGAGAATCAAGTGCTCTCTGTAAATAATGTTTGCACAATGTAAATCTCTCACAAATTAGACATTCACAGGAATGTGTTCATCAGCAAGGAGTTACAGGGCAACATCAGTCTTTAGTGGACAGTAACTACAAAAGACAAATGATTCAGAATAATTTGATTTTACAGACTTAAAATGTTCAAATTTTTATTTCACAATTTACAAAACAAGTATTTTTATTTTCAGATGTGCTGGTGGATGCTAAGAATTTCAAAATCAGCTGATGTAACAGTATAAGTAAGATCTTTTGACCTTAACCTGCTTTAAAAAAAAGGAAGCAGTTACTAAGATAGAATGAGAGGGATTGAAAATGCTCCAGGATTATTCAAATGCCAGACCCCAGTCTGGGTTTGGGCCGTGTGTAGATTTTGTTTGGTCTTTCCCAGTCCATGAGAGATGAAGTCCCTAGCATTCTTGTCGGAGACCCTGTATTTCATACTGTTTTGTCATTCTTTCAGAGATCTGGAGTTTGTCTGCTATTTCCTGCAGAGAAAAGCTTGGTAAAAATTGCCCAGAGAATCCCAGTAAAGGGAACTGCACTTTGGTAAAAATTACATGAGAAGTCCTGTTCCGGTGATTTAATAAAGGCAACAGGTTATATCTTTATTGATTCTGGCTTATTTCCTCTACATAAAATATGACTTTTTGCTGCCTTTGATAATAAAACATATACCAGACTGTTATTATTGTCACTGGTAGAAGCCATTGCAGTGCATAACTGTTAGTACAAGAATGAAAAGTTCTGCGTAAAGAAATTGAGGGAAAGATATGAGTAGAAGTTAACTTTTGTTAAATGTAATTAATATAAATGAAAACACAAAATGTTTGTTTTTCAGTTTCCTATCACATTTTCCATCTGGCCCCTGCAAAGCTTTTAAACTTCCACTTCCTCTGTGCAGTTTCACAATATTGCTATTCACAGGAAGTAAGAGGAAGAGCTTAATGAGGGATATGTTACAAATAGACTGTAGGTAGGTGTTTGGACAAAATAGCTGGGCTCAAATATGAACTGGTATAAACTGAATACCCCTCAATGGAAGTATGAAATTCATCTTGTTTGTTATCTGGTGCTTCATTCTACAGCACTGGTTATTTTTTGTACAAATTACTGTTATTTTTTCCTGGTGCTTTTCATCTGTGATCTCAAAGCATCTTATTAAGCAAGAATGAAGGTCTTTACAGTTTTTAGAACTTGGTAACCGTAAACACAATCTTTGCCTACGAAGTGCTTCAAAGGCCAGGGGCTGGTAGCAGACTTCACCAATGTGCTGAGTGAGGTCCAGTTCAACATACTATCAGTATGCTGCTTTCCAGTGCAAATGAGTGTTTCATAAACAGACTGAAGAACAGCACAGCTCTCAACAGCTTGTGAAAACAAGAATAAAGCAATTATGGCTTTGTGTCTTGATTTCAAAGAGATTGGTCATAGGACTCATGATTGTGACAAGAATGTAAAGGCACCGGTGAATTGCATTGTTCTGCTCAGATTTCCCTCAACAATAACAGGAACCCAAGATCCCAGTAAGGAGTGGCCAATCACCTGCACAGTTTTGTAAAAGCAGCACTGAGGTTATTGCAATGTACATGTTACATAGCAAGGCTGTAGAAGCCCACATAGAGCCATCCTTTCCTTTTTTCCCCCCCCCTTGTTTAATTTTTCTTTCATCACTGAAGCCAGCTAGAGCCTTTTAGTGTGAAATTTGAGAGGAGAGCCAAGCTTCCTCTCCTCTAAACATTCCAAACGATTGATGAGCTCAAAATTTGCATCAGGATCAACATCCAAGTTTTGCAAATGGTATGTGTCTTAGTAATTAGCTCATCCAAGCCTCCAGATTTCAAACTACAAATATAAATATCCCATGACTTTAATCAATCTCCAGTCCAGCTACAGGATACTTAGTCTGTTACTCACTTCTTACAGGTTTCACTTCTTATTAATATCACTTTTTGGAAAAGTAAATTAATTGTCATAAATGCAGAGTGATTGAAGTTAGTTTTCCCCTGAAAGCTTGAAGCAATCCATTCACAAATCTTTCCTCTCACTTGCGCCTTCTCCTGTCTCCCCTTTCCCCGCCCATAGGTATAGCAAAACAGCCTTGCAAGATGAGCCTTACAAAGTCTATGAATACAACCTTGTAAACCTGGCTCTAGAACAAACTCTATTATTTTTAACTGCTTTTGTGTAAGACGGGAGGCTATGTAAAGAACAGGATGTTTTGAACATTCAACTCTGGTGCATTACCTAATACTACTGCTACAGATTTGATGTAATTTCTCTGCAGGTGTCAAAGGCATCATAAAGAGCATGCTACTGGGAGGTTTAACATTTGGCATATATAAGCCCAATGGACTTACTCATACATCTTTTATCAACAGAAATGCCAAGTTTGTTGTTTGTTTTATACACAATTTCAATTACAACACAACATATTCTTGCAGTTTATTTAGATTTTATTATATTTTTAAACGACTGTAGACAAGATACTTAACAGACTTTTGTTAATCTCCACCTTTTTAGGAGATGCATGAGGTGAACCACTTCTGTCTTCCTTGGAACCTGGGGCTGCTGCATTTTGCTTAAGCAGGGAAGGATAATTCCTATCCTGCAAAATGGCTCTGCAGCCAGGTTCTCGGTTGCTCATCTTGCCTCAGTCACTCAGGGAAATTCATTGATACAGAAAGTCGTCCTTCCAAATAACGCAGGTGTCAGAGGTCTCCGTAAGAGGAAGGCTTGGCAGAATCTCTTGTGGAAATTTACACAACATCTGCCCACACAATGGCTGGACAATACTGTCTTTTCTTCTGTTGTCAGGTGCATTGGAATGTGTATAGAAGAAAACCCAAAGAAAATAGTAGATCCAAGATTCTAATGCATGAATAAAAGGCAGTTAGTGTTGGAAATATGAACCATGATTTATTTTGCAAGCAATTTTTCTTGACTCTTTCCTTACCTGCTGTCTTGCAAGAAGGCATTTTGCATTAATTGAGACTTTAAAGGAAGAAGATATTATCATATTTTAGTAAGATTATCTGTTAATTTTGTCTTTTTTTAAACTTTTGTCAGGGAAATTTGCCTTTCTGACCTTAAACTTGAGGCTAAGCCTGCACTTATGATACACATGTAAGCAAGGGCTTGATTTTACATTGTAGAAACATGGCTGAAACTAAAGAAGAGCACTGTTCCTGTGAGATAGAAGCATAATACTGAGAGGGAATTCTCTGAAGAGGGAATGCACTATTTGTTCTGCTGTTCCTATCTCTCTCACCCATTCAATTTCAACACCCTCTTCACGCTTCACTCATTTTTTGTCCTGGCTTCTAGATACATTTCTCCATGGTCACTTAGCATTGTCTGATATCATCTTACCATCATACACGATTCTTTACAGACAACTATTATCAGCTTTACGCTCACTTATTCTCAAATTAGTGCCATTATTGTGGTGGATGAGCTAAGAACTGTGCTGCTCTTGGTGTCTTCTAAGTATCACATTTCTCCTGGGCCACGCATTCAATATGGGATGGTAAAAGTCACATTCCTTCCTAAATTGGGCTACTGTCTAATGAGACCAGCCTGTGTTGCCTTTCTGTGTGGAAATGCTGGTCGCTGAAAACACCTGTTCAATCACCCAGTTCGTATTTCTGTCAGTGTAAGGGAAGTCCCTGTTGTATATTTACTAATACAGAGTCAGTTTGTGAGGTAATTTGGATCCTGATCTTGCCATCCTCATTCGATACACTAGCTTTTTGTCTATTTTGTCCTGCTGTAAATGACTGTACAAGGCATAAAGCAATGATGAGAACTGTCTTTGGGGACTAGCTGGGGTATGGGCTGAACACTGGGATGAGAGGAATTGGGAGGCAGCATGCCTCCTTCAGGTCCTGACAGACGAGCTGGTAATGTGACACATATACTTTGTGCAAGGACTTGTCCTCCGTGGCAGATGCATTCCTGCTTGCTTACTGGGGGCTTGTTGAGCTTCTCTGTTGCCCTTCATCTAAATAATGATCTCAGTGCCTCCAGTGTTTGAAAGCTCAGTATGAACTTTACGCGTAAGAATAATCATATTTACTTTAATTATTTAATTGCTTATGATCACGTATGTTCTTTGTGGTCAGAATCAGTGCACCTTATAGGATTGATTTTATCTAGAGGGAAAAGAGTTTTATTACCCTATCCTGTCAATGGAGTGCTACAGAAAATCAAGTGCCATAGAGAACTGTATGTTGTATTGTCAAGTTTTATTTCAAATCTAATGATATTTGATATTTTTAATCCTCCATTGTTTAAATCAAGGGATACCGCAAGAATCTGAGCATTCCTTTTAAAAAAGAAACTTTCAAAATCTTCCAGTGTGCCAGGAGGGTTTGAAAATTAGGAGACAAGAAAGGATGCTGCATATACCCCTTGAAAAATCTTACACCTTGTGATTTTTCAGGTTTTATTCACAATTTTTGAAAATTTGGAACAGCTGATGATATTTCTGTCCTTTTATGGTGCTGCCATTTAACCCAGATGGTATACTCTGAGGATAGCCTCTCTGACAAAGGAGAGTCTTTAAAATATGAAGCTTATTTTTGGTCCTGCTTGGCCAAATGGGACTGGGAGCCTTTGCTGAGAATTTCAGGCACAACCACAATAAAAATAATAAATAAATGAGGCATCTCGTTCTACCCAGAGATGCTGTATAGGACTGCTGTTAAAGTGCACATTTGCAAATAAAAGCAGCCTAAATTTAACTATGACTCAATTACACTAAATCTGACCCATTTTTGTTCTGTGTTTCAATTTAACACTTATTTACATTCCTAGACTTGGCGCTGTTGGAAGAGAAGGGAGGGGGAGAAGGCATTTTCATCCTCAGAGTTGCTATTTAAAAATGATGATTAGGAAAACACAGCTATAGTCAGCCTGAAGCTGGGTAGCTCATTTGAACCCACTATAAAAGATCGTTTTCTCTTCCTATTAAAACTCAGTTAGCAATGGCTGCGTAGGCGGCAGGAGATCAGAAATGAACGTCCAACTTGGAGTCCGTACAATTGGGGCCGGGTCCAAAGCAAACTGCCTGATTAGTGAAACAATTTGTTTTTTACAGTGACAGCAAATAGGTAAATCTTGTGAGCGTCAGGAAATCCTGAAGGATTTTGAATGGGTGCACTGACTGGTTTGCAAGTTGCACTTTGATTAGAAGGCATCGTTGCCTCTGCTTTTCATGCTCATGTTGCAAGGACATAAACAAGAGGGACTCAATTTGCTACGGGCATTTATTTCTCTGCCTCTGCCTCTCTCTCTCTTGTTTTTACAATCTATGTGTAATGACTAATTGGCTGTGTTTTCCCAGCTATTTTATGTTTCTTTTGCCCTGGTTACAAGTCGTACTAAACCAGTATATCCACAGGGACCTATAGATTGCCAGCACTGCCAAACGATACGCAGCATTCCCCTTTCTCTCTAAGTGTAAAACATTTACAAGTAAATTTACAAACGCATTAAGAACATTTCCTCCGTTGGCTGTTAGTATTTATTTCTTCCCCTTCTCCTCCCGGGAGCGGACACCTTCCAGCCCCTCAACTTTCACACACTGCTCTCCCGTTATTTGCCTCCTTCCCCCCCCTTCCCCGTCGCCCCTTTCCCTCCGCTCCCTCCTCCTCCTCCTCCTCCTTCTCCTTTTCCAGTTCAGCGGCGCAAATTTCTGTTTGTGCCAGTGGGGCGGCCTGGCGAGACCGCAATTGCTCTACCCCACAGATTGACGAGCCCTCAGATGCCGATTTACTGTACATGGCAGCCACGCTGGAGCCGCGGCACATCTGGAGTGGAGTAAGCTTACTCAGAAACAGGGGCCAGCTCCAGCCGGAGCCAGCGGAGCTGAGCGCGGCGCTGAAAGGCAGCCCTCCTGCCTCCCCTTCCCTCCTCCCCGGGTACATTTCCTAATGTAAACAGAGGCCAGGGGGGAAGGACACAGTAACTCTTTGCTTCGTGTTTGTCATTTCATGTTCTTTATCTGCTTGAGGTCAAACTGGAGCTCTGGAAAAACAGAAGCTTTGCTTTTATTCTAAATAGCTGAAAGCCAGCGCTGCTGAAGGGGGGGAAAAGAAAAAGAAGGAAAAAAAAAAAAAAAGAGTTTGCTTTTGTGTTTATTTGTTCCACTTTATGGTAATCTGGGGGATAATTTCATTATCTGCAGCCAAATTGAAAACAAGCTGTTGTCTATGCTAATGATAACAGCATATTATTTTATGTACAGTAGGCATGGAGCTCTTTAAACCACAAGTGGACTGGATTTCTGCTTACAGCTGTACTACTTTAACATTTTTTTTTTAGAGTCACAAAATGAGACTTTCCTTTTATTATCTGGAAACAAAAAAGATTACGGATGGATGCTTTGTTTTACAAAATGGTGAATACCTTTCAGGGCCCAGTGCCAGCCTGCTGTCCCATAAATGCATTTTAGCTATGTTACTGCAAAGGAAAAGCATGCTTGTTCTGGGGCAGATATGCTGATTTTATAGTCCAGTTTGCTAGACTGATGAATTTTAATCTCTGTAAAGAAGTAGGAAAGATTTTTGAGGCATTTACTGACTGTCAGCAATCTGGAAGAGAACTTTGTGATTCTTTACAAGTTTTATATAATTTTTATTTCTTCTTTCTAATAGCAGAATGATACAGTTTATAGGTTAGTTGTTCAGGTGAGATTAAAATCATAAACATGCAATTTAAAATGGCTTTTCCTACTGAGTATTCCAACTCGATGGATTTTGCAGTGAGTAAAGGCGGGAAAATGAATATTGATCAGCACATGATTTTCTAGGGATGTTGGTTCACTGTTGCCTCTCAGTTCATGGGCCATGCTCAGTATTTTATCTTTCTGGTGGATTGAATTCCAGGTAAGCAGGTTGCTCCCATGAGTGTCAATGAAGGCAAACTTACCTATCATGTAGGAAACCTGGGCAGCAAGTGTGGCTGGACAGCAGTTCTTGCACATTTGTGGTTCAAAGTTTCAGCAGTGCATTCCCCAGCCCCTCATAGGGCTCTTACGATTGCTGTTGTATGTTCTGTGTTGATATACCATAATATTTATATAAGAGGCAGCAATATAGGTTTCATATTTCTGTATTACTGTTTTTAATGGATACTCTTTTAGTTGGTTTTAGTAATTTCTTCACTAAAAAAAAAATAAATTATGTTTTCTCTTACTTTCGTGGTCCTTCAGATCCCAGTAGGAAGGGGCCAAAACTCCCCATAAACAATGTTGGCCAGGTCTCAGCCTTCTCACCAAGGGCAGTAGTGAATATTATCTCCTTGTGGCTGCTTAGAAACCACTCAAGGTGAAATTCAGTAAGGAGTGGACTGTATGCATGGCAGAGGTGTTGGTCAGCTTGGAAAGACTGAATCACACACCTCCAAGGTCTGTAATAACCTTCCTGTGCCTGAAATCAGAAGCAGCATCATGGGTACAGGGACAAATACAGCGATGCTATACCATTTTGCATGACCTAGGTGATTACTGAGGTAGATAAAATGGTTTCTTTGGGGTGAAATGATTTATTTGGAAAAAAACACACATCTACACAGAAAAGCCGATGAAACCAGTCTCAAAAACACAGCTGTTTGGGAAACTTCAGAGGGACCTTGGCACTTGATTGAAATCTAAACTTTTTTCAGGGACAGTTGGATTTTGGCTAAGTTCTGCAAGCCTGCAGGGCTCTGGCTGGCAGACCGTTGCTCAACCTTCTGACTGCCAGGGTAGAGGATTGATGGCCTGTCATTGCAGGATGGCCCACCAAGTAGTCTACCTTTGAACTAAAGACCTCAGGGCTTCCAGGTTTCAAAACTGGGACAACATTTGTTTTGAAACTTTTTTTGATATGTTTTGGTATGCATTGGAAATATTTTGATTTCAATGAATTACCAAATCCTGACCCCAAAAAGTGTTCCACAGGAGTTTTTTTAACAGCTCTATTCCAGTCTAAGTTTAATGACCCCGAGGGGAAAAAAAAAAGTTTCTCCATAAAGTAGAAATAAACCAGAATCCAATGAATGAGTCTGAAGCAGGATTTCTCCGCCCCCTCCTTATTGTAATCCCACTGGTGTCCTTGGTCCTCCAATAGATTGGTCTGGGCTCAGTTACACAGTTCTTGTCTTAATTTTAAACGTGAAATCCTGATAGGTATGGTTTCCCTCCCCCTCTTCCCCCCTTTCCATTTAGTGCACGTTTGAAATTGATTCAAACCCCTCGTTTTGCACTAATGCCAAAACGTCCATGGAGTCTTGAAATGAAATCTTCTTGGTAGATGACTATGCATCCTTCTGATTATGCTATTGTTATTATATTAATAGCATATTCTCAAACTTAGGCAATGTGCAGGTGCAAAACTCTCATTCAGCAGTACATAACTCTTTCATCTGCCATTTCTTGCCAGTAGATTTCCTGCCCATATGAATGTTTCTTGTGAAATTTCTGGAGAATAGCTGTTGGAGTTTTGCCAGATGTAAGAAAACAAATACACAAACAACCCCTTTCCAAAACTCAGCAACCTCCCCCTTTCCCAGTCCTCTCTTTTAGAAACTTCATAGTCCTCTCTTTTAGAAACTTCATAGTCCTCTCTTTTAGAACATCTTCATAGTAGATGTTCTACATCTAACAAAAAATACCAGTTGAGAAAAAATAAGCGTTGTGGATTAATGCAGCAAAGGTAAAAGTAAATGCTTTACTAGAGAGGTGCCAGTAATGTCACCACAGAGTGCCTGTGTAGAGGTATGCTCTTTTGGCTCACTTGGGTGCCTCACTTTAAATATGTGCCCTTGCCTGTTCTTACTCAGTCATTCACTCTGTTAACACTTCTTTGGAATCCTTTCCAGATATGTTAGGTTTAAAAGACAACTAGCCTTGGGAAATAATATTCAGTTCTTAGAGAAGCCTTAACTTGATGGGGTTTTTTTTAGGTAAACATAATTTTGGGATCTACACACATGCTAAAACAGCGGTGAAACCTGTGGACTCTCATTCAAAAACTAGATTTATTCTAGTAGGCTTCATGCTTTGTGACCATCATCCAGAAATGAAGACAGAAGAGCACTTTGAGAATCTGAGGGGATTTAAGGGTTTGGAAAGTGTATCAGTAGGTGTTAGTCTACAAAAACATATGTGTGTGGGAAAAGGGCAGTTACACTAACCCAGCTATTAGTAGTGTACTTTAAAAGGCCATAGATCTCTTTAACATCTAAATAAACTGAAAAATCCACCTAGAAGTAAAAAAGGAATTTCTAGTTTCAAGTGTGTTATTTCCTCTCAATGTGATTATTTACAGTATATCTCTTCCATGTTTTTTTTGCAAAATGTTATTGACATTTGAATGGTATTTCAGCATAAGATTATGACAGATGCGAAAATCAAACACCAACATTTGCAATATTTTTGACCCCAGGATAAACTGTAAAAAATTATCCTATTGTACTTTCTTTGCTTGCATTCGGTGTTTTGTTTTGTTAAAACAGCAAAGGATTCATTGAACTGGAGCCTGCCATTTGTTATTGGCATTTCTCAGAAGAGTAAGAACAGTCGTCAATTATATATTTTTCCAATAAAAACATGAACTTATTATGCAAATGTTCAGTTTATGATTCCACCCCAAATATATATGTATCCTAAAAATAAGCTACAATAAATGTTAGACTAAGCAAAAATGAAGAACAGCAAAAGAATGAAGTTGATGAAAAAAGGGAAATAAAAAGTAGAAAGAAACCCACAACAATAAAAAATGCAGGCATTAAGTAATATAGGGGATATGAAAGAAAAAAAGCTTCAGTATGAACTTATGAGAGAGACAAAGGAAACTATTCACAAAATTGTTGCAAAAGCACAATTTATTTTTACCTGGCAGGTGAAATTGTGATCATAGTCATTGCAGTCAAGTCAGGTGTCCTGAAACACAACACATAAAAACCAAGGGCTTTTAAATATGCAAGATTACAGAAAGATTCCAGTGAATTTCAGTGATCATCAAATGATGATTTAATAACTGTGTCAGGTCAGACTTTTTTCTCTATTAATTTTAAACTGAGTTACACAAGTAAGAATGGCAGTGTTCTAAAGAATTATCCCCTTCTCTTCTGAAGCAAGAAATGAGAGTTGGAAGCTCTGTTTTTGTGAGGGAAAATCTAATTAATTTGGGATCAGGTTTGTGTTTTGAACCTCTCTAAAAGGAAGATGCATTTTGGTTGGGGGTCTAAGCTGGACCAATATTAATTCTGTTGTCCCGACTAAGAAAGTATACTGGACATCTTATGCAGAGCATGATTAAAATTGGTGAGTCTAAATTATTCCTGTAAGTGAATTTGAAGAAATGCGGTGGGTTTTAGTAGATTCAGCCCCATGACAGGACTCAGTTGTATCTTTAGGTGAACACATACAGCTCTCATTAATCACTAAGGATCGCACAAGTGCAACAGTGGGCAGAGAGGGACTTTTTATTTTTCATTAATTTCTTAAAGTCCGGTTGTAGTATGAGTATGTTCCTCATTAGTAACACCAGTACTATATTGCTTTTCAAACAAAACTTGCAAAATATTACGTTACTTTTTGGTCTGCTGAACTGCTGAACTACTGAACTGCCAGTTCCTAACAGAAAGGAGCTGTAACTGAATCGCTAGTAAAAGGGCCAGGAAATTAGATAAAAGGGTAGCACTGGTTTTACATGGCTTAATGAAAAGGTGTTAGCTCCAAATATATAGCCTTTCAATATATTGTCCAAAACTACAAAAGTGCCTGACTTTTGTTATTGAAATGCTGCACTAAATTTACTGATCGTGCTCCTATGTTTTGCAATGGCTTAGTTCATGTGATCAAAAACTAAGGTGAAAATTCCTTATATCCTGATAGGCACCATGATGTCTTTGAAAATTGAAAATCTTAGGGCTTGCATGATTTCAGCATGATTGTTGGACGGACAAAGTGTTTTTTTCTGGTAAGTACATGACAAGACATTATTTGGAGGAAGCCAGCATTACAGCCAGATAAATACCCTTGCTCATGCTGCCCAGAAAACTGTGGTAGGAACAGTTATTGAAACGTGTGTAACAAACATTGTGGAGAGAAGAACCTTTTGAACCTCCTTCTTTCTGGTAGGGAGGAGGAGTTGTAAAAGCAGAACAGGCTAAGTCAGATGGGAATCCTCCCACTTAGCTTTAACCACCTGTGTTAAGTGTACTCATTTTAGGTTTCCTTTACAATCAGTGGAGGATGAGAGGTCTCCAGAAGGTGAAATGTATTTTGGCTTCGCATTGTCAGCTGCTGGAGTGTCTCTCTCCATTGACTGTAAAGGGCACTTAGGGGTCCTACAGCCCACGGGCGGCTGCTCAGATTTAAGTGGGATGAAACTGGGCCATCCAGTACAGACTGTAAGTGTAAGACATATAATTACAGAACTACATAACAAATGAGTTCTTGGTCCCATTTAGGGAAACCCAAGTTAAACTTCTCTAAGGCCAAAGTCCACTCCTAGGAGGGGGGAAGAAATAGGAAGGAGGATGCATCCTGGGTGAAGAAATAAAACATTTTCTCAGATGCTTACTCAATAATATTGTGCTTCAGGCTCAGGATGTTGCTTCATTGTCAAATGGCTGATCTTTCCTTGTCATGCTTTCCTATTGTTCTCCATTCCTTAAATAATCCTGGCTTTCAGCTGCATTTTTAATCCATTTAATTCATTTTCAACCCCCCTAAAAGACAGAGATTAGTTTAGTAGATCAGAAATGAGTTAGAAAAAAGGTTGCATAATGGACCTAGTTAAATTTCACAGTTGCTACTTGCCTTTGCATAGTAATAACGATGCAGTTAATAGTTTCCACTTTATTTAGCTGCTAAATTCTGTTTTGTTTCAGAAATCAACTCCACTGCAATAATTACATTGTTCTTTGCTCATTAATCTCTATTATTTGTTCTTCTTTGAATTGTTGTGAAGTTTCAGAACATGGGTAGTCCTCTGGCAGAGAGAAGAACGTGTTGATCTATTAGACCTTTTAGGCTCTATGATTTAGACAAAGTAGTACTATTATAATGGTTTACAGACTTTAGTGGTTCATCTTAGGGTTTCATTGTGCAGTTCATGATATCACAGCAGCTCTTAGGCAGAATTCCATTGCTGCAATTTGTTCTGTACAAGAACAGCATAGTGCTAGTTATTATACAGTTAGTATTTGTCCATAGTTTCCAGACCACTATACTTGCAGATAAATCAGAAAATAAGGAGGGGATTACAATTAACATCTGAGGTTAATTATATTTTCTTTTTAATTTTTAAAAAAATTGCATTAATACAGTATATGCCTTTATAACACTATCTACTACTGCAGACTGCTGCCACAAACTTCTTGAATTGAGTCTTGTATCATTACAAGACAGGCAGTAGAAGATATGTAAATAGTTGTAGAAATACTATAGTATTTTTCAGCAAAAGACCAGTCCAGTGCAACAATTACACTAATACAGATGGAAGTGTTGAAGCAGATTATTCTATCATCTTAATATTTATAGAGGTATTCCAATTTAAAGTGAACAAAGCATGACTTTTTTTTATCTCTTCACGTGTTTTTAAAAAAGTCTTGCAGTTAATATCTCATTAAACATGTATGGAAAATCTCCCAGAATTTTCCTTTTGCTCTGACTTCACAATCAGTAAATTCCTGTGGAGCAAATGCTTTATTTAAATTTCGTCCATTAGGTTTACTGCAACCCACAGTTCTCTATCACCTTTTCTACTAAGTGAGTTGCTACATCTGATGTTCAGTGGTCATAACTGTAATCTCTGTCCCTGTATGTCTTTAATTTGCTGTTTCCTGTGATGGAACAGCTCTTGACGTTACATGTGTTTCATTTAAGATATTCTGTGTTTCAATCAAGTGTATTTGCTGTGTCTGCACAGTCTTTAGGGTGTCAAAGAACAACAATAACAACAGCAACAGCAGCAGCCTGATGTGACTTGTTCAAGCTCCTATATAGAAAACATAGCAGAAGAATGTTAATAATTATTTCTATATTCATTAGCAGGACTCGTCTCAATAAAATTGCTTACAGCATTTATGTGTTTTTCGAAACATACAAATTGTGGTAGGTACCAGACTTATCTCTGGGATCTGCTGTACTACTGAGTAGCTCTCAGACCATCTGGGTTGGACTGTGGTGTCCCACTGCGATGGTATTGTGCCTCTTTGCCCAAGGAATTTGGACTCTGGCTAGCACAAGACCAGAAACATGATAGTTTAATGCCCAAAGCTGTAGTCTGCTCTTCAGAGTAACAGCCACTGGGCACACCACCGAGTGAATCTAACTTATCCAGACTGGTTGTCTCATCCTTTGTGTGTTTATTTGAATTTGTAAGATGCTTCCTGAAAAAAAAGCTTTTATGAGGGGTCTGTATACATTCAGAGTCCACATATTTTTTGTTTCTGAACTCTCAGGAGAGTGCACCCAACTATTTGAATATTTGTGAGTGAACTCTAACTGCACAAACATGAATTCAAGTTTAATTAAAAATTTACTGGATCTTATATGGGCAATATTTGCGTGTTGTCACACCTTCAGTCACAGGTCTGCCTGTATCATTGGATCAGAACAGCAGTTCAGACTAGCATAAGAAATAATCCAGTGTCATTCAACATGGGTTGCCACTGTGGATAGTTTAGTTGGTTTTCTCAGCATTTAGAAATGGTATTTCTCACCTCCTCCACACAAGCCTTTTCATTATCCTGCCAACTTCTTGAAGGGAAAAACAACTTCATCCCGGTTTGAGGTGTTTCAAAAGTTATGTGCGGAGAAACTTAGCTGGTCTTTTTTTTTTTTTTTACGGGAATATTAGTTAAGGTATGCACTTCACTTCTAAATAAGCTACAATTCAGGAAGTATTTATGTAATCTCTCTATAGCAGGAATGTTCAGAAACATTTGCATTTGAAAATGTGGTTGCACCAGTTCATCTCAAAAACTACATCTGTGTGAAGAGCTTAATCTTTGGCAAAGTCCAAAAAGCTGTTGCCATGCTTGGAGCAGAATCTATTTTAGCATCTGAAAAAAAGATGTTTCTAGCTATCTTAGTTTTCCAAAGTCCTTCTACAGTGAACAGTGTGCAAGTGAGAAATCCTTCCAGCTAAGATGCCTGTAGAGATGTCTGTCTCTGCTGATTATAAAAGAAGCACCTGTAATCTAAGCATCTTCCAGTAGATGTTTAGCTTTAAGATTTAGGAAGTTAGGTGAGATGAATCCTTTTGCTTACATTTACATATAAAGCTTCTGCAATGTGGATTCCCAGAACTTGACCTTTCAAGCTTAACCTGATATCTGAGCCAATGGCTGAAGCCAGACTTCCTGGCATTTCCCACTGTGCTGTCTGGGTGTGAAAAGGCTTGAGGAGTCATATCCAGAACGAGAACATCTACTTACCATGCCATGTTCTTGTGGACATCAGCACTGCAAATCACCACTATGCAAACAAACTCAAAAGAATCACTTAGGCTACTAATTCTTAGGCCTGTCTTTGACTTTCCACCTATTGAAAACTGATCTTTGTCAGTTTAAAATACAAACGTCATTTTATCTTCTCACCAAAGTGGTCCACATGTGATGAGCTGCTGAAAGAGAAACCAGGATTCACATAACTATCCCTAGTTCTGCATAAGATCAATAACTTCACTACAGGAACTTTGAATTCAGTGCACAGTCAACTCTCAAGTTTACTTATCCTGGATTTGATACTTCAGCGTTGGAAAATTCTGTTCAAAAGAAACACAGATATTGCAAAACATCTATGAACCAACCAGTGAACTGAATTCCTTTCTGAAAAACCTAGTACACAGGTTTCTGTAGAACACAGGAGAAGCAGTGGGAAAGACATAGCCTAGTGTTTCTAAATTATACAAAACATAGTGCTGTGCCAAAAGCAGTAGTGTTAATGGCACATGAAAATAAATGAGTCTACAGTCCCCATAATGCTCCACAGATAAATGGAAACTTGATGCAGGAGTAGAATTTTGGATGTCACATGAACATAAGAATTACCACTTTTGGTCAGACCTAAATCCTGCCTTGCTGAACATCGTGTCTTTGACAATTCCTATTCTCTTTCTTTGTTAGTCTACTTGTGTCTCAGTTATGTCCAGAATTCCCAGTAAAATCAAGATTCTACTACCTAAGCATATGGTCAAAGTCATTCTCTGCCCCAAAGAATCTACAGTCTGAAACTGGGAGAACCTCCAAATTGTTGGAGCTACCCTACTGACATAAAATGATCTATCTTTTGCTGTGGCAAAATATCCCAAGCATCTACTTAAAAGGTGATGAGTGACCTCATTTAAACCAATCCTTAGGATTAGGCACACTGTTTGTTTAAACTTTTTTGAGATCCTGAGATATAAGAAGCTTTGGAAGTGCAAAGATTTTTTAACTGGCTTAATATGTTTTTGTGTTTATTTGTAGATGTAGAACTTACACAGTATAAAATTTGACAGCTAAGACTAGTCATGAAATTTCACCAGGAAAATAAAAACCTGTTAACAATTTGCTGACATTCATGAAAACCCCTAAATGCTTCCAAATCTGCTTCCAGGTATTCATATGCAAGAATCTGAGAATTTTTGCATTGCAAATATTAGCAAATGCTTTTTAAATCATGCTTGCTTTTCACACACCATTTATATAAGAGCTTTCTGAGTAGCAGCAAATTGTAGTCCTATTAAATTTCAGTTCACCTTCACACTGGTACTTGAGAAAAAATTGGTTTTTGGGATATTTTATAGGCAATCTAGGAGTACATGTCAACCACTAAGGATCTGAATATAAAGTTACAAATATGCCATTAATAATGAATGGGGAAAGTTTTGTCTGTTTTACACATGTGAGCAGTTCAATCAGTTTACTAATCACTGTATTGTTCAAATTTGTATTTGAACAGAGAAGACTATGTATGTCACTTCACCATTTTTTGAATTTCTCTATTTATGTGTGAGGAGGGCAGCAAATAGAAACAAAATTAAAAAATCACTTTAGAGTCCTGGGTTAATTACCAGCTTTGGATAATATTCTGTTTAAGGCAGCCATTTATTTTTTAAAGAATATTTTTTTTAAAGACAGCAGCTTTTAATTTTGCAATCCTAATACTTCTCTCTGGGTTTATTTCTAGGATATTCATCCTAATTTAAATTTAGCCATCTGGAAAGTGGAAGCACAAGTGGGAAATGGAGAGAAACTTTTGCCTTTTTTTCTTTCTCTTGTGTATAGCAACTTTGTCAAGCCTATTGGTGAGTCATGTCCAGCAGTTTTAATAATTTGGTCTCATTAGTCATTAATTCACTGGAGATGATAATATTTTTTGATCATTTATGGTTTTGCTTCTTAATGGTTCTGCTGTCTTACCCTAAGGAGTGCAGAATTGGGCCAGGCAGGGAAATAGGAACACTTGCAGTTAATTTGTAAGACTGACTGTCACTCCTTATTACCCCCCATTAGTATCCCTTGCATTCCCTTTTCCTCATCTCCTCCTACTGCAGTTCAGCTCCCAGTCGTATGGATCTCTGGTAGGTTCAGTGAGGAGGATGAGCAGTCCCAGCACCCTCAGTGTACAGCTGAAACTGTATCCCCAGCGGTCTCTTTGGGGACAGAGGAGGTAGCAATCACAGGCACCAGAACCAAAATGGGCTGCTGGAAATTCCCCCTGATGTGTTTTTGTTCATGCCTTCCTAAAAGTTTTACCAGAGCTTGAAGCAGCCTGGGCATTTAAAATTTAGCTTTACTCCTCTGACCCTGACTCCTTCTCTTCCATTTGCTCTGACTTCCTTTTGGGAATTTCCAGGAAGAATATGGTGGTAGAGCTGTCTATAATCTGTGAATGCACATAAAGTGTGCCTTCATGTTACTTGCAGGACCAAAATCCAGATGGTTGCCTGCTTTAATTTATGCCTCTTTCTCCTTCAGCTGAAGTGAGGCTTCTGAAGCTGAACCTGCTGCAGTTTTGTGCCATTGGTGGCCTCACTTTGAGCTGCTTTAAACCCAGGCATTGGAGCAATGCAGTTGTGCCAAATAACTTCTGCAAATGTGCTGGGAAGAGCAAGGTAATAGAAAGAAAAGCACCTCTGCAGAACTTCTTTTCCCTGTTCCCATCATTTCTATAAACAACTTCTGATGAGGGAAGTGGGAATTTGGTGTGAAGAGTGGAAAGAAGACATCAGCTTGGAGAGACGAGGGAGACTGGGAAGGGCAGGAGCTTGGGAGGGGGGTTAGCAAGTCAGAGCCTGGGGGAAACTAGCTCTGCCTGGAGAAATAGAGTACAGAGCTCACAGTGACTGCAGATGTGTCATCACTCCCAATGGGCTTAATGGCCCAGGCTGCCTTGACAAAAGCTGAATGCGTTCAGTTGCTTAAGGAGCAATGTTAAATCAATCTTATAAGTTTCTCTATTTGTCCAAATATACCTTGTTTATTCTCTGTTATTTCACCTCAGAGGGTTTTTCCATAAGGGCTTGAAGGACACCTTAATTAACAGCACCAGTAATGGCTGGCAGGGAAGTAGCAGCATGTGTCCCCTTTCCTGCCCTGCCTTTTATTTGGTCAAGGAAGTCACTTGCACTTTCTTTCATCATTCCTCCTACTCTCTCCCTCCCCCGTGTCCTGACTCCCTGCCCAGATTCAAGAGCTTGAAGGTCTGCTGGTGGTAGCCGTGGTGGCTGCAGGGAGGAGGGAAGGGGGGAAAAAGCAGAGGGAGTAAAATAAGTGTCAAGGAATTCATTGTCTGTTCTCCACCTGTTGTTATTCTGGTCCCAATCAACCTGCTAGCCAGGCTGGAGCCAGTGGCCATCTGGAAACACTGCTCTGTTTATAAACTTGGCATGAAGCAGCACTCCCGGGCCCTGACCTCCCACACAAATCTGGAAACAATTAGAGCAAGATGATAGGCAGGCAGGGAGAGGAGGGGAGGGAAAGAGCGCATGAGAGAGGAGGCTTCATAGAAGGGGAAAAACAGACAGAGTGAAGGGGAGCATGGAGAAGGTGGCAAATGTTTCTGAGATGCAAATATTTATGCCCACCTTAAACGACTGCTGGCTCATTAATTACTGCCCTTGCCAAAACAACTTTTTTTCCATGAAGGCTAAGGCATGCCTCTTTGCGTCCCCCAGCAGCACAGGTTTTCCAAATTATATTGTATATTTAACACTGCTAAAAGTTTGACTTTACAACTCTTAGGAAATTGAGATGGGTCTGTTAGGTACATGTGCTCAGACCCATACATGTTCTGTACTTGGTGGTATTGAAAACCGGACTCCAAACGTTGCAGCTCCCACCCATCTCTACCAGGAGTAATGCCTTTCTGTGCTACTCACACACCCCGTCCTGCTGCTTTCCAGAAAGGACGGCTGCCAGTCTCCAGCTCCCGGGAGTGTGGGAGTCATTTGGGCTCATTTCTCTCAAGCCTTCTCTTGCCCCGCCCTACCCACCCACTCCTATTGCAAGTCATTGTTGTCTTTACTGGGAAGGCTGTGCTTTTCCTGGTCAAACCAGACCTTCAGTCACAGGGTTACTCCCTGGCTCCTCTTTGAATTTTGGATCCTTTCCCAGCCCTGCTTTTGCCGTGCAGGTAGGCAGCCTGCCCATCAGCAACCTGTTCCAGTGAAGCCTTGAGGAGAGCAAGGAAGAGCCACATCTCATCACAAAACAAAACCATGCTTTTCATTTTCTGGATACATGGTGTGGGCAATCCTGTCCGCGTTCTGGGTGGTTTTAACATACCTAATAGAAATGCCAGTGTGTTAATTCAGGTCTCATAATGTGTCCTTTCAGTGTAAGAGCTTCAAGAGCGAGTCTTGCCTGGTCGAGACAAACCTGACATTCATTCCTGCTGGCCTGCCCAAGGGAGGATACCTCTTGGATCACCTGACAAATCTGCTACTAACACATCCTGAGAAGTCAAGTGTTGTGTTTCAGGTGAAATAAAAACATGTTTCCTTCCTGGTGTGAGGAACTGATTGTGGTGACATTGAATTTCTCTCAGAGTGCATCTCAAGAGATCCCTGTACTGCACTAGGTGTGGCTCTGGCAGCCATGGCTCTGGCAGCAGGACCCGAGCCAGTGTGGCAGACTGTGCAGTGCAACCCACATCTTTTCATTTCCTCGATTTTCTTCACACACCAGCCTTAGAGTGTCTTGCTTGTGAAGTACATTAAAGGTTTATCTGCCCTGTAATTCGACCATAAAAAGCTACAGCTCAAAATGCCCAAGATAATTTCTTCCGTGATGTTGGACTCACCTCTGGGGTGTACCTCCGGGCAGCCTTTTGCCCATCGGTCTCACCAGAGTGAGTGGCTTGCCTCAAATGTTGTGTGCTGGCGACAATACAAGCAAGACCAAGACAACTGATAATGCTTCGGTGCATAATACCAGCAGAACAGAAGTGATCAACTGCAAGATGAGGGCTGTTTGATTTTCATGGCTCCTAAGGACTGGTGTGTTATGCAGTGGTGGTTGTGGTTTGATGGGGGAAATGTTCTGAATGCTACGGGAAGCACACAGGGTCCACTCGTGTCATGCTGTATAACAGTTTCTCGATTATCTAATGCTGATTTTCCCTCAAATGGTGAGCTATCACCATTGGATACACAGATAGTATCTGTGGGCTAATTCTATGGGGTTTGAAAGTCTTTTGAAAAGTGCTTAAAAAGACTTTACCTCTCCAAGGGAGTTCAGTGGTTCAGACTTGTTAATCGGAACAAAATATTGCTGTCATAATTAGTGCTAATTGGCAGCTTTGTTTGTAGCCTCATCAGAGTCAGTGATTAGCTAAACAGAGGTTATAAATGCATGTCTATATTACAGATAAATAAAGGACCTTAAGGTCAATTACTGCTAAACCAGCACTTTTCAGAGCGCTGTGTTCGTGTACTGCCTTCCTCCCTTACCAGAAATTTGTGTTTCACAACCACTGGTTACTTTTCTCAGATTTGCAGTAAGCATCAAGTTATTACGTTGATGTCTGGTATGGCTGTTCCTATGCTGACCCACTCAGGAATGCATTTTGTTTTGACATGGCCTCGGAAACTTAAAGGAGTACAAAATGCACAACATGTAGGCATGTAAAAATAAATACAGGGAACCCACCACACATGAATAGCAAGGAGGCTACAACCAATTCAGCCATAGAGCTAAGAAACAAATGGTTTCTTTATGTGGCTCTGGCTGTTCGGTAGCTGTACTTCAGAGCAATGTAATGGGTTTTAATGTTCATAAAAATGTTCAATCTGGTAAACCAATTTTTAGACTCTTACACAGTCTTGTTGAAATTGAATTCATTTGAAATATAATGTAAAATATTATGTTTACTTAACCCTTGTAAACTGATCTCCTTTGTCTTCACAAACTGGCTGGGCAGTTAAGGACCTAACATTCCTTCCACAGTTAATAAAATTTTGCATTTTTCTCTCTATTCATAAATTTAATTACAGTCAGACCTGGTTAATCAACATCAAACTTTTTTAATGCTCATTCTTTTAGGTTGCTTTGGATTGAGTAATACATATGAAGGTCATGCACTGAGACTTCGTATATTATTTAGGTTCCAAAAGTCTGCTTAGATTTTTTCTGTGTGCAGCCCTGAAGATAGTGCAACTTGCATCAACTGAGGGCTGATTGTACCTATCATGCAACCTTTAAATCATGTCAGAGACTTTGCTCTTTATAAAAGAAGATAATCTGTTTCTGTCCTCATTTTTGAATAAAAGGCCCACTGATGTGAATGGCAGTTAATATTCAAAGCTCCGTCTCTGTTCTTCTCTCTACCCGTTTCCTGAATTTTCATCTGTCTTGCGCCAGGGCCCCTGGAGATATTTCATGCAGGCATTTCTACGTTACTTCCAAGTGGACAAGAATAAACTGCATTCCATATGGCCATTAGGTAGCCTTTTTGCTACATGTATATTGCATTTCCCAAGGCACTCAGGATTTACAAAAATCCTTGAATGGTATGGTTGATGTTGATCAAAGAGTCTGTGATTCAAGAATTTATGAAGAAAGATTTTGAGGTTTTCTGTCTGAAATTTTGCAGGGAATACAGTGGCTGGAGTAGTGTTTAAAAATCCTAAAGATTTTACTGGAGTTAGCTGCTATGTAGAAGTGAAATCCCTTTATAGCCTTAAAAGACGGTATAACTTAGTGTGCACTTTTGTTAATTTAACAATGAATGCCTGGCACTTGGTTTGCTATGCGTGGATTGTTGAGCTCCTGGGGACCATCTCACCCCACTTTCAGTGTAGAATATTAAACAAAGTACAAGATTAGAATTTTAACTAAAAAAGAATAGTGAAAGGACATAACATGCTGCAAGTTTGCCAGAACTGAGTAATGACCACAGAAGATAAATGTAAAAGGTCAAACCTATCAATTTTAAAACACAGAGCAATTACAGAGCTGCCATTTCTTAAGTTCAAGCTTTCTACTACACTAAGTCCTGCTTGCAGTGGCTTATGCTGAATGGTCAGAAAGGCTTATGAAAGCACTTTGCATAATGCTGAATTTTATCAGGGCTACTTTTCTGCTGTGAATCAGATACACCTTTGTGCATAAGCTCTATCTTCTGATACTACTAGGATAGATGTGAAGCTGTACAGGATTTAAGCAAAGTACCTACCAAAATGAGGAAAGAAAATATGAGATCCTTTTATGTGTAAGCCGCTACGTTTGTAATTTACAGAAGATAGCTTCATCTCTTAGGAACCATCTGTATTTCATTGGGTGCTGTTTTCTACCCACTTTTATGACATGACTAATCGAAGCACTGGGAGATCAAGTGCCTCACTCAAGGTCACAGATCATTTTGGTAGCTCTGTCTCAAGCCTAGAGTTCAGCATGACTGACTTTATGATAACACAGCGCCTGTGAACTCCAAAACTAAAGGCAATACAAATAAGTGTATATGGCGTAATCAGTAAAAGACTTTGTTGTTGTCATTGTTGTTCAACATTTCCTTTTAAAACAGTGTGTGGAGAGAGAGTACATGAAGAGTGACTAGGAAGGGAGTAAGTGAAAGAAAACAGTGTGTTCTGTTCTCATAAAACAGTAACAAGGACTTGTACAAACTATATTCATGACCAGAGCTTGAATGTTTCAAAGTTGTTTCTACAGAGTGCCTTGTAATCACTATCCTCAGCATCCTGTTTAAGAGAAGCTATTAACTACTTACAGTACTTTCCTTCTATTTTTCAGTAAGATAATATGAGGCAAAGGCCAAGAGCTAACGTCAGGTTCTGTCCAAAGCACTTTTTTTTTTTTTTTTAAAGTTAAGTCGATATTTTTGAAGTGGCAGAAAGGAAGCACCGGGGCAGTGTCCTTCCTGGCTCTGCACAGCTTCCTGCGCGCTTCCCTGCTGAAGCGTTAGTCAGAACCCTGCAACAATTCATGCTCAGCCTCCCACGCCATCGTCTGCCTGGCTTTGATTTTCTGAACTTGTACAATCGACTGACGGGTCTGTTCTCTGACTTAATGATGAGTGTACAGGTGGCAGAGCAAAGAGCCAGCAGAAATATCTTTGTGATTCAGAGATTGTGAATGATCTCTGTGCATGCGTCTCTGAATACACCTGCCTTTTAATGCTACAGTAGACATGGTTGCGTAATGTACCCAGATTAAAGTCTACAGGGCTCTTGGATAAACCCGTTGTGGTTAAAAAAAAAAAAAGGAATAAAAAATTAGAGTTGACTGCTGACTAAAATGCTTTCACGCGCACTTTTCTCATATCCCTGGTGATGAACTCTCTCCAGACTTCTTCCCACCTGTTTATGGCTTGGCTCTCTGGGCCAGGTACTGTTCCCATTGGCACCAGTGCAAATCCAGTTACCTGATGTAAACTAAAACCAGTTGGGCAGCTCAGGCTTCACATTGTTGTAGTCATTGTGGAGCCACAATTTGTGAATGGAGTGATGTCTAGCACTGTAATTTCCTGCGAATGGTGAAGGAGACGCTGATTTTGCCTGTAGCAACAGCTGCTGAGAAAGGGAAGAGAAAAACCTCTGCAAGAGCAGGAGGAGATAACAAAGGCAGTGTGCAGTCAAGAGTCAGTCAAAGAACCATGATTATCTTTGACTATATGTTCACTGAAAGAAACAAGCTTTTGTTTTCTGCCTCTTGTGGGTGTGTCTTTTATCACATTTCCTTTTTAAAAAATATAATCAGCCTTTTTCTTCTCCCCTTTCTATTCTAATAGTATAGCTGTTAGCAGCTTCATCTTGAGAACTAGTGTAGTAATGCAGTCCAATCTTCTTTCTCTCTCTTAACCTTTTTGAAGTCCTTGAGCTAATTTTGTGTCAAAACCAAGCTGTCTCCTCAAAGAGAGCCCCACTGTTCTGACTTCTGTTGTTACTCTGGTGAGAAACTTGTTTTTACCTTCCCATAGCTGAATGCATCAAGGAAGGCTAATGCAGAGCCTCTCAAGAAACCAGCAGGCTTTGACTTTTCTTTGAGAGGACAGAGGATAGCAGAGTTTGGGAAAGTTATGCCCAGCAGTAATAGTGCTAATCCTTGGCACGTTTATAGCTGCTGTTGTGAGTGATCATACTGCTCTGCACCATTGGGATAGAGTGTAAGTCAAATGTTTAGTGAGTAACTAGATATTGAAGCAAGAGATATGAAATGTTATGAGGACAAAAGGATTCTACTGTTGTCAGAAACACCTGGGTCCTCGGATCAGCCAGGGTCAATGAAGCCACCTATGTTCTTCCTGCCACATAGACATGAAATATAATTTGAATAAAAAGACACAGCAGCTGATAAGGGATGAGAGTTTTTAGCACCTTCTCCATTACCCTGTTATAAGCTTGCCTTGCTGTTTACAAGTCAGACTCTATTTGTGCATTTCAATGGGAATGGCTTTGTAACTGAGTTCTGTAGATGACGCTTTCAGTTTTGTGAGAATTAACCATTATGTGACAGGAAACATTAAGAGACGGGTGGATGGCTTGATGTACTCAATGATTTTACATTAATAAAATATTTGCTGTGCAGCTGTTAAACCAGATTTGTTGCTGCTTTTGTTGTTGTTGTTGTTCAGTTCCTTATTTTCATGTTAGTTTTGATACAGCCAGAAAACTGCCCACATTGTTTTGTACTTGGAGCAGTTTATTGTGTGTTTAGTGTGTTCCCAATGCAATCTAAATGTTTGTATTATTATAGTAGCTCTGACATGTTCCTAAATAATATTATCTGGGGGTTTGATGAGTGACAACTGTTGATGTAATGCAAACTTGACCTGTATTAAAAAGAAGTTTCTTCCAGCCCTCTAGGACACCAAAGCTTGTCTGGTACATCAGCTTACTTTTGTACTCAGAAGCTGCTTTAGGTAGATTTACACTAAGCCATGAAATGGAATCTCAATGAAGTGAAATGATTGCCCGTTCTGGGCCTAAACTTTTACATTTTGTCTTCCAAAATTTTTTGCCTGAGACCTTGTCCACTCTACTTCTGCTTCATCTACGAAAATGCTTTGCTTTTTTGCACAATGTTGGAGGCATATGAATTTGACTAGTTACACTTGCTGTTAGTTTAGAAGAAATCTGTGAATGTTGTAAATGAAAACTTGTGGTGCCTGGTGTCTGTTTTACTGCTTTGTTCATGATTGTGTTATGTACACAGTGGATGGTAACTATCAAGAAATCAAAACTGGATTTTTTATTGTCATTTATGTTCCCTTTTCATTATTTCAAGATAGAATTCTTCTAGTACCCCAGGATGCTAATGGCATATGTAACCTTAAAAGTATACATTTGTCTTTTATATTACTGTTTCGTAATCCTAAAGATGTTAACACAAGATTTCTTGGAATATTTATTAAAAAAATAGCCACTCTGCAGTACATACATGACTGTGTTTAGTGGTGCTAAAGAATTTCCCTGTATCCTATTGAGGAAAAATGGAAGAAAAATAAATCCTGGAGAGAATTCACCTGCTTCAGCCCTCTGACCGAAGGCTACTCATCTCGAGTATTCCTGAGAGCTGCCTGTGGAGGTCTTTGAGCCGTTTGGTACTGTACCGTAGGACTTCCTGATTTTTTCAATTTGCGTTAGTTTAGAGGCATCCCTGTTACTTTTAGGTTAAGCTGTGCTCTGCTTGCGAAGGCCTTGGTGCAGGGGCTTGTTCCCAAGATTTCTCACTGTTGCAGACTGTGGCTCAGCTATGCTGTAGCTGCCGTAAGATGCTGTCTGCCCTTGCTGCTTTAAGCACCGTACTGCTTAAAACTTCTTCAAGGCAGTCTGTGGTTTAGTGTCAGGACCTGATAGTTTGTGTCATGACACAGAAGTGTCAGTTCGAGAGGAGCTGTTCTGAGGTCAGCTGTAGTAAGAAGGTCACTCAGACATGATGTGAACACGGCACCTACCTACAGCTTTTCAGGGCAGAATAATGGGTATTTTGTTTTTTTTCTTTCAATCTACTATTTAATTTACTTTGCTGTTGCAAGACAGCAAAACCTTGGTTTTTGTTCTTTGGTGTTTATAGGTTGCTGCAAAGACATAATGGTGATATTTTTTACAAAAGGTAACAGTTGTCATGCTTGTAAATCAGGATAATAAATCATGAAGTTTCTTATTTCTTTTTGGTGGGCTATTTCTGTCTGAGAGTTGTGTTCCCTGTGCACTAGAAAGGACAGGTTTCCTGACCACTAAACAGCTTTTCCGCTTCATGTAAGTTGACACTTGTGTTTGCAGCACCAGAAAAAGTGAAATCAACCAAAAGAAGTCAGGAGTTGTTTTGTTTTTTTTTTTTTTTTTTAAATGGTCTATAGGGCACAGATAATTTATGCATCATCATCATCAGATTACATAGGAGTTTTGTTTCCTCTAGTGCAAACCAATTCCTTGAATGCTGAAATAAAATCCCTATTTTCAGCAATACCGAAGACTTTCAATTTTGCTTCTGCTGCCTCAGGAGATCCTCCTTCATGGAAAACTGATTGCAGGAGACATACATTTTCCAGAAGTTTTCTGCTGCCTTGTACAGCTTTCATCCATGCTTCTTAAGCATAAATTCACTTATGGAAGGTTTGCTATTTATTTCACAGGTGATAAAAGACTTCACCAGAGGTTCGGTTCGGCAATGGGAATCTTGGAAGTATAGAATATTGGATTTTATTACATTCTTTCACTCATTAAAATGAAAAGATTACAGTGCAGTTGTCTGAAGACTGAGAGTAAAACCTAATCCCTTCTGCTACCTGTTTTGTTGTCCTGAGAGCAATTCATCCTCAGCCTCCTCTTCTAAGGCTAAGGGCACAAAAGAGGTGGCCCGGGGATGTAATACTAGAATTGGGCTGGAAGTGGGGAGAAGGAGCATTTCAGGAAAAAGAAATTACTTCATGAAAACTGTATTTTTGAGTTCCTAAACTATTTGTGTTCCCATCAGATCTTGCTCCTTCATGGTTCAGATTCTCCCCTGGCTTAGTGCTGCAGTGAAATCATACTTCTGTACTTCTGACATTACAGGCTGTTGCCAGCATAGAAATGATTGTGATAACACAAATCCACCAGGGATGGGCAAACTACTTCAATAAAAATAGCAACTACAATGAGCCTCAGCCCAAATTTTGAACTTCCCCCCACACCTTTTTTCTTCCTTTTTTGTTTTGTTTTGTTTTGTTTTTAAGCTAACATGATTTCAGTAAGTACCTCTCTGAAGTTAATCATGTGGACTCTACAGTCTTGGCTGCCTTCACTGATCCAGCTGCTGTCCTCAAATCTGACAATTTCCATTGCTTCCCTTGGGTTAGAGGGAGTGAGTACATTTTAGGGTATACCTTTGACCTGAGGAATGCATGGGATGAGAAGACATCAGCCAGCTGAGCCCAAAAGAAAACGTGCCAAAACTGAGACTCCCCTGATAAAATATAGCTTGGAGAGGGGAGCTCTTGGAAGCCAGAGGGAAGGAGCTGCTTTAGGTGCAGGAGAAGGGAGGATGAGGACAAGAATGAAAGAATCTCATTATGCTGGGAAGAATACATACAGAATAGAAGAAAAGATATTTCAGAAGATTTCCATAAGCCCTGGAACATCCAGACCACACTGCCAGATTGTCTCAGCCTGCAGTGTGAGTTCTTACGGTGAGGACAAACAGAGCATTTCCATATCACCTTGCACACTTTATGCAAAAGTGAAATTAAACAGCGTTGTGGGTTGTAGGGGTAATATATCTTCTGTGTACTTCTGTGGCAGGAAGTTGTCCCAGACTGTATAGGAATGAGGGAATGAATATGGCACAACTGATCCCTCAAGGGCCTCAGTGCATGGGGGAGGCTGAGCACTCCTGAGGGAATAGACTCCAGCATGTCAACGAAGCATGCAGCTCCAGTGCCCCTTGTAGGTCAGGACCTTGAGAAATCCCTTATGGTTGTGCTTAGGCCATGTTGGGCATAAGAGTTGTGAACCTGCATTGCTGTACCCTGGCTGGTCAGGTATGGCAGTGATCAAATGGCAGACTTGGCTTGGCTCAGTCCTGGGTTTACAGAGCCGTATGACTTTGGGATACAACTGGCTCGTGCCTAGCTCAGTGGAATAAGAGCAGAGAGGGTCTCTCTCACTATGGAAATGTATCCCTATGGGTGAAATGCAGCCCCTGTTCCTGCAGTTGTTCTGTGAAAGCTCAGCTGTGGGGACAAAATATACTTGCAAGAGAAAGCAGCTTGGTTTTGGACACAACTAGTGCAGTTAATTAGCACCTGTGGGGAGAATAATGAAAAGAAGCATGAGGAAGGTGAAGGAAATTTGCAGTTAATTTGTTTGTGTGCTGGTGAGCTTTCCAGAGTGTGGAAGTTTCTCTTTAAGCCACGTACATGCTGCAGAGCAGGCGTGTGGGAAAGGTTACAGTGAATTTGCCCTCACATAAGAATCACTTCAGAGCAAATAACAATCCCAACATGAGAAAATTATTTCAAGACATGAGAAGCTGAAACATTTTTAAAGGACTCGTCAGATCTGTTTTCCTCATTTCTTTCTTTCTTTTTTTTTTTGTGTTCTTAGCTTATGTAATATTTACAGTTTTAGGCACTTTGTTTATTGGCCACTGTGTTCACTTTAATCAAACTATCACATGCCATATCTGCCTTGCTGAGGTCTATATTACATGCAATTAGGGAGTAGCTTGTAGTGCTCTTCTAGCATGAAATATGCTGGCCTTTAGGAACTGTGCTTCTTCATGACTCTAATGTTTAATTGCATGCCAAGTGTGAAAATGAATCTGTTCCGTATAAAAAAATAATGGTATCTATACGGTGCCATTGATCTCCCATTTCAAAATATGGTTAAAAGCTATACTGAATAAATCCATAGCAAGCACTTCTGGATGTTTTCCCTCTGACTAATGGAAGGTTTGCTTGAGCTTGACAGCACAGAAGGGGCTGCCAAGATGGTGGTGAGGGAGGAAGAAGGCAGGAGCCCAGGGCAGTTCCCATGGGTCTGGCAATAAAAGGTGCCTAAACCTCCTTATTTCTGCCCTGGCAGCCTCCTGATAGGTGTCATCACCCAGGAAAACTTTGCTGTGGTGTTACCATCCCACAGAGGCTTTCTGGGCTATCTACAGCTGGGGCATCTGCTGGGCTTGCCTAACTGGTTCCAGCCACATCTCCAGGGGTGCCTTGTCCCTCCCTGCAGCAGCCCTGTCTCAAAAGTCGCAGTGTGCTGGAACTGTGTCTGCATAAAAAACTGGGAGTAATGGCTCTTCCCTTCTCCTAACTTCTTAATGGCCACTGCCAGGATCAACCATGGGCAGATGATCACTGGACACAGGCAATTTTCACAGAGTGGGCAGGTATCAAATGTAGATGTAATGTGGACTTGTTAATTCATCTATTTTTTCCATTCTGGAGGATGTCTTGCTCTTAAATAGATGTGTGCTCACAGGGTACTCTCAAGGCTTCCTAAACACTGAAAAAGAGAATTAATTTCTGACTGCAAAACTGAAGTCTTGCCTAGTTTTATCCACACTTCTTTTTCATCCTTCATGCCTTAAAACTCTAAGTAATGTTCAGGTGCTCAGTAACCATTTTTCAAGAGGTGGAGAGAGGCCAGCATGTTTCAGCGCTCTTAACTGTGCACGTGAAATTCATGGATGCTAAACTTTTAGAAGTACACTCTGGGGCCAATAATTTGTACCTGCAGAGGAGGAGTTTGGTGTTTAAATGATAATTTCACCATTACATCAGAACCTTGGAAGTTATTAGACTTTTATTCTGCTTGTGATAGTTTCAGAATTAGGCCACAGTGGGATCAATTCTGGACCTCCTTCCCACAGGCTGTTCTCTTCTGTGTTCAAATACCATCTCAGTAAACCTATGTGGTTGTTAATTGTGGTTGCTACTGCAGATGTGTAAATTGGGGAATCTGAAGGTCAGGCCCCCATTCTCCCCTAGCAAATCTGCTGTGCAGGAGTACTGAGATCAGAGGGACTGTGGAGGCAGCTGAAGCTGGTTAGCTGGTTAGCTTCAAGGACCTGAAAGGGTAAATTCTTTCCACTTTTTGAACATTTACCCAGGAGCCCCGTATATTTTGACTAGCTCTGTTCCAAATTCAGCATATTGTCCACGAAACAACTTGGATTTATATATCAAGGATGAAATCAAGCATTGTGAATTGTAATCCTACTGTATGCATAGCACATGATTTTTAAGGCAGCATTGTGACAGAAATTAGGGGTAAATCATAATATACCAGGCTGATAAACTAGATCTGTCCCCATAAAAATTCAATCTGGTCACAACCTCTGTATGCCTTTTTAACTTTAAAAATCTCACAGAATTGTCCTTCTCTTTAGTTCTTACTAGTCTCTGTTGATATCTGCACTCATTCATGACCCGTAGGTGACAGACACTTCCAGTCCTGGGTGTGGAGCCTAACTCTTCTGGGTTGCCTGTATGACTACATCTCTCTCCTCTTTTCCACAGTTCTGTAATCCATCTGGAAGGAGTTCACTGTTCCATTAGTTACTTGGTACCTCATCGTACTTTTGATTTTTTTCTTTTCTACTAGACTTTATCTACTGTGTTTTATTTACTTCAGAGACTAAAAGTGCATATTTTGAAGTCATACTTTTCTGCGTATTTCTTTTAATGTTGTTGAGAGCTTGAGTGCATCAGCAAGACGAACAGATTGCTGAGTGACTTTGCCACCTGAATGTCTTAATTGATCCTGTTAACAAAAACATGTCTTGGAGGTAGGGTGTAGGGACTTGGGAAGTAAGGCATGCAGGGGAGATTGAATAAATGTGCACACAATGCCAGCTCCCAGGGTCTGGATGATCTTCTCATCAGGCAGTTTGAAGAGTAGAGGGAAAATTCAATGCTAAACATTTCCAGGCCTAAGGCTACTTTGTGCTGGGCTGATCCCTTAGAGTATGACTGCTGTGCATATGATGGTTACCAGTATGCTGAGGTAGGAAGGATGGTGGCCAGCTATGTAGGACATGCTATTACTCCCTGATTCCTTGCACAAATGATACCTCCTGCTGTGATGCTGAGGAATTCAGTGTCACACCTCCTCACACAGGTTTGCCCCTACACTGCTATGGCATTGCTGGCTGAATCTTCCTGAAACCGCAGCAACATGTGCTGTGAAAATAGCTATGCTGCAAGGATGCAACACAGAAGTTGCCAGAGAATGGGTTTCCTCCTTGACTTCAGCAGAACTCATTACACAGTTTGCATCAATGATATTGTGATACATAGAAAAGTGAATGAGTTCACTGGTATGGTTTTCCAGGCTGGACTGTGTGATTCTGAATTGCCCAGATGAGAAGCAGGCAAACTACATTTGCCCAAGTTTCTCTTGTTACACAGCTCACTGAACTAAATTGTTTTACTCTCCAAGTATTATTCCATGAAGTGGCACAGTCTGGAGAGTAAGTCACTATAGCACTACTTCAGTAAATTTGGATAAACGCAGCAGAGAATGGGACAACATATAGTGTGAACACTGTCAATAGAGTCTGGCTATAAATCCAACCCATGGTGACAATCTTAATTTTGAGACTTCTCCATCTTTTCTCTCATTTACAATTGAGTCACCTTTGCCAGCAAGACTATAAAAAATTTTAAATTGGGTAAAGTTATTTTACCTATTTGTTACATCTTTTGTATAAAATTACGTTAGGCTTCTTCAGCCCTATCAACCACCCCCTCAAAGTTTGAAAAATTAGTTACTATGAAAATGAATTATCTGGTAGGATAAACACCGAATGGCAGGGGCATCCCTTCCTTGGTCAAAGCTAATGACTCTACCGAGAATTAAGTCCAAAAGTTGACCTGAATCGTGAAGTTGGACTCTGGAATGGGAGTTTCCTGGGATGAAAGTAGATGTCAGTCTTTGTGAAGCTATTACTTGCTAGTAAGCGTAATTCAGTTTGTCTATAACTTTCTTTCTTTGGTTCTGAATAAAGGTTAGTGGAATTAATACATGTTTATGGAATATGGTTAGACTTGTGTAAGCCATTTCACATGGAATTACATGGCATAGTGATCATTAATAAAACAGACTGATTCAAAACTAGTGTGCCGTATGTGAAACATGAGTACTTCGTCAAGTCACAGGGCTCAGATATAACTTAAAGTGGAAAATCATCACTACATGACAAGTTCACATGGAAGTTCATTAACATTAACAGTTTCATCAGTGGTTCGCAAAGACCTCTATGAATTTGGTGCTAATAATAACTGTGGATGGCACAAAAAAAATAAGATGGGAATGATGAATTATAAACATAGGTAATATTTTTTTATTTTAACTGTATTTGAGGTCATATATCAAGAAAGATATGTCACTTGCAGAAAGGCAGAGGCTGAGTGGTCTTTCCTGGGCAGAAAAAAAATTTGAAAAAGAAGTTGGCTTTTTAGTTCATGGGTTCTCATTTTAATGTTTGTCTACACGAGATAAAACAAAGTCTCTGAATAGTGGTATATGAATGGGAACCATTTGTATATGCGTTACCTCTGGGTTTGGTGGAGGAGCACTGCTGTAGCAATGTTGTGTCCAGTTCTAGTACTCACAACTCAAGAAGGCTGAAGATAAACTGGATGGTTTCAGACAAAAACAGCATTACAGAAGCAGTTTTGTAACAAATGAGGTGCATGGATTAATTTATTTTCATAACAAAGGGGCTCGCTCGATGATAGTCTGAAGTACCTATATAAGCAACGGGAATTGTCAACAGTGGACTCTTCAGAGAGAGGTATATCAATATCTTACGACTTAAAGCAAAACAAATATAAAAGAGAACTAAAATCTGTGTTTTAATTGTAAATATCTGGTATTAGAGATTAATTTCATTTTTGCATTAATTTTATTTTTGCATTCTCTTTGAGTAGGTACAGCTTAGTTGACATGATTCAGATCATGACTATTTTTCCAAAGATACACTCTAGTCAAAGAGCTGCTAGTCTTGAAGCAGGAGCTTCCACTGGAAAACCCATGGCTACGGATGGGAAAGAGATCAGACTCAGACACCTTTTGAAATCTTAAAACGGTATGTTTGCATCCTTTGCATGCTTTCTATACTTGGAGATTAATAATGGGTGAAAGTACAAACCAAAGTGACCCAGTTCTTGGAACTATGCTGGAAACAACTACTGACAGTCTTTCAGAATTTGCTTTGTTGTACCTGCTTTTCATAGAGATGAAGGAGGGCTGCAGCAAAGTACCACTGTATATTTCCCATTATATATTTCATTATCTATTTGAAATCAGCTCAAAGGAAAGAAATTTTGGCCACTGGAGGTCTTGTGAAGTAGCTGGTCTTATTTTGGTACAATGAACTTTAGAGTAGTTTGGCTAAGACTTTATTTTTTCAAGTGTTTTTGTTTCACTTTGGCTTATGAAACAAACCTTTTCAATGAAATTGCTCCCTAAAAATGAGAAAAGGTACTTTAAAGAAACAGCACATTTTGTCATCTGACCTTAATATAAGGGGGGAAAACATGCTGTCACTATATATGTTATTAGAATGTTCAGCAGTGATAAATAGCAGAAAACATAGGAACAGTAAATTTTTCACATTTTTTGTAAGAGTAGTAGCTGATGAGAGTCAGAAGATTATTTAAGTGACTTTCTAATAAAAAGATTTACTCTACATACGTCTTCTTTTATGGAAAAAAATTACTGACAATTAGCTTTCCTCTGCATCATAAAAAGAATCCCTATCATTTTCAAAGAAGTATAGGAATATGACTATATGATCATGAGTTTATATTTCATGTTAAGCAGACTGTGGAAGTGTCTATGCTGTTGTATGTCATATATTTTCTAATATTCTATGGCAATGATTTTTATGTTACGAAACTTAAAATATCCTCAAGCTTCTCTATGGATTTTAGCATTCAAAGAGTTGTGCAGTCTTTCAGCATCAGAAGATGACACGGTTCTGGCAGAGAAACCAGTGTTGTCAGCTTGAGGATGTGACCCACTATATGCATTTACTTTAAATTAAACAAACATTTTCTTCTTCAGACATAGGATATACCAGCATGTGTGTAAAATGTTTATACTCTCCCAGGCTTTCCCACTTGTTGTAGTTTTGGTGGGTTTCTGGAGGGTCCCTCCTGGCTGCTCTGTGAAGGTTTCCAGGGCTGAGATCACCCCCCCGCCGCCCGTCCCTCGTGGCAGGGACAGGCGGCGGAGGCACCTATGCCAGGAGACAGAGACCACGCAGCACACAGGGAGTCCAGCAGCGAAGAGAGCT
>JAYRBT010000082.1:110408096-110425313 GCA_036023395.1 Myiotriccus ornatus
GAGACAATATAATAACTATGGCAACACAGAAACCAATGATAGACCAGTGAGTTAACAACTTCAAAACCCCGACACCCACTGACACCAATAGAAGTTCTGTGTATGAATGTAGGGGACCTTATTCTTCAGGCAACTTCCAGACTTGTAGAAAATTCAGTGTTTTCAGTCAGACTCAAAGTGGATATGAATCTTCATTGAGTTCCTTGGTGTTTGCTGATGTAGAGCAGCAGATAATTTGGTCTCCCAGTTATTAAGTTCTGCTTATTTAGAAGGTGGTAGCAAAGTTCAGCATATGGATCTGAACAAACAAGTGGTTCAGTGAGCACATGAGTCTCCTTTTTAAGACATTTGTACCTTGCTGCTGTTGACTTCAACAGAAGTATCCTAAGGCTGAAGCATAAATTTCTTTCTTATTAGAGACCAGAGAAACAAGGAAAGAGACATATGAATTCCCTCAGCATGGGAAAATCTTGACCTAGATTCTGTGATGAAGTTCAATTGACCTAGATAGTGTGTTTAGCAATTTAAAAAAAGGCCAGTAGCTACTTACTTCATTTATACATTGCAGGAGATTTTGGTTTTTAAGTTAATAAAACAGAAGGCTTGTGTCAGCATCATATCCAAGATAGTTTTGATCAGCATGGTACCAAAGGTAATCTCCCAGCAGAGAATGGAGGGAGTTGGACAGAGAGGGAGAGGTGGGTCCTGCTGGGTGAGGTGAGTGTTGATGCCTTGCCCAAGTCAATCAGAGAGTGAAGCCTAACTGAGACTTCTGATCTCAGACTGTCAGGTGAGCCTTTCTTCCTGAGTTTATATCCACTCGGTGAGGTGACAACATACATTCACCAGCATTGCAGGCATGAAGAAAAGGTGTCAGTGTCCAGTGAATTGTGCCTGATGAATTCTCCGCTTCTGTTGCATTAAGGGATCTCCCTTGGCTATTTCTGAAATGCAGCAACTTCCAAATTAGGTCCAATTTGTAACTTGTCATTTGAATGCTCCTAGTCTTTCTTAAGGCAAAGTTGAAGGGGAAAGCTTAAATTCCTGCTAGAAATGACCATATGGTGTGGTCTCTGTGTGAGCTACTATTGTCTCTGTTCTTGTGCTTGATGTTAGGATCAGGATGTGCAGGAGCCTTCCCTGCGTAGGTTTAATACATGCTGGTGCAGGGGGACAATTTTGGCTCCTTGTGAAGATCTGCGAATAAACAGCTTTAGTTTGTTCTCTAAATTAGGTTGTAAACTTGTACATAATTTTACCATCTCAAGATGGTTACTAGCTGTTGCTACAGTTCAGAGTCACTGTGCTATAGACCAGAACTATATCTGGATTCTGAATCCATTGCTTGTCAAGGGAAGAAATTAAAGGATATATCAAAGCAAAGCAACATTTCATTTATAACCATTAGAATTTGTCAGCTTGGAGCTTAAACCTGCATACTGTGCTATTACAACTGGAGCTCAATGGAAATGAACCTGGGATCATTTATTAACTAATTAACTGTTGTCATGGAGTGTACCTTGCCAACTATACATTGCCACATCACCATTCTTGAAAGTCACACAGAAAAGAGCATGTGAAAGTGCTCTGTATTAAAAAATGCAACAACATTATTTCCAAACCTGCTAAACTGGCATTATATTCCCTACATTATTATATTTGGCTACTGTTTAGGGATAGAAGAATCAGGAACCTATAATTTAAAACCTTGTAGAATACCATGGTATAAAAACTTCTAGCTCATTTTAAGGTTTTATTCCATTTTGGAAAGTGTTAGACAAAGAGAAAATGTTTTTTTCCTATGAGAAATATTTTTGGCTAAAACAATATCCAAAATAAAAAGTTTTTATAGCTTCTGGGAACCCCCAAATTTCAGCTGTCTTCCCTCCCACCTTTATAAAGTCATGTGGTTTTGTACACAACAGCAACTAACCAAATTGCAGAGGGACCCCATAATACTATGCAGAAATATGCCTTAGGTGGCATGTACAGTCTTTTGCAGAACTGAGATTTCAATTCATCTTCCAACTAAAAATTATAGGAGTGAATTCAATGATTAGTAGTATCAGATGTAAGAGCTGACATCAGCCTTTGGCCATTCCTTACTCAGGGATATTCATTGCAAATGACAGTTTGATTCTACATAGCGCTGCTCACATGTATTTGAAGGCTCTGCTTTTCAAAAAGTGCTGAATCTTCTACCATTATTGGAAAAAAACAGAGATGAGCAAATACTAAGAGCTTTTGGAAGTCTTACTGTGATTGTGCCAGCCTCGTTCACCAAAACCCACACTTCATTTGCAATGAGTTTTGGGGGGCCTATTTGAAGTAATTCTTCCACGCCATCTTTCCTTTCTCAAGGCCTCCGCTGGAGAGTTGTGATGATTTTGGGCACTGTATGCCAAGAAAGATACAAAATAGTTGAGGAGGACCATGACTAGGCTAGGAAATCTGAGATATGAGAAAGACTGGAAAAACTGAGTTTGTTTGTCTGGAAAATGAGACCGGGGAGTACAGTGATGGTATTTAAACACATAAAAGGTAGCAAGGAGGGGAAAAGAATAAACTGTAACTTCCCAGTTGTAAAGATTGCTGAAGTCTTATGGAAAATATTGAGGAAGGCTGCAATATTGCTATACTGAAGATGTTTAAGAATAGGTTGCACACGGATCCTGTCAGGATTAGCTGAGATGAAATTGATTCCGACTTGTGCTGGGAAGAAAAGTTTTGGGGGTTTGTGTCTCTTCAGATAATCTTTTGACATCTCTTCCAACCTTTTCCCTATCATACTTTAATTTTTTTTTTGTTGACAGAAGAAATCATGGCAGAACATGGTCTTTCATTTCCTGTCAAGAATGATTTCCAGGAATAGTGTTCTTACTGAATGTGTTATTTGGATAAATACCCTAACAAGCAAAGAAATTTAGTATACACTCTCTAATACCTCACAGTTGGCCCGTAGTTGTGTGCTATAGTGTTGTGAAGAGCTGGGTTGGAGGGTGAGTGAGCTGGATGCCCCACTTCAGGGAAGAGGAGCATGGGTGAGGAAGAAAGAAGGGGACAACCTGGAGTGAGCGACTTGTCCATCTCCTTCAAACAGCAACAATGATGAGAGGGAGAGAGAGCAAAGTACAGAGAGGCTGAGGGAAGGGTACTAAGAGCATGAGATATCAGAGGGTGGAAAACTCCCTAGAGTTCAAAAGAGAGTTGAAAAGAGCCTCCAAGAGGGGAGGTGAAGTTTAAGAACAGGTAAGTATGTATATTTCTGTGTGTGCAAACTTAATAGGATACAAATTTGTGTTACATAAGTTTCTCTGGCCATCACCTACATCTTTCCTCTCCCAGCAAGACTGCCCTTGCTCTCTAGTCACAAGTAACACATTGACTTGCTTTTTCTTTCTTACTAACACTTGTCTGTTTTGTATGCTGGACTGTTCATGTCCCAACGTCAAGAGGTGTGAAGAATATCATGCCTTAAGTTAGGATGTATCTTAGCAAGAAGAGAGCCTGCTACTTAGGTTCTTGTATATAAAATGGACTGTGCTGACGTTTCTTCCAGCTGTGATTCAAGAGAAATCGTAAGCCTATGGTGTGCTATTGAGGTTTAACTCCAGACAGCAATTAAGTGCCACTTGCTCACTCCCTGCCCCTTTCCTGTGGATGGGGAGGAGAACTGAAAAAATCCAAAACCTCATGGTTTGAGATAAAACCAATTGCTCACCACCTGCTCTCTGATGCCCAGCTCGATCCCAACAACAGATTGCCCCCTTGCCCCACCCAAGTTCCCCCAGTTTATACACTGGGCGTGATGTTCTGTGGTATGGAATATCCCTTTGGCCAGTTTGGGTCAGCTGTCCGGGCCCTGCTCTCTCTCGGCTTCTTGTGCACCTGCTCCCTGGCAGAGCCTGGGAAATTGAAAAGTCCTTGACTTAGGGTAAGCACTGCTTAGCAACAAGCAAAACGTCAGTGTATTATCAACATCATTCTCACCCTGAATCGAAAAAAATGCAGCACTGTACCAGCTACTAAGAATAAAATGGACTCTATCCCAGCTGAAACCAGGACATGAATATGTGGACAGAAACTTTAGGTGCCTAGATCCAAGAGATCAGGGACCAGTTTCCTCCCAGAGGTGCCTAGTTCAGTGCTTTCCGGTTGAGGAGAGTGGCAGAATGGCAGACGTGCTCCTTTCTTTCTTATCCAGTGTTGTGTTCCATGTGTGTCCCTGTGAACCTTGCTCCGTGATGCCCATTTTCCTGCTCATGGAGGGAGTCATGCAAAGCAGCTAACTCGGTCTTGTTATTACTGTGGAATTATTGCTTACCTTAGCTAAGGCAAAAGGAAGAGTCACCAGAGCAACACCTATTTGTGAATTTAGCCCCAGATACCTAAGTGTAAATAGCCAACTGACTTAACACTGTTCAGGTTATGCATGGGATACTTTTCTCGCTGAGTTACTAAACTAACTATTACTATGACTAAATTAACTAAAGGACATATTTGTCTTTTGCTTCCTTTACACAATTGTTCCTATTTGTGAATGATTACTCATATTCAAAAGTTATTTTCTATCTTTTGTTGTTTTGAACTTTAATTAAATTGTAACAAATGTATTCAGCTTTTTGAAAGTGCAAACCAAGAAGCTAACTAGCTCAGCATTTTGATTCAGCTAGTTGTTCCTCCTCTCAAATTCAGTGAAGTGCTCTAAATATTAATAGATAATTAAAATGAAAATGAATATGACAATGATTCTGCATCCCGCTCTATTCTTTGACTCTCAAAATAAAAAAATACTAACTTGAAAATCATACTGCATTTTCATGGTTAAAAAGATTATTTTGAGTGGTCCAAGAGGATATAAGTAGCACTGGGGCCAAATTATTGCCTAACTCTGAGAATTATTATTAGAATAATTAAACCTGCTAACTGACTGTGTAAAGGTAGATTAAACAAAACCCAGCGTTTTTGTGCCCTGTAATACACATCTAATAAGGGAATAAAGTGCTCTAGAAATCAAATTTGGAACAATGATCACTCAACAATTTCAGTGAAAACTAACCCAAAAGTTAGCAACTGGTTTACTGAGAACCAGACACATTGTGAAACCGTCTCAACCCACATCCTGTTCAAGGTACTGTGCAAGATGATACTTGGAATACACCAAAGCTATGTGCCTTTAAAAGTCCCTGGTGTAGCCTATTAATAGGATTTTTGTTGTGCTACTTCTGGTTTAATTTGTTCTGGACTTTATTAAACTCCTTTAAAACATAAGCTGTATTAATCTCCATTTACAACAGACACCCGAGCATATGCCAAGCTATTCCTGGAAGACTGAAAGGCAGGATAAGTAGAAAAAGTAATTTATTAAACAAGAGGTAATTATGCTATGGATTTTGTAGTTGTTGTTTGGGGGTTTTTTGTATGGTTAGCTCTAAAGGATTATCAAAATGAATTTTATTTTAGAAAACCATATGTTAATGTAATTGCTTACAACAATATTAAGGTAATATGCTCTTAGTAATATAGCCTTGCTCACAGTGATTAAAAAAAACCCAAACATTTTCCCTTTTACTAACATTTTGTATTTTTAAACAAGGGCTTTAGGCCTATTAGAACTCAGGACTCTGTGAAGAATCTGTTTAAGAAGGTAAGCAGGGAGACTTGGGTCCTAATCCTGCTGTCTTTTACACTTGAGGTCCTGCATCCAAGGCCTCCAGTTACAGAGTAGAATCATTGCATCAAAAGGTCTGCCAGAACCTTGAGAATGACAAGATTTCTGATGGAGCATTAGTATCCTAAGAGCCCACATTACAAAACTGTGCAGTTTGCTTGCATTTTTATCTCCATCTGATTGAGACCGTGTACCATATGTGAGATTCAGAAAGAAAAATTCTACTTTCTCCATTAGAAGCCATGACATGTGGCACTCATTTAGAGAAAGAATTCACGCAGAGACATGGAGAGGCCTTTTTGAGTTTTCATTTCTGTTATGAAATATGCCATTTTTGTTAAGCAATTTCATGCTCAGAAAATCTCCTTCTTTTCCGAAGTGAAGACATCTTTCTCTAGAGTACGTGAAGAAAGGAGACATTCATGTCTGAATGAGGTGTAAGGAACATGGGACAAATGTATTTTATTCAGTGAAGAAATTAGAAAAAATTATATTCCATTTTGCAAAAATGACCCACCCTATCAGGTATTAAGTGTGAAATTATTTTTCCTCTCTTCCATTTTCTTAACTCCACCTCATGAAACTTCTAGTTCCAGACCATTAAAAGAAGAGTTCATGCTTCACGGAATCCAGACTTAAAAAGAAGAGGAAAAAAAGAAAAGGGAAAAAGGGGAATGTTAAGGAGGCCACCAACATTCTTATTGACATGAACATGAACACGAAACAAAAATTCTGCTCTGTAACCAAGTCTTTCATGTTACTCCCTCAGAATGAATTGTGATTTATTTAAAACTGTATTTTAAAAATTAAAGAAAGATCTTAAGCAAATCGTTATTAGACTGGCATGGTTGCTCGGCTCATTAAGAGCTATACCAAAAATAACAGAGGACAACCTCATCACAGAGTAATGAAATCCAATTGAAACTGTTACTTTTGGCATTTCACTTAATCTCTTATGCATACATGTGATGTCAAAGTTTCTGGATTGGAGAAAAAATGGATTTTTTTTTTTACCTTTTTGGGAACAGCCTCTATGTTCTAATATGCATGTTTATGCATAGTGTCCTGAAGTCTTTCCGATGTAATTTTAGGAACAAGCACTGCAAGTGAGTTACTAATCGCAAAAGCATGAAGCCGGATTTCGCAATGTTATGTATTGAGGAAAAGACTATCCTGCAGATTAAAAACCTTCTGCCACTTTTTCTTTTCCCAGAGGAGAGCCTGTGGTTTGGAGTCTCCCATGCTGGGTACTAGTGGGACTCCTGACGTGGGAAGAGAATCAGGGACTGTGTGGGTGCTGGGGGTAGCTTGAGCTGGGGCTGGGGCTGCACCGCTGGGCTTCCCTCCCATCCAATCCCACAGGTGGTTTGATTTGACTGGCAGGTGTTATCTGCTTCCCAGACGGTGGCTTCCTATCCCGTACAGCTGGACGAATTCAAATATGATGTTTTAGGGCAGTGTTTCAAGGCGAGAAGGCCCGCTCCTCCCACAATCTCCCTGCCTATTCCTGCTGTCTTCAAGGGCGAGCTGCAGCTGTGCAATGTGGGAAGGTGCTCACGTGGCACCACACATCGTCCCTTTGTGAAAATGAGATGAGCTTTATTTCTTTTGTTCCTCTTCTTGCTCCATCTTTGAGACCTCTGTGTAAGGAGTTCAGTGAGCTGCTTGATTTTGTGCGTGGTTGTATATTCATACTGCGAAAGCAATCCTGGAAATGACAATCTTACCCTTTTTTAATTGCTTATTCTTATTAAAAAGAAAAGAAGGACACAGCGGATAAAAAATCTGTGCACAATTGTGTGTAAGTACTGACATAGATGTGAAGCTGATAATGTTAAATCCTACATAAACTATCCTGGAGTAGAGGCCATACTGACAGGGAAGTCAGATGCCCACCTTCTCCCTAAATAGATGGTAGTCAGGCACTGAGATCCCTGGCTTCATCCAGAGTGAAGTCTTGAGATCCTGCAAAAGTGTACTTCATGCATGGTTCCGGCTACAGCTGCTCATTCCCTCAAACAGTTGTCAGCGGTGTTGGGCCAGTTCTGTGCTGCACATTTCTGGCACTGGGGAGACAAGTGTGGCTGCAAAGCCCAGGGGCAGCTCTAGTCCCAGCAGCCTTGCCGAACTGTCTTGTGCCAGAACAACTGAGATACAAAGAGTTTCATGTCTTTGCCTTCTGGATAATCTTAATAGATTTACAGATCACCATACTGCGATGTGGACATGTGGAAGTTCAAGTTTATGCTGTCTTTAGTCTGGGGCGTGTTTTTCTCTTTTGGCTTCACAGCATTTTTTTTTTCTTTATGTGTTAGACACAATGTGATCCTAAACAGAGAATAGCCCTTCCAGTTATCAGGCCTAAGGACATGTTAGTTTAGCTTTCTAGTATAGTAACAAGTTGTCACAGACAAGCTTTATAAGAATGTAGCATTGTCTCAAGACTACTGAATGATTAGGTTTCATGAAGTCTGTTTATGCGTACCCAGCAAACACTGCATAATCTACAGATTCTTCTTAAAAGAAGAATATTATGTTTTCGAAAACTGCTTTGATCTCAGCATTGCAACTTCACTAGCGAGTCTTAAGTGAGCCACAGTATATAGTGATCTTCTAAGTAGAATATGTGATAAGGACTTGTCTTATTTTCTATCTTAAAGAGGATTATATGAACTGGAGCCTCTCCTGTAGTTTCTCAGACAGATTTTAGAAATTGCATAAGTGATACAAATAGTCTTTATCTAGTATTTTGTTTTAAAATACCAGGCTATGTCTGAGACAAATAAAAATACAATCATCCCAGTTTTCTGCCACTCACTTACTTTCTAGAGCCATATTTTTGAGAAGCTGGGAATTAGGCAACAAGAAAAGTTCTGACAAACTGAAATAACACCTATAAATTGCAATTTCCCATCTCAGAGCAATGAGAGCTTTAATTTAGGCATGACCTTAATACAAAGGGAAATCAGACCTGGTGTCTGCTAGTAACAACAGAATCTAAGCAAACATGGTGAAGAACTGCCATGAGGAATTGTTCAGTGCTTGAGTCAGTCTGTACAAATGCAATTGGAGCAAATTCAGCCTGTACATAACCTTGCTGAAGGTAGTACAAAGACCCCAACTCTGCCCATACTTTTGCTTAGGTAGGATAGTCATGTGTAATTCCTTGGGTGTTCCCATGTTCTTAGGTACTTGTAAGTTAAAGGGCTAACGTGAAACTCAGCCTAATTTGAAGAGAAAGGTGATCCCCTGCATTTACACTGTGGTGTTAATGGAAGATGACTTAGACTTGGATGATCCAAACCTGGAAGGATGGATTGGCTAGCACAGAGAGGGAAGGTTGTATGCTGGGTCGGTGCCTGCTGAAGGAGGAGCTGATCCCCAAGTCTCCCCGGTTGTGGGCCTAGTTTGGGCCAAGGTTCAGTGAAGTTCTAAGCAGCAAAGCCCTGTTGATATCTTTAATCCTGTACAGGTGTAGCTGAGTGGTCCCAGCACACGTGTACTTTTAATTGGTAGAATGTATACCAAATGTCCAAATTAAGGGATTTGCCATGGGGGAGATTTAAAGAGAAAGCAGTACAGATAATATTGGTGGTCTGCATAGGGCTGGTGAGTGGATCATTTCTATTCACACTAGTCATGATCCAGATTTGGCTTTGCAGGACCAAATAGCCAGCCTGAATGCCCATCCCCTTCTTTCCCAGGTTCATCGGAGATGGAGTTGGAGGACTCCTGAGGCTGATGCTCTTGGCTGGTGTTGTCCTTGCTATCCTTCAGCACATGATGATGTGCATGCATGCAGGTGTGACTACACATGTTTAGTCCTGATCTCATAAGGTAGGTCTGCTTGCATCAAGCTGCTGGTGTGCCCAGCACATCATCTGGGCCCATGCCAACTGTAAATGATGCCACGTGTCTGGACATATGCCTGTCAAGTAGCAGGGAGAGCATGGAATATTGACCTTAAAATGCATGTGTTCCTACCCCATATTAGTTACTCCACTGCTCATACTGACTCTACATGTCCCTTTTGCATGCACTAGGAACTGTAGTTGTCTGTCTGGTTCATCACAGCCAAAAATTCAGCACGCTACTGGAAGCCCTGGTAAACAGCATTTGCTCAGATATATGACCATGACTGAACTGTTTGCCTTCCCTGCCTTTGCAACAGCAGAGCAAGGCAATGCAAGAAGACCTTTTGTTATTGTTTTAATTTCTCCTTCCAGTCCTGGACAGAAAGAGGCAAAAAACGTCTATTTTTTCGTTTTTTAAAGAAAACCACAGCCCATCTTTTTTCTTCTTATAAAGACAGAAAAATTAGGACTGAGTTTGGTTAGGTCTTTGGATCAAGATTTATATTGTTTCTTAGTTTATTTGCCAGGTCCTACTTTAGAAGCAGCAAAATGACACTGTAGTTCTAGTGACCTATTCAGTAGATGCTTGGAGGAAAAATTCTGTGTTTAAATAAAGTGAAGGTTATGACACAGGCTGAAAAAGTCAGGAAATCCACACTTAAAGCTGACACTAATGCTCATGTGGAAAATAAAAGGCACAGTGACTCAAATTCAGCAGGGAATGCCAACCGTAACTCTGAATTTCCAGGCTTTGTGTCAGGTTCTGTCAATATAATGTTATTTAAATGGAGTTTTATGCCTGTGAATTCACTTGTATTTTAATGGCAGGATTATTTTAAGAGAAGTAATAATAGAAAAAAAAAATCATGTTAGGAAAGGTTGCTTGTAAAATATCTGTTATATGTGACAGGCCAGAAAGGATAATCTTATACGAAAGCCGTAAGTAGGCACCAAACTAGAACTGGCTTCAATTCCTGGCCTTACCAGGCATTTCCTGGGTGTTCTTAATAATTTAGTTCACCTGCGCCCCATTTTCTCAGTCTGCAAAATATAAGGAATAGTACTGACCTCCCTCCTGACATGCTTCATAAACTTGCTGAAGGAAAGTGCTGTATCCAACCTAGATTTGAACAGAGCGGCACTGTCTCTGTGTGGGAACACATCATACCTCACACCTCTGGCGAGATATATTTCATCCATCTCCTCTTGCCCCGTGCATCTGCAGCGCATTCTGAGGCTGCTGAAGGACCCCTGACTTGGGCAGAATTCCCACCTGGAGGTCGCTGGCCAACACCGGCGGCTGCAGCATGTGATTCATCACTCGTGCCATCAGCCAGCAGGTCACAACCCACCAGCAGACCCAGCACCTGCGTGGACTCCGAGGAGAGGGATGGAGGCAGCCAGCACAGCAGCTGAAAGGTTTTTCTTTCTCCAGCTGTTCTTACAGAGGGCCTCCTCTCCTCCCTTTCTTTTCTTTTTCATTTCGTGGTCTCTTCTTTTACGCTTCTTCTGAGCCTTGTGTCTTTCATATATGAGGCCAGCAAAAATTATAATATTTCTGCTGCTATCAAATGGAATGATGGAGATCAAAGTTTTCTCATTTTATAGCAGAAATCCCTGTGTCTTACAAAAGTTAAGAATTTAGTGAGGAGGAATGAACTTATTTGATGATACCACCTAATTGCCCATGTAGCTTTGCTTGTGTTGGCATTCCATCAGTGTTTTCTAATGCCAAGGAAATTTGATAAGGGAACAAAGTCACAGTGTGCGATCTGATCCCCAGCGATCTAGGGAAATCCACTACAACAGAAGACAGGAAATTGGGCACCTTTGAAAATAAATCCCTCTATGATACACTAGGAACTGAATGGAAAGGCTCTTGTTAATAGTGAAGACACCAGGCAGGAAAAGCAGAATAGTCTTGACACCACAGTGCAAGTAAAAGGAGAATGAAAATGATGCAGTGAAGTCGCCAATCCCCCTGTTGCATACCAAGGCTGCTATAAGGAAAACACCTGTAAGGATAATGCAACAATGACTCCCATAGGAAAAGAAGGATGGTAAATTCTATTTGTTAAGCTGTTGCTTTGGAGGTTTTCACAATCACTTACAGAATAGTTATGAAAAAAAACCCATCCAGAATTCAAACATGCAGCAAAACTGCCTTTAGTAACAGTGTGAAGCAGCTGTCCATAATCAAGTAGTAACACTCATGCTCTTTACAGCTTGGCAAAGTTTCTACTCATCAATAGGCTAAGAAAACAAGCGTCTCTTTATGTCCTGCATAGTTGCATAAAGACTTCCCCTAGGAATTTCTTTGGGGTGATTTGCTTCTCCTAAGCATGCTAAAATTAAGAGGGAAGACATATAGGAAGGCAGAGGCCAACTGTGAAAATAAAGAGCAATTGGAGGAGTTGGTGATTCAGTCAGTGAAGGGAATTAGACTTTGGAATAAGTAAACAACGGAAAGGTAAATCTGCTTGCTCCATGTTGCTTGTCTGTGGCCTCAATATGCATTCACCTGAAACATATTTTTGCCTAAGCAACTACTTGCTTTTTCCCTTATGAATTGCACCTGGGAAACTCCTGGTTCCTGAGGAGGGAGTATAAAAATGAGTCATGGTCTCCTACTGAGACTTGAAATGGGGGAGGGAGGTCTCTGTGTTCAAGGACAATATAGGCTAGGCTATTGAGTAATGAGGTAGGGAAAGTTCTCTAATGAGAAAGAGCTGTCAGGGAAGCGAAGAACTTGGGGGAATTGTTATATGAAGAGGGAGCAATCAGAAAGCTGTTGGCCTGACATGTTGTTACAGCTCTCCCTAGAATTTCAAGCTTTGGGGAAATAAAAATATGTTAGGAGGGAGTGGTGCTATGTCAAGTCAACAAGAATTATGGAGAAATAGAAGTTATAGATTCCATCCTTTCAGCTATTAGATTCACATTAATATGATACTGAATCCTCTATGCCCAACTAAATATAGGGGGATTTGGTTTATGTTAAAGGCCCATGTTGGCTTTTGGTGGCATAAATCTTTTCTGGTGTAGCAAACATCTTGTTGAACCCTGCTCTACATTAAAACCTCAAATAGCTTTTCTGTTGCTTTTGTTTGTTTGTTTGTTTTTTTAATTGCTTTACCTGAACTACTGAATGAGAGAAAGATGCACCCCAAGAAACTAGTGACAAGGTAAGTTCTTTGTAATTGTCATGTCTAAAGTGCTTCAAGCCAGAAGACTGTGCTACTTTTGTGAGGCTGCAAAACTCCCGCCAATTTTGATGATAATTTTATCTATATATGTACACACAATCAAAGTGCATCTGGCTTCTGTAGACTAAATGTTAAAAATTACTTCTGTTGTATTGCTTTAATATAGAAGTTTGGACTGATTAAAGCCGTGGCCAGTAATTTTTGCATTCCCTTCATCTGGTACATTGCAGTAGTGATTCTTTGGGGTTTTTTTGCAGATTTAAAGTTTTCTAAAGTGTCAGAGATATTTTCTGTATTGACCTTGTTACTCTGTGTAAGACTGTAAGGGACCTCAGTGTCATTTTCAGTCCTCTTTATAGAATGTTAAGGGTTGGAGGAGACCTTAAAGATCATCTAGTCCCAACACCACCCTACCATGGACAGGGACACCTCCCACTAGATCAAGTTGCTCAAGACCTTATTCAACCAGGCCTTGAACACTGCCAGGGTGTGGGCATCTGGCTGGGGCATCCACAGCCTCTCTGGGCAACCTGTTCCAGTATCTCACCACACTCACAGTAAAGAATTTCTTCCTAATACCCTGCCTAAATTTCCTCTCTTTCAGTTTGTACCCATTACTCCTTGTCCTATCACTACAGTTCCTGATGAACAGTCCCTCTTTGGCTTCCCTGTAGGTCCCCTTCAGATACTGGAAGGTTGCTGTGAGGTCTCCACACAACCTGCTCTTCTTCAGGCTGAACAGCCTCAACTTCCTCAGCCTGTCTTTGTAGGGGAGGTGCTCCAGTCCTCTGATCAACTTTATAACCCTCCTCTGGAATGCCTCTATTCCTTTATAGGGCTATCAATACCTGGTTAACAGGAAGCTTCTCTAACACTTCTCTAACACTGCTGCTTTTGAGCTTCACATGGCCTAAAACAGGCTGTGCATTTATATGTGACAGTTTGGATTAAACATCTGAAACATGACCAGGTGGTTTTGCACTCAAAAGTCTGCAATCTTTAGCCTTTTCCTTTCTCTCAGGCCCCGGATGAGCTTGGCTCCTGGAGTACGCCAGAGCAAACTTAGTAACACATGAAGTGATGTGCCTCATGAATCTCACTTAATTACATAAAAATGAAGTTTACATGGAGTGTGCTGTATATCCTGTCTACTGAGAGGTTTTTTTGTAGTCTGTAGGAAGGCATTTTCTCTCCCATGAGGCAAATGTCCCCTGGCAGACAATGCAAAGCAGCCTCTCTCCTTCCCCTCCAGTTGGAGAAAGGAAGCAGGAGGGTTGCCAGCTAAAGTAGGGGAGGATAAACATGCCACATTATTTTGACCTGCATGATCAAAAAAAAAAAAAAAAAAAAAGGAAAGAAGAAAAAAAATCAATTCCTGTAATATAGTTTGGGGCTAATCCCAGTGTTTTACAAGAACGAGTTGATTTCATTGTCAAATACTGAATTCCAAATGCCCATTCAGTCTAAATGGCATCTATTTTTTCAGTTTAAGTAAAGTCCCACATAAAAAAATAAAAAGATTGAGAGACCAGCAGCATAACTGCTTTTGAGATAAAAAAATTTCCTTTCCACTTTTAATCAGGGTGGAAGAGTTTTTTGAAAGACCAATACTCAGTCTTTATCCTGCACCTCTTTCTTCTATAGTGCTGTGATACTGGTGAGCATTACTCTTCTTTCATTTGGGAGAATAATGCAGTTAGGGATGTGAAGGTAGTGTTGTCAAAAGAAATAGAACATGGATGGAGAGAGTCAAATTTCATATGCTTATGTTTGTATCCAATTTGTGCCATGTTGACTACAAGGATGTTCTATGTGTTATTGAAGAAAAAAAAAGGGTTTATATTCATCCTTGAAATCCTGTGTTTTCTTATATCTGGAGTTTGACTTTTCCCATTCCATCATACTGTAGAGGTAGAATCAAGATGGAATATGAATATGGAACTGGATCCAGACATCCTTCACATTTGGTTTGGTCTAACAGTTAGATCTAAACTTCCTCCAGGTGCATCCTATCCTAAATTAATTTACTTCTTATATTCCTGAAATAAATATGTTTTGCCACAGGCTTTTGGAGTTAACAGGGTTTTGTGACTATGTATTAGCATAATTAGAGCATGCTTGTTTGATAGGTTCATTATTTTGTTTCATTAAAAATCTCTATGTCCCACAATAGTATATAAACCAGGCAATCTGTCCCTCTTAAAGTTCATGTTTTGAGACATGACAGATATCAAAGCAGCAGCAGAATTTGGTAGTGGTATCCAAAAATGGAAGTTTATAGCTCAATAATGCATGTGTATTGGATGACCAGGTGATTTCTGGTCTTTCTTCATTTCCTCTCCAAACACAGTTGTTTTATTGTCATAATTAGGAGTACAAGGAAATGCTATTGTGTGTTTTGGAAGAGTATTAACTCCATATTAGGAGTTAATCTATTTCTGCTCAGTATCACAGAGAATGTTCAGCGGGTTACGTTTACTTCAGTTGTCCTCAGACAGCACAGTTCAGTCTCTTGCACTGCTCTTTATGGGCTTTTTAATTTTGTCCTCAATATTGGGTCCTTAAATTGAACTTTTAAAAGGAAACTCTGATAAAGAAAGAGTCAACAAAAGTTAAAGGAGACCTCTGTGGCTAACCTTTAATAAAACTAGGATACTAAAAGGGTTAAAATACGAGTATGTGAACAAGGTACCCTGTTCCAAGCAATGGGATACTTTATGTGGAATTTATTGTAACTAATTGTAAGCAGGTGCATTTGAACTGCCAGATGCCAACCTGCCAAAATATGTCACTGCTCTAAAACTTAGCCAGATCCTAATGCATGGTGAGGTTTGTCTGGTGCTGGTGAGCCTTTCTGAGATATTGCTCAGAGATTCTCTATTGGACCAGGGTAGGTGTTACAGAGACACTCACAACCACTGCCTGCCTGTTGGGGCTTGCTGTGGTTGGGTTCGCAGCAGGAATACCCAGGCGTTCTTTCCTCCTCCGTGCTGTTTGATACCCATAAATGCCAAAGTAGTGTTAGGATTCGTTCTCCATCAGCAGAAATGATTTTTTTTCAGTGGGTTTATTCTACATGTTTATGCTGCTCCAGCAGTGCTGCTGTGGAGCAGCTCCTGAAATGCAGAACCAAAGCTGTGTAGTAAAACATGTGGTCTTCAAGTTCTCTGAGTGAGCATTGCTGTGTCACATAGACCTCTTCAGCATGTGAAATACTGGTTGAAAAATCAAATGGGATACCTAAAAATATTCAGTCATAACATTTGTTTTACTAGTAATAAGTACTCAGAAGCACAAATTGGTTTGTGAGTGCTGAGATCGCTTGGAGCTGTTGGATTGGCTGCCCTTGATGTCACAGCCCTGTCGATAATGTCTGGTAAATCTGAGGGGCTAACTGTTTCCTTACTGTGTATAAATTTCCTTTCATGACAGCAATAATACATCCCAGGCAGTGCATTTCAGGGTGATAATTATACATCTTGGGTGGTTAAAGTTACTCTGCCTTAGTTGTGTGCAAAAAAAAAAAAAAAAAAATTGTACTCCTGTACTGCTGGCAAAAATGGGAGAACTTCCTGGTTTCTATGAGTTTAAATAAAGAAAAAGCAAGTAAGGTTTTTATGTGTGTGTGTGTGGTTTTTTGTTTGTTTTGGTTTTGTTTTGATTTTGGGTTTTTGTTTGTTTGTTTTGTTTGTGGTTTTTTTTTGTTTGTTTGTTTTGTTTGGTTTTGGGTTTTATTCCGTATTTCAGTGAGATTCTGGTTGAATAAAGGTGGGATGTGAAGTGAGTTCAGACAGAATTCAAGGTAGGGCCTGTGCAAGTATTTCCAAGGTTTTTCAGCTGACCACACACTGACGAATCTCAAATTTTTTGTGGACCACTGTCACCATTAAACTTTTATTTGAGAACTGAACTGTAGAGATGCACTGTTTCATAGTGGTCTGAAGACTGTGACCTCAGAGGCAATCAGCATTCTGTGGACTGTGATTTCACATGATAACAGGAATAAAAAAGATTTCAAAATTATGAATGTGGGGAACCCAGCTGGCTCTGGGCTCTCTGTAAGCTGGAATATCAAAGATGGAACTTTACACCTGGGAGAGGGTTAACCACGGACAGTGAGGACTGTGGCACAGAGTGGGCTTCCTGCTAGGCATGTCTAACCTGTAGTATTCAGACATGTGGCTGTGTGTCCAATCATGAGTTGTTATGTTTGTGCTAAACCAATGGTTCCTATACATGTGTCACCTAGAACTGTGTAAAGTAGGAGCACTGTTGCAAAAAACTGCTGCTGGTATCCTGAAAACCGTGTCGTGATCCCACCTCAACCCGCGACAGATGAACAAGGAAAGATGGTATCAACCATACTTGTATAATGTCCTACATACATTTGATCACTTTTTAAAAATATTTCATAGAATCATAGAATTAACTGGGTTGGAAGAGACCTCTGAGATCATCAAGTCCAACCCTTGATCCAGCCCCACTG
>JAYRBT010000082.1:110429424-110448136 GCA_036023395.1 Myiotriccus ornatus
AGCCAGTAATTAGCACCTTTGCTTCATTTTAGCATTCAGCATGTGGACCTTATTGCTTCATCAAGTGGTTGAGGACCCATCTGGTCTTCATCAGCAGAGCAGCACTATTTGACAATGAGGGAAAAAAAAGCAAGTTTTCATAGCAGCAATAATAATCAGTTTTCCTTCCCCACATCTCTTTCCCCACTCGACCTCTCCAGCAGCCGTATTCTCTTCTTCACCCTCCCCAAAGAAAATAATGTGAATGACTCCAGTGACTTGTACATAAATCAATAATGTTCTGGTGTCATAGGAGAAGAATGAGAATAATATATGTTGACATCAGTGACTACCTCAACTTCTCCAACTGTATTTGTGACTATAGGTGAGAGACTTCTCTTAGGAAAATCAAGGGTACTGCTCAAAGCAGTAATTTGTGCTCTTCCTGAAGTGATCCTATTCCCTAAGCATCTTTATGCAGAAACTCTTTTCTCTTAAGGGTTGAATTTTGGTTTTATCATTCACTGAACAGAAACAGACTCTGAACAGCTAATATACAGACACCTCTGGTCTATGGAGTCTTCTTGGAAGGGACTTTTGGGCTTTCAGTAACTATGAATGACATCCATGTTCTTGTGGTAACGCCAAAGGTCCGTCTCCTCACAGTATCAGCACTCCTGAGCAAATGGATCACTCCCACTTCTTCCCATCCTGCCCCCCATTTGATTTGCTATGTCAAACACTGAGTGTGATTAATGATGACAGAGATTACTGTGAGCATAAAGTTTAAGAGCTCAGCTGTTTATTTGTTTAAGAAAGTTGATTTCTGAGTGTTTCTCTATATATGCAGCCACATGGTTAGACTGAAATACCCCAGGACAATCATGAGTTTGTACGAATATTGTTTTGACAGCAAAGAATGCTTGTAAACATCCAGGATGGGGAGTGGAAATATTCAGTATCTTAGGATTCATTCCATTTTCATGTGGTTTGTTCTATCAGTGGCGTGGGAGAAAATGCCAGTCAAAAAACACTAAGGAGACACTGTGTGTGAAAAGTGGCTGAGGTGAGTAGCACTGGAACTTAGGCAGGAATTTAGAGGCAGCTTCTGGCCATCCTCTACAGCAAACAAGCATGGAAGGCAGACCCAAATTCAAAACTTTCAGTTACAGGAGTCAAACTAGGTTCTTCCAGTGCGAAGCATAAAACAGAGGATGGCTGTATCCCTACTTTGCCCAGGAACTCTGCCTAATGTCGTCATTGACAAGCCAAATCATTGATTTACATAGTTGGCTGCATATATGTCATCCTCTTTCTCCAAAACACTGGATTTAGTTTCTCAGGAGTGAAACTTGTCGGAACTTTGCTTCATCTTCTAACACCTAGGAACAAAACTATTAATTAGCTGAGCACCTACAGTTCCAAATGGTCTTTCACTTACAGGTGTAGCTGAGGTCAAAATTTGACTCATGAACTGTAGAAGCAGAGCTTGTGATTATGTCTTGGGCAGTGGGAAAGCAAAATGAGTCTTCCTTCAACTCAGCATTCTCTCTGGCTGGCCACTCTTGTTTACTAAGTTTGATTTAACAACTTACCTCTTTTTATACATAAAATACATCTTAGCTCTTAATCACAATAAATTAACAAAAGGAAGGAAATGAAACCTGCTGAAGTCACTTTCAGGTGAATCTAACTGCTTTTCTAAACACCTCTGCACTTGACTATTTTGTTAAAGATTTCCAGCAAAAATTCTGGGAAAGAGAATAGTCTTTAAATTATTGCTTCCTTTTTAAAGCTACCCTCATGATACACACATCAATTTTTTATGAGAGTAGTTCCTTTGAAAATTATCTTCTTGTGTTTTCTTTCTTTCAAAATTTATTTTAACTGAGAATAAACTGATTTTTCATCACGACACTTGTTTCTCCAGAGAATAGTATTGTTTTTCTTTTAATATTTTCTGGTTCAGTCCATTTAAGTCACGCTCCTCCTCCACTTCCTTACTGCTCTAAGCAGAATCAGGGGTTAGTTAAGGAAAATTGTGTCTGAGTTGTGTCCAATTGTAGGCTTCTGACTCAAAAAACCCCAAAACAACAAACAAACAAACCACTCTCAAAACCCACCCTTGATTTCTTGTCCTTAATGGCTCGATTGCCAGATTATTTATTTAAAATTACAGCACTTGTTTCCTGTTTTCAAAGGCTAAAATCAGCCACTTAAGCATGACTAAAAAAAACCCAGGGTGCCTAAATTAGTTTGCCTAGTTAGAGCAATAACAGCTCTATCAGACTGCAGGTGTCACAATACCCACACACACACAGAGCAAACTTAAAAACAGGAGGTAGCCTTACTGAACCCAAAGGAATCTTTTTTAGCAGAGTTCATGCTTCTTAGCTCATGAGGTCAGGATACAGAAAAGCAGCTGACACTATGATATTGAAGGCTCCAGTGGTTTTCCTGCAGGAATAGATGGATGACCTGCTTGTTTTATATTGCTGACTTTGTCCATTAAAACAGCAAACTAAAAGCTGGTTTTCCTCATGTGGGTTTCTTCTTAATGAAATTTGTTCCTTGTCATCAAACCTCTTCGTACGTTCTTTTCCTCCTCAGTCTCCTTTTTCTTAATAGTCTCTAAACTTCCTGACTTTATGATTTCAGCCGTCAGAATGCAATTCATCCAAGCCTAAAGTGTTCTAACACAATCCATGCCAAAAATAAGGGGGAAAAAAAGGATTTATTACACTTTATATCTATGCCATATTGTTTCAGTGCAGGGGTTAATTTCTACTTGAGTTCCTCAAATTCAGAAGAATCAGGAATGATCAGATATCTTTTCAGATAATAAAACTTGGGCCTACTGTCGATGCCAGGTTTCAGTACTAGTGACTGAGTTCTGGGTATTTTGTGGGAGGTTCTACTTAGGTCAATCTCCAGAACTTAATGCAAATATTTTGAGAGAGGAATCACATCCCATGTATATTTACAGAACAATCTTAATACAATTCCTCCCACATAATGCTTTTTTTCCTCACAGGTAACTTGGTCTTCACATCCTTAAAATTATCAGGATTAGAAATATAGACATTTATCTAACCTCACATCATTTTCTCACTGTTATGATTGGATCAGTTATTCAGATACCTCATCATATAATTTAAGGATAGCTTGAGTCTACTATTTCCCCACTCTTTCTGCAGCCATATCACATATGTCATATGTGTAGACAGAAGAGCTTACTTGTCAAAAGCTAAATCCTTTATTCAAGAAAATGAAAGCTCAGGAGTAAAGGGCAACAGGAAAGAATATTTCAGAGAGCTTTTGTTATGTGATAGTAGCTTCTTTGAAGGAGTTGTTTTGCTTTTTTTATGACCTGTTTATGACTGCAGAAGAACTGTAGAACTGAAATGCTGACCAGTGCACTTTCCTCCTGATAAGAGAGACTGCATCAGCATCAGATAGACCAAACTATTTCTCACAAAGTCCCATGCAGGAGCCATTTACCTGACTCATACAATTCTGTGTAGAATGTGCTCTAGGTATTACTTTCTTACTTAAACTTATGTTTTTGTTCCCCAAACACCTCCCTTTTACATGGTATATGCATACCATAATTCCAAGTATTTTAATTTCTGAATTATCTAAGTGTTTAAATAGATACAACAACCCAACTGAAATATTTCTTAGCAAGGGTAGAAAGGCAGCGGAATGAAAAACTTACCTGGCACTCCTGATTAGAATCAGGTTACATATTTATATCTATACAGTTTTGATTCCCTACTGTTTTAGAGTTGGTCTAGACCTATCTTAAGTGCTGTTTAAAACACAGCTAAACTCTCAGTAAAATTCTGCTTCCAAATTTAAGCCTATTTCATTTTTGCTTTAAGCTCACTTGAGGCCACTCTCAGATTGTTCCTCAGTTTGACTTTGATTTGCAAACCTGAACCCCTGATGCAAACCCAACCTAACAGCAGCTAAGGACATCCTGGTCTGTGTTCACTAAAAGCTCTGGTGACTTTGAAACCAGCTAAAGCCTTGTGGAGAGAACCTGTGTTGTTTTGGGTTAGTTATTTTTGAGCAGTTTCTCACCTGCAGGCCACATCTGTCTAACTCATCAGCAGAAATGGGCATATCTGTGCCCAGGAACAAACTGCTTTGAGATGTTCATGGAAAATCTAGGAAATCCCTGTCACTCCATATTACTATTTGGCAATCACTTTCCCTGGGAACCTGCTTTTGCTGGAGCAGGCAGGCTGTCAGCCCTGCAAGTGGTCTTTTTGTTTATGTATCTATTCTGTTCCTCTGTTTACTTAAAGGCACAGAATTGTCAACTCTTGTAAGGCTGGTCTGTGTAACTGATGGCCTATCCACCCCAGACTTGCATTTTTTTATTTTAACTTTTTTTTTTTTTTTAAAGAAGGATCTTATCCAAACATAAGTGAAATGGGTAGATTTATGAAAGCAAAGAAGAGCAAAGTGGAAAAGGAAGTTTATGTTTTTTGCAGAGACTTGCTGCTGTGCAAATGCACTGAAAGAATCTCTTGGCTGTTTGGGCTTTTGCATAACAGCTAGAGACGCAGAGCAATTAGATTTTCTAAGTATAAGCAAGAGAATCTGCTCTGTTTATACAGAAAAGTCCCCCAGAAGAGAGGCAGGAGCGGAGACATAAGTAATAAGCACATATGTTTGGAAAGAGTATAGTGTACTTATAAATATTATAGTGGCGTCGCTACAGTTAAGGGTCTGGCAGCATTTCTGTTGTAAACCCTTCTTGTCAGAGGTTTGGGACAGAGCTGTAAAAATTCCAGGCTGCAGCTTGGCATGTGAGGGCTCAAGGCAGGTTTCCCTCCTGCCCCCTAAATTAATTGTTATGAACCTTGTTGTCAATAGGGAAGTGACATTAGGTATAATCTTCGTTTTTCTCTCTTGAGAGAAAGGTTTGTATTCCTGTCTTGCAAGAAAAACTGGGATGTTAAAAATGCACTGGGTCATCAGACTGTACTGCAGGAAGGAATGCCAGTGTGTTGAGGAATGGTAGACAGAAACAAATTGTGCAAATGAGTGGCACCTTTCATGTTTGGATCTGGTCTGCAAATCTCTTGATGTCTGATTTCCCAAAGAGAAGATCATGCAACTTTTTAGGAAGCTGTCTTCACAAAAAGTGCTGCAAAGGGAATAAAAATCAATTAATGGTTTTAGAACTGAACATTTTTTTGAGTCTTCATTGTTTACTGGTTACATTTTGTTAGAAGTTGAACCTAATGACAAAAGGAAGACCCAGGATCTGTTCTTGAGCTGCAGTCTTTAAGGTTATGAAGTTTTTGTGTATTAACTGGCAAATCTGGCACTGGTAACAAAGGCAAACTTAACTAAGAATAAAAAGGAATTAATCTGCAATAAATCTAGGCTATCCAAATAACCAGTGAGAGAAATATTATTTTACATTTAGGCAGAGTATATGCTCCTTAAATTCAACATAAATGCCATCAGAAAAAATCCACTGTGTTCTGCTCAGCCAAACACCTAAGAATTCCTGCACACAGTATCTGAGCCTGGTCTTTACCACACAGGAGTTGCAAATCTGAATCCAAAGGACCAAAGTGAGCACTGAAAGAGATGGTAGATACATATGCACTAAAAATATTGATAGCTGTAATTACATAGGGGTTTAGGGACCTAGTTTTGGGGCTAACATTTCATGTGAATGTTACCTGATCTAGTCCTCATGGCTTATGTATATATTACTAACCATTAAATTATCATTGAAATTGTTACCTTTTGGTGGTGGCTAAAGAGGAATGAATTCTACTCAGGTATCAAGTTGTCAAGAGCAATGTCACAAGAGACATCTCAAACTGCTAAGGCAAAAGAAAAGATCAACAAGACAATAAATCAGTAAGCTATGCAAAAGGTTTCCATTGTGCTAAAAAAGATTGTAGTCTACAAAACATGTGTTTTTACCATGATGGTTGCAAAGAGCACTTAAGCTGAAAAATGGAATGTCATTCACTAATTTTATTACAAATGGTTAGTCAGGCAAAAATCTAATTTGCTAAAGGCACTGTCCCTACTGCTTCCTTGCCCACTGCATAAATTCAGTGCTCGTAGGCCAGTGTTTGTACTGCCGTACATCTTGGGCATCCCCACTTAACTGAGTAATACAGGGTACAAGGGCCACAGGATTCAATCTGGCTTCAAGTATATGTCACCTGGAGAAGTTCAGGTGTCTGGTGAGATAGTTTGTCTCATTTTGAAGCAAGGTAGTAAAGATAAGTTCCTGTTGGCCTAAATATCCCCTTAAAGTGTTATTGGGAGTCTGACTTAAAAGCATAAAATTTGGAGCAGAAACTGGCTGTCTAGTCTAAACCAAATCTACTTTGAAAAACAGTGGGACACGTGGAAATAAAGTGCAAAGTAGGGCCTAATAAAGCTGTTGATTTTGATCCAGATCCTTATGGATTAGATGCTTTGTTTCTGCTGTTCAAGTAAAATAACTAAAGGGAAAAGTCTGATCTTTCCTGCTTCATGGGAATTCCACTCAGTATTTACTCCTTCTCTCCAGTATAATGGAAAGGGGAAGTCTTTGAGTCTAAGGTAAAAAAGATGCTTGGTATATTGGTCTTTTAAAGTAAAGATTTAATCACTCTCTTTTATTATCTAAATAGGTAAAAAGCTTTTTTAATTCTGAAAGATAAAGGAAAGATAAAGATTTAGTGGTTGGAAGCTGAAGCTGTATTAATACAGAGGTAAAATAAGGAACACATTTTTAAAAGTGAGGGTAATTATCTGTTGGAACAAATTATTGGATTTGATGAATTCTCTATCCCTTGAAATATTTAAATAAGAACTGGACATCTTTCTAAAACTGTGATCGAAGTCAGCTTGGAGTGATGGGTTTGCAAGAATTACTGAGTGAAATTCTAAGACTGGTGTTATGCAGGAGGTCAGACTAATGACTCCTAAGTATCTGTCTTCTGGTCTTAATAATTAATATTGCTAGAGGGAGAAGAGTAATTCAAGTTTTTGATTTTCTAGAAATAGCCAGAAGTGGCTACAGTCCCACTGTCTGAATTTCAGAAACAGAAGGTGAACTTCTGGAAAAGTAGCTGACTTCACTTTGAAATGCTTTTGTGTCACTTTGTATGTAGCATCGTCACCCACATCACTGGAAAAGCATCAGTGGCCTTCAGCATGTTCTCCAGGAGATAACAGAGAAAGATAAATAGGTGGATTTATTTTATTTTTTTTTATTTTTAAATCAGAGAATCTCCTTGGAATTGCCTGTCTTGGCTCTATGCTTTACTGACAATTATAATTCCAGTGGTGACTACTCATTCCTTTCACCTAGTTTGCTTTGGAGGGGACATTGACTATATGTAATATTTAAGTTAGAAATAGCTATAGCCATATAGCTAAAACAGAAATTACACTCTCAAAAATATATATGGAGGTGTGGAAATTCACTTTTTGCTCTGTAAGTGAACTGCAGCCAGATCATCTCTAACATTATCCTCATCTTTGTGTGTGTGCACACGTACTTTTGTGCGCGTGCATGGATGCATGAATGTGACTGATTTGTAATTTCAGCAAAATTAAGAGGGAGAGAAACCATGGCAAATCCGATCCAGCACTACCAAATTCCTGGACAGGTAGTCCATGCATCAATCTCTCCTCACTTCACATTCTCAGGACAGTTCAATGTGCCTGAGGCCTCAGAGGAATTTTTCTCATATGCCTCCAATGTTTTTATAAGACTTCCTTGGCAGGAAACACATATGTTCTTAATAATGATTAAAAAGAATAAATTCACCTTTCAAAATCAAAGTGAAAATAGCATAGCAGGTGTAATTGAGGCAAATGATTATGGTAGTTATCTGTCTTTACCGAAAAAGCTCAAGGGAATTTACTATCTCCACAAGGATGTAATATTTTTTGTAGATCTTGAGTATATGATTTGCCAAGAATTCAAAGCTGAGTATAAAACATGCCATTCACGAATGTAAATTGCATGTGCAAAATCCAACAAGGAAACATCAGCAAAAATTCAGCAAATATTCTGCACTGAAAATACAGGAAGAAAATAGATTTTATGATCAGATGGTTAGCCTGAGGTCCATCTGATGACTGCATTTTCACATGATTAAATAAAGAAGATAAGGAATACACACTTTGCATACAATCTAAGTATCTTTAGGCAGCATATAGGCAGCCCCAAGTGCAGTTCTTGGGGTAAGGATCTGTATCTCAGTTAGCATCATGCATATTTCTATGATGCTGTGAGAAATCTTGGCTTCTAGCATTCTCCAAATTAGTTTTGAGATCACTCTCTCACCTTGCATCACCTTGTCCCTTCCAGCTGGCAGTGTACATTAGAACAGTTATGAGGAAAATAAGGGAGCAACAGACAAGCTTAGATTCAAAGCAGCACATCTGACCAGCTGTTTACTCCAAAGTGGAGTAAAGAGGATGGAAGGAGAACATAACATGTTGTTGACAGATTTCACAACTCCAATTCATGGAATATTTGTTAGAATTATTTATTTTATTTGCCTATCACCATGGCAACTGAGTTCTTTATGTATTAAAGAAAGAATCAGAAACATATTTGGGCCACATTTCATGAGCTTTTGAATGTTACTTTCTGGTGTGTAATTGTTTCTCCTTCATTGACTAGTAATTAAGCTGCAGTATGCCTAGGCTTGCAAATCCAGCAAACTTGGAAAATTCCTTTAATTTTTAAAGTTTGTTTGTTTGCCAGGTGGTTTTTTTCCTCCAAGCTTGTCCAACTTTGAAAATTACAACTTAAGTAAAACCAAAAACGTAAGTGTCATGGATTGCTGAGGGATTACCTTACCGCATTAATATTCAATAATGCCAGCTGCCCTTGTTCAGTACATGAGGACCCTGATTCAGTGGCATTCCGAAATGGGGCCAATAAGTTTGGTGGAGAGAGGAGATTCTTTCTTTTGAAGCTGGTCAACACAATGCTATGATCTTAAAGAGTGGAATAAAATCTCCATAATTGTCAACCCCTTCAATAGAAATGCTTCCAGAATTTTCCACCTTCTTTTTGTTTTGCCTCTTTTCCAGCTTTTACTGACCAAACTCTGCCTTTTTGCTGTGTATATACTATGAACTACTGAGGCATAAAATGCGTATGAAGGGAAGAGACAAGATTATAAACTGGGACCCCGAATCATGGAATGATTTGGATTGGAAGGGACCTTAAAGGTCATCTAGTTTCAACTCCCCTACCTTGGGCAGGAAAACTTCCATGAGATCGGGTTGCTTAAAGCCCCATCCAACCTGGACTTGAACAGTTCCAGGCATGGGGCATCCACAGCTTCTCTGGGCAACGTTTCAGTGTATCCACTGTCTCACCACCCTCATAGTCAAGAATTTATTTCTTATAGTTAATCTAAGCCTGCCTTCTTCCAATTTGAAGCCATTTCCCCTTGCCCTACCACTACAGGGTCTTGTAAAAAGTCCCTCTCCATCTTTCTTGTAGTCCCTTTTTAGATACTGCAAGGCTCCTCCAAGGTTTCTCCAGAGCCCTCTCTTCTCCAGGCTGAACAACCTCAACTCTCTCAGCCTCTCTTTGTGGAAGAGATGTTCCAGTCCTGTGATCCCGTTAGTGCCCTTCTTCTGGACTCACTCCAGCAGGTCTGTGTCCTTCTTATGTTGAGGGCCCCAGAGCTGGATGTAGCACTCCAGGTGGGGTCTCACAAGAGTAGAGTAGAGGGACAAAATCACCTCCCTTGACCTGCTGGCCTCACTTCATGCAGCCCAAGATATGACTGACTTTCCAGACTGCAAGTGCACAGTGAAGGGTCATATTGAGCCTCTCACAACCAACACCCTCAAGCCCTTCTCGTCAGGGCTCCATTGTCTTCCCTGTCTGTATTTGTGCTTGGGATCGGCCCAATCCATGTGCAAGACTTACTATTATATCTAATCTTTTTTAGGTCAGGCAGTGTTTTGCAACATAAGCATTTGCCAAACCACACTCTGGTGATAGACCTTCAGCAAGTGATGTTTTGCCTCACCAAGAATTAAAGCACGTTGAAGGCGAAAAATTTTGCTGGAACCAGCCCAAGGACTGCAACAAGCCAATCAAACTAGTCATGCAGGTAATTTCCTATTTGCTCATTGGTCAAGAAAATGGACCTCAACTCAGAAGCCCTATGTCACTTAGAGTCTAACACTGTAGGGTAATCCTGTCAGCACAGTGATGTGCAAAAAGGGTGGTCGACTGTGGGGGAAGGTGCTGGAGGGCTACTGACTTTTTCTTTCCTGAAACCTTCACTTGCTTTTCATGTTGATTTCTTTTGATTTTGTTGGACTCACTTAACCAGAAGGATGGGGTCATGTGTGACTTCTTGCAAAAGGAGCAGCAGGACTCAGGGTGAGAGCTGGCTTCAGGGAGAGAGTTTTCCAGTTTTCAGGAAATGAAGATTTAGCACCTTGGAACTGCAGGCAGAAGGAATGATCTGTTTTGCCAAGAGCAGTGGGAGCTGGGACACTTGCCTATCTGGCTGTGGGAGCCAGGGAGCAGGCAGACTGCAGGGATGGAGGCATGCCGGCAGCCGAACCCTTGCCCCATGGCTTCTCGCACTCGGTACCTTGGTGCTTCCATGACACAAAAGTGTTTCCAGATGAATGGAGCGTGTCCAAATGTTTTGCCTCTTGGCTATTAGCACTGCAAGAGCAAACAATTTTTCTCATGGCAAACTAACTTCCTTCAGTTCCTTCCCCCCACCCCGAAATTTGCTTCTTGTTTGTCGTGCCATGACAACATCGCTGCGCTATCCAGAGCGAATGTGTTAATGCAGGAAGGGACAGATCCGAGAGGCTCGACTGGCAATTTTTAAACTCCAGATGGCCATTCTCCAACTACCTGTCGGCTTGAATAGGAAATAAGTCTCCTGATAGGCTCACTTCCTTCCGTTTGCATTGTTTTCAGCAAAAATAGATTTTTAATAACTCCCATAATAACGTTCCTGCAAGGTGCGGCCTGGAAACCTTAGTCTGAAACAGGACAAACATACTGCAGTGCCTGTTGACTTTTCACCTATCGGTGGCCTGTAGCCAGTGGGCTATGGCTGATTAACAATAAAGTAGGAAGTACCCTTAGATTAAATATTGCTAAGAAGTGCCCAATATCCAAAATCTGGAGCAGAACCTCGGCTGCTGCCAGTTAGCTGAGGATATGCTCAGAGTATTTAGGGATGCTGGTGAAATTAATAAAATAAATTTTGTCACTGATCTCTTCTAATTTGTCAAATCCTCTTTATATTGTGTTTTTTCTCAGACGTTTCTTGCCTATTTGCTGTGCATTATTTTATCACAGCTGAGAACGTGTGTAGCAGTAGCTGGCTTTGCTTGGTTTGCTTTTAAGCTAGCTGTATTACTTTTCAGTGACTGCTCTGTTGTTCAGCCCTTATATTTTCTCCCAGTATGCATATACTGTCTTACCCTACGCTCAACTTTAGCAGCATTTCTGAAGATTCCAGTATATGTGGCAGCGGTACTGGAATTCAAAATCTGCTCTTCAAAGGGCACTTCAAAACTCTTCTGATTTTTTTGTACTGTCTCCCATATTTCTATCATTTGTGCCAAGACTTCTATTAGAGACAATGTGTGTAGCTACCCATCCTAGAGTTTCTGTGAGTTGAGATTAATCTGTTCTTTTCTGTCCTATCCTATCCTGTCCTATCCTATCCCGTGTACTTCCCTTCAGTCATCATTTTGCACCATGACCAATAAAGCATGTTTTAAGTGACAATTTTACTAAATTTTTTGTTGCAAGAAATGATTTTTAAAAAATAATTTAGATAATTATTTCATATATTATCATAGAGACAAATTGAGACAGATCTGATTCTATACAGAAATCAAAAAATTCTTCTTTCAAGGTATCAGTCTCAGTATTCCTATACATTGAATCTTGGTAGACTTGAATTGCTAATTTAAACAGATTACAAAAGATGGGATATTTCCCCCTCCTACCCAAGATTCGTCCACAACCATGGATCAAATCCAGCACCTCTAATATCTTTGTCCTTTATGCCTTATATATGTATGTGTACATATATATATATGTAAAAGTTTCCAAAAGTTTCAGAAGTTCCCTACACCAGAGTATAGTATTCCGTAAGACCAAATCATATCCGGTAGCATAACGTTGTAGAAATAGTTCCTTCACAACATAGTAGCCTTTCTATGAGTTAATTACACTTTTCCACAGATAGTTGTTTCTCTCCAAAGTCTGTGAGGCATTCCATATGTTCTCACTAGCTCACTCTGTAGCTGGGGATTTTATTTTGGTCTATATATAGCAAGTAAATAGTCCAGATATGCTGAGATTTGTTTTGAAAACTTAAGTCTGGCTAAAATGAAGGATATGAGATTTAGAAGTGAATTTATGAAGCTAGTAACAACAGCAAGGAGCCGTTGGGAAGAGATTCAGGGACAGAAGTATTATCTTTCAACAGCCTCCCTTTGTACAGAGTGCTGATTACTTCAAGAAAAAAATCCATGTGCAACTTATCACTTGGAGCAAGAAGATGGAAGTATGGGGGCAACGGTAGGCTGTTCAAGTGCTACCTCTGGAGCACATTGCTGGGGATCATTTCTAGGAAAACACTCGTTACAAAATCACCAGCAGAGCTATATGTTCTGCAGGCATCCCCATGCAACCCGCCCTGGGATTATGTGTGGTGTGCTGTATTATTATATACACACAGCTGCTGTGCATGAGAAAACTTGTGGCACAGCTGGACAAGGGCAGAGGGGACAATCCCAGGAGGGACACTGGCAGAGAAGTAGGCAGCAGGAAAAAGATAAGAGAAAAAGCAGCTGTGCATAGCAGGACTGTAGAAGTGGGGTGGGAAACCATACTGGCTCAGACTGTGTCATTAGAAGAAAGCCTGAGAACACAAGAAGGTGAATAGAGTGATTTCTTAATAAAACCAGTGAGGAGTGAGCAGGAGGAGGAAGAAAAAGGGAAGCCTGAGGAGAACAAGAGGGGAAGTCCCATTTAGAGGCAAAGTTAGAGAAGGCAGGAAAGCAGCAATGAGTTTGTTTAAGGGCAGGTATGGCAGTACCTAATGGATGTGTGAGGTCAGGTCATTACTCCCCTACGTCTTCTATGTCTTCTCCTCCACAGTGCCTGCACACCTCTACATGTTTGTACCCTTGCATCAGGTAATAGAGTTGGAGATAAGGCTTGGCATAGCCCAGTTGTATTGTCATATGAAGACAGGAAGCCTACAAGCAACTATCTGTCCCTTCCATATTCCTCTTTTGAAGGAGCCCCCTGCTGATGCTCTTCTCTCTAACTGACAAGTTGCCCTGAGATGTTCAGATTTATTTTTGGAGAAATGAAAGATCAAACTCAACTCAATCAATAAATATATTAAAAGTAGGAAGGATATGTTGGGAAGAAGTTAATTACAGAAACTTTAGGTGATATATCATATTATAGTTGGTAGCTCCAAGGTGCTTTTTGCTCAGTGAGGAGGACTGAACTACACATAGTGCAAATTGTGTTTATAAAACTTGGTGGTGACTACTGCAGTTTTCTTTTGCAGCATTGCTGAGTCTAAGATGGGTTTTATATGGTACAGGATAAGTTTGAAAAAATGTGTTGCAATTAGAGTAGGTTTTATTCTTTCAAGACACCCCAGCTGTGTATAAAGAGAGCCACACTGGTAAGATGCACCAAACTCATATACTACCTCCAGACCTGGACTTTCCTGTCTCCGTGGGCCCTGAAGTTCAGTGCTATTTTCTGATCTCTGCCTTATATAGATATTAACTATGAATCTAGTTTTACGCTAATCTAACTCGATCAACTTGCATGGAGTTGCTTCTGATGCCTTTCAAAGACACAGGTAGCCTTAGTATTGTTGTCTCTCTCTGGAGTCTTACAAAGAAAGTAAATGTTCAATAGATGGCCCTGAAGCATTTGTAAAAGCATTTTAGTTCTTGTTTTGTGATTCTTTTAAAACATATAAATGGTTTGTACTGAAAAGTGTTATAATAATATTTTAAATTTTCTTTGAATGATAGAATTGATAGTAATATTTTTGTGAATTTGTAATGTGATACAAATACTGTTAGTCCATCTACCAGACCACTTTTGAGAAAATTTTTATTGGTTTTAATTTTGAACCTTTGATGCCAACCAGTATCAGGCAATCTGCTTTTGCCCTCCTGATTTGCACAAGCTTTTGTGGCGTTTTTTTCTGATGAGGGGGAGGACTGTGTTTCCAATAATTCAAAACTGGTAATTGCCAGCCCAGAATCTGATCTATTCTACACTTTTAAATCCCCACAAAAATCTGGAAGTTTGCAGAATTTACAAATGCTCATATGGACAGAAGACGAATTTACATTTTTGTAGCACTCCTGATGTCTCAGTGGCACTCTGGTCTGGATTTTGTTGGATACAGAAACCAAGAAAAAAGGTTTGTACTGAAGTTATTAAATAACATTCACAATATTAGCTATAGTAAAGAAATGTAAGCAGACAGCCAAACCCCTCAATTAAAAGCAACTTAATGTGGCTGCCAAAATAATCCACCCTTTTGAGCTCAAATAGGTAAACCTTTTGGGCTATAGGCACAATGGGAAAAGACTAATTAAGGAAATGAGGTAAGATTTCTTAATATTATGCTTCTGACATAAAAACTTGCTCCATTCCATCCCTTCCATATGAAACACTTCGTTTTCCTGGAGCTCCAAATGACTGTTACTTCATTTAGTTCAGTTTGAATCATATACTATCTCTGTCCAGTGATTCAGTTGGGCTCTGGTAAATTGACTGCACAGTGCATATGTGTGGATGCATGTATGTGCACACATTAAGTGTCCATATGTGTTCACATGTATGTATCTAGGCAGGGACAGAGGCTAAGCAATGATTTTTTGGACTGGAAGGGCAAGGAGGGGTGGTAGAGCTGTGACCCCAGTTTAGCTGAAGTGGTCAGTGCGAAGGAGCAAGACAAAGCTCTTGGTAAATGTCCATGTGCTTGAATGCATGCACTCACTTCTTTCCTATGACATTTTTCTCTTGATAAGAACTTTATGTTATGAAAAGTAAATAACTGGGCAAATGTAACTGCAGCAGAAGAGATTTTGGGCTATGAGTAAGGTTAAAACACTGTATGAAAATGAAAATCTATTGAAGACTACCAGCTTAAATTTTGCACTCATAGTTCTTACAGCAGGTAAAGAGAGAGAAAGAACATGCTCATGTCTTTTTACTTTCTAAATGGTACTGCCCATTGATTTTCCACCTAATAATCCCTGAAGTCTACAACATAAATAAAATTGCAGAATCTCTGTCTTTGGGGTTTACTGAGCCTGATTAAGAGGCTTGTCTTTTCATGGTGATTATTGCTTTTGGTGTTGTCTTTGTTAAAACGTGTTATTTGTATTCAATTTCCTAGATAACAAGGACTATCATATAATTAAGGTCATTTGACTTTAACCAAGAATTCGAAAAAGGTGAGTGATGAGGAATGTGTGATTAATTTACAAATGAAAATGCAGTAGTATTCTTTCCCTCTCTTATCAGCTTTTAATCCCTCTGATGTACTTAACTGGCTCCAGTTGATGTCACTGGTAGTTCTATGTGGCCTGTGAATTTTTCAAGTTCAAAGCAGCTTCAAATTCCCTTGAGTTACAGAGAGAGAAAAGAACAGAACTGCACTGCAGTAAAAGTGCTTTCATAAGAATGTTAACCATAAGGAGTGTATAATACCCAATGTTCTCAACAGTAGTATTTTATACAGGTGTAAGATCTCAGAGCCTTTAGACGGGGAACAGATATTTTTAAGAGGATAGGAGCAGATAAACCCAAGGCAGGATACGACTAATTATGATCGTACAAAGCATAAACGGCTGAAGTATTAGGACCTAGTGGAAGTTAGAAAATGAACTGGAGAGAGAACTAGCAAAAAGTCAATAGTATCTGTCACTTGAAACGGTACAGTATCATCACTTCCTACCTCCCTCCAAAGAATGAGTGGGAAGAAATGACCTCATAAGGTCTATATTATCCTTCTGAGGGATTTTCGTGCATCTTGGCTGAAGTGCCAAGTACACTGGAAGTGGGGGAGTGTTAGTCATCTCCAAAGCACCAAAAGGAAATGGAGAAAAGGGATGAACTGGCCCAAACAAGCAGACAAAACTACAATTTTGTGGCAGGTCGCTCTAGGTCTCATTGACCTTGGCAGTAAGGCAGGGGTCATTTTTTATATGAGGGAACTGTCCTTGAAAAAATTCTCCAGCATTTACAAACAAGCTTTTCTTCCACATCAAACATGCTTGTCATGTTCTCCTTTCCAAAAAATGACAAATAAAAAAGATTTTTTTCTTTTTTTTTAATATGCTGGAAACATCTAGCTTTTATTTATTGTTCTACTTAGCTCTCCTTAAAAAGAATATCTAGGTACTAGCACATTAAGTATGTGCTCCTATCTTCTCTCTTGTGGAAAAAAGATACAATTGTGGAGCAACAGATTGTGTTTGAACACTTTGTAAGAGAACTTTAGCTTCATAAGTGAGAGACTATGACATTTGAGACTAGAGTGAAGTAGGAGCACTGGACTTTTGGTACAAATACCAGATTGGGCTTTTCAAAAATACATGAAAAACATCTAGGAAGACAGTTACTCCTTCTCAGTCCTGCTTTCTTTCCACCTCAAATTTCAGAGTAGAGACCTATCTTTTAGATATTCTGACTTGCCTCCTGGAAGCTTTTCTCTCTTTTGACCACGCAGGAAGTTAATTTTCTAAATTAAATACTTATGTTAGTAGGTGAAAATGGCAATACCTACTGCTTTTCAAAGCAGTAAGTGGCAGCCTGATTTGCTTTATTTCTTTGAAAATTTCCCTTTGAGTACACTCAGTAATGTGTAGAACAGAAGAATTGTGTGATCCCTCCTGCTCTACCTAACATTTACTGCTGTAGTTTGGGAGTTTTGTAGATAATGGCTACTGGCTTTTACATTCTAAGCAGTATGCAGGGCTAAAAGACCATCTCCATGATAATTTTCATCTCCGGACTTAATGGACTGGAAACCACACAAGGTTTGTTGTGTGCACATACACTGATGTGTGTGCTGAGTGGCAACACCACACCATATAAACAATTATCGAGGTTCCCATACTTCATGGCATGGGATATGCTGAAGTATTCGACAAATGTGTTGTCTCATCCTTCAAAGGAAGCACTCACTCCCAGTCCCCTGTGCATACTTGTATAAACTGGAATGGGAGTGGCAGTCAACAGCAGGGGAGCAAAATGTTAGAGAGAAGCTGGTTGGATCCCCTTGAGGTTTTTGAATGTGCAGAGATGATTGCAAGATTGCTGTCCATCCTCAGTGAAAATTATGGAGACTGAGGAAGGTTCCTGATATCCTGGGAAAAGATTAAGTTCAGCTTTACAAGAGCAAGATGACAATCTAGGGAACTACTAGTTAGTTCTATTTCCCTGTCTGGAAAAACTATGAAGTACATCCTCCCAGACTCCATTCCAGACACATGAAAACCATGAAAGTAATCAGGGGGCAGTAGACATGGAAATATCAAGGGCACCATGCTTCACCAGCCTGATTGTATTCTGTGGTGAAGTGACTGTGGATGAAAGAATAGTGAATAGAATGTGTCTGGAAAGGCTTTTGAGACCACCTCCACTGCATTTTCAGTAGTAGTTTGAGGCAATGTGAAAGGGATTGATTATTAGAAGAGTTGAAAATTAGCAGGATCGGCAGGTTCCAAGGATAGTGATTGATGGCTTGAGAACAGCTTGGCCAGCAATAATTACAGCACCCAAAGGGCTGATACTCGTTTAATATCTTCATCAGTGACCTGGGCAATTTGACCAAATGCATCCTCTGGAGATGTGTGGGTGGTGGTATGCCAGGGAAGTGGTTGACATGCTGTGGGGCAAAACTGCAAGGGCCAAGAGAAACTTAAGATCTGGGCCAAAAAAAAGTTACATGAGGTGCCGAGTCGTGCATCTGGAGTGGGGTAACCCTCTGCATCAGTGCAGACTGGGAGCTGAGCGGCTGAGAAACAGGACTTGTGAAACAGGACCTGGGGGTTATGACAGGTGCCAATCTGCATACAAGCAGAAATGTGCTTGAAGTAAGGGAAACCACAAGCTACATTAGGATGAGCTTGGACAACAGATTGATGGAACTATCTCTGCTTGGCATTGGTGAGGCTGCACCTTAAATACTGTGCCAGATTTGGTTTCTTCAGTTAAAGAGAGATACTGAGAAACTGGATGAGGACCAGTGGCAGGCTACAAAGATACACAGGGCTGTGGAGCACATGGCCTGTTAAAGAAGATATGGGCTTGTTTCATTTGATAGAGAAGAAAAAGGGTTTATCAAATGTAGTTTACAATTTCCACGAAAAAAATGGTAGAGATAGAAGATCCAAACTCTTTTCAGACAGCTAGTTACTAGACAACTAGGCTAGCTACACGAGTAAATAGTCTTTCAAGCAGATATAATTGAAAGTTGTGACTAGGGAGGTTCAGACCGAAAACTTTGAAAAGTTTATTCATCAATAGGTAGTGTGGCTCTGGAACATCATATCTGAAGTGGTGGTGAAATTGCCATCTGTGGCAGTTTTCAAGACTCATCTAGGGAAGCACCAGTGGACCTGACACAGTATTGGCCACAGTCTCCAGCTGACATAGACAACCTCCCCTCCC
>JAYRBT010000082.1:110449135-110461601 GCA_036023395.1 Myiotriccus ornatus
CCTCCCCTCCTCTTTTCATAAAATGTATTTTTCCTGAAATCCTTAACAGGAGAATATTACTTTGTACTCCTCAATATCTAGCTGCTTTGATTTTTTTTTTCTTTGAAATACCAAAAGGGATTAAGGCATAAACTGGATTAACTACTCTTCAAATGCAATTTTGTTAAGTGAAACTGTGTTTATGGGGATGGGATGGCTCAGTGGATTGATTATGAGATACGATTCTAGGTCACTTGTTCAGTGACTGAAAATACATTGCTTGCCATCAGAGAGCTTTCTAGCAATGAAGCCAATAATGAACTACTTGCACTCAGTTCCTGAGGGAATCTCCATATTCCAATATATGCACCAAAAAAGACAGTAACTGCCTCTCCTTTTCACATGCCTAATGGAAAGATAAAAGTGCTAGGACAAGTTAGACTGAGGTCTGACAGACAATATGAGGAACCTCTACAAATAATATTTGAGAATCTTTGGCAAGGCAATCTCTGAAAACTGGAGTTCATAATCCAGACTTATTGGCCTAATATTTCCTTCAGTAGCTGAGATGCTTCTCACAAAGGCTAAGAAGAGAGAATGAAATGACTTTTGAATTGAAAAGACAGCAAGCTTTTTAAGTCACTTGATTGTCAAGAAAAACATTTAAAAAGCAATGCTATTAGGCTGAGTAATTTCCAGAGAAAGGTAGTGGACATGCCTTTACTTGAATTGTGTAAAAGACAGATGAACTCCGCCTATCACTGTTATCTAATTACAAGGATGAGTAAATAGGTATGGGCAACATTTTCAAACCTGGGTTCTGAAAGTTTGACACAGTATCCAAAGACAGATATGAAAAAGGTGGGGTGTTTTTCACACTGACTGTCATTAAGAGTAGTGAAAGCTCAAGGTTGCAGCCCTGATTTCAGAGAATAATTGAAATTAAGAATTAAAATTAAGTTGTCTAAAAGTCTAGGCTAACTCCCCCCTCCCCCCCTCCTTTACTGCATTTTACTGCATGTAGGGAAACCCCACCCCCCCACCCCCCCAAAGTCTTATCAAAGCAAGAGAAAATGGAGTTATTACATGGTTGACTGAGAATATTTGACCTATTTGTTAGAATTCATGCCTGGAGATACGGATTAAAGAGCTATTGGTAACAAAGAAGTCAGCAGTTGAACAAGTGACATTAGGAACATGGTTATCATGAGGTCCCAGGGAAAGGAGAATGAGTGTTTGCTCCTTTGCAGCTTCCCAAGGTGTGAACCAAAACCTAGAGTCAGTGTCAACACAAGAGGGTGGAGAGATTAGGAACGGAGAGCATTGATCTAGACTTAAGCAATTATCCTTCTCTCAAAGCAGGGGAACTGAGTATATTGGTTTCCAAAGCAGATGACAGAAGAAAGGGCAAGAAGTCACAGGCCTCGCAAAGTTTCAAGTTTCCTCCCTTCCTGCTCCAGTCAGCCTCGGGGAAAGGACTCCGGTGGAGTTTTGCTCATGGGCTGGAGCAGCCTTCCACTGGGGAAGACCATCTGGTGGCTTCTCACCGTCCTTGGGAAAGGGAAGTGGTGTTGAAGCACATGGCACACCTCAGCTGAAGCTGCTTCACTCTGGCTTGCTTCTGTTGCTGTCACATTCAGAGAAGCAGCTACAAGATTATCCAAGCTTAATTCAGGGTATTAGAGTCCACTGAGGAATTTTGATGGCTCCTCTGCCCAGAAGCTGTTTTCACATTTGGGCCCTCTTTCCCTGTCATCCAGTGTTGAAGAGTACGGCTTTGTTGGGATCAGAAGTGAATGGTGGTGGTGCTCCTCTGCCTCAAAGGCCTGGCCAGGCAATGCTAACAATAAACAAACCATAATAACTCACAACTGCGGCTGAACCCAGCCCTTAATGACATTGTTCAATACTGCTTCAACACTGTGAAGAGCTTCACCACTTCGTTCCCATGCTCCTAGGGGCATTTCCAGATTGGCTTTACCAGGGGTGATTCCACCAGCTTATTCTAATTGTTTTGCTCGTACAGCACAGGGAACCTAACCTGCCGTGAAACCTGATGCTTTCTGTAAGAGCAGGTTATTGCAGGGTAACAAGTGGCTTTTCTTTCCTAAGCCTCAGCTGACGGTACAGTACCACAGGGGGGCACTCACATTAACATGTACACCTCCCCGAGCTGCACACCACCTTGCAGGTGTGCACAGATGTGCGGCAGAGCTCCGAGAGGGCTTGCAGGGACGCATGGGCTTGGAAAGGTGGCTGAAGCCACCCTTCCTCAGCTGCGCCTGCACGCAGCAAACTTTTGTTTTGTATTTTGCTTTGCCTTTTGGGCAAAAACAAAGCGAAAGCTGGAAAAAGTTGAAACTTTGGAAAAAAAAAAAGGGCAGTGTCTGCCAACACTTTGATTTTTGTGTATGTGCTAAAGAATTTTAACCCCAGGTATCAAGACAGTCTGAGAGAAGAGTGATAAAGGCATAATTTCTGATTTCCGTCAATAAGAAAATGATGTTTGGAAAGTCCTCTCCAATCCCATGGTGTGGCAAAGGAAAGTGTGCTATGAGCAGATATTGCTGGCAAGGTTTGAATAATCACTGTTTGAAAGGGTTTATCTGCCAGTCACTCTCAAAGTGTCTGAGAACACTGGCTGATTCAAAAGACTCCTTTCTGGGCAAATCTTTGGCTATTTCAAAGCAAAGTCTGAACTTACAAGCAAGTTGTGTCTCCTTGTTGCTGCAGATGGTTTGATCAAATGGAAGCACACACCACAGTGCATACATTAGAGCCAGAATAGTCAGAACTTTGATGCTTGACTCAATAGTTTAATTCTGCTAAAAGGTGTTTTTAGATTATTAAGTGCTGCAGATAAAGGTGCTGTCAAATGCAAAATATTTATTTCATGAAGTTCTGTGCTTCTCTGAAGCTCAAAGCCAATATCAAAAGGGATTGAGGGAATATCACAGAGAGATGTTACCTGTTTCTCAGATGAGAATTTTTGAAGGATGAGACCATGAACTGTCCAACTGTAACTCTGGCAGAGGTGACCATCCAGAATTCCTTGATTTGTTTTTTATTCAGTCATTCTCTTACAGACACACCATCAGACTCAATCTCTTTCCTGAAAGTCCACCTTTGCCCTGAAAGTTCACTTTTTATCTGGGTGCATCTCATTCTGTCAGAAACAGCCTGGTGCATATTGTAACTTGGGAATGAGTCGACTTTGCCAAGATTTTGTAAACTACTTAGCTTCAGCTTCACACTGGTCCCACTGTGTAAGCAGTTCAGTCTAATATTAGTCTCTTCTGAAAATTTCACCTTTGGAGCCAAGGAGCACTGGATGGATAAATGAAAGGGGAATGTGACTGTGATCAAAATCTGTCTGGTCCAGACAGATAAATATCAGACTAGCTTGAAGGTTTTCACCTCCTTGCTGCTGCCGGGAGTTATATTTTTTTCATGGCAGAGCATTGTGGGCTAATTTCATAGCTGGTGTAAATCAGTGTTGCACAATGTACCGTGGTGGAATGATGGTGATTTATGCCAGCTAGGAATCTGGCTGCTCGTACTCCTACCAGTGCAGCACTGACTTATAAATCTTCCTTTTAAAAACCTGCGGGTGAACCAGAGGAACTGTTGCTGAGAACTGCATGTTTCAAAATTTGCCTCGAGAAAATAGGAGAATGCCAGTTTCAAACCAGGATTAAAAAATGTAGATGCTGAAGTGGGCTTTTTCCTAGAGGTGCTAGGTTTACCTCTGTGGAAACCAGAGTTCCCCATCGCCTGTGGAAACTAGAAACTGTGGAATCAGGAATTTAGCTGTTCAGATGCATTTGTATTCCCTTTGAGTTTCTGAGATCTTGTATTCCTATTGAGTTTTTAAATTATTCATCTTTTTTCCCATTAAATGCATATTCTTAAAAAATTGTCCTATTTCTTAGCCACTGCTCCTTCCTTCTTTACTTTCTTTCTTCTCTCTCTCTTTTTTTTTTTTTTTTTAATGTACGTACGTATACCTGACTCCTTGGAGATCACTTTGTCTGTCTGTGATTGCAGGAGTCAGCCAGCAACACGACAGGACTTGCTTGTTTACATAGCTCAGAGGGTTATGACAACACATCAGAATGTACAGGTGCCGTGTAGAGATGCAGCTTGCAATTAAGGTCAATAAAGCTGACTATTTAATAAAGAATTCCTTCATTTTATAACAACCTGATCTCATTACTATACACACAACAAATCAGCTTCATGAAGATCTTTAAAAATTTGTCCTCCCTTGGTATTAAATATTTGAGCTAAAGTTAAGATTATCAGTTGCAAAATAATTGCATTAATTGAACAGAAAATTAAACCTGTAAAACATCGTTAAATGCAATTTCTTTGTAATTGCAGTGAATGTGCTGCCAAGATAATTACAAAACCATTGTTAATATTATTTTTAGTCATTTTGGTGGCATTTCACCCCTGCAATATAGCAGTCAGAGAGGGGCAAACCAGGGGAGCACTCTTTAGATGACAGTCTGATTTGGGTCTTTAGTAAAGTGTGGCTTCAAGGCTAAATTAGTGCTGAGATTGCTTACTCAGCAGAGCAGAGGAGGCTTCTTGCAAAAACCTTTACTTAGATTTGAGCACTAAGTAGGGGAAATTTCAGGAGTAACCTGCTTCTTTCAGTGATAAAAAGCTTGTCAGAGCAGCTCTTCATAGGAAAATTCTGTCCTCTCAAGTTGCTTTTGAAGAATAGCTTGAGAAAGTCTACTTTTCCTTTTAATTGCAGCTTAGAATACTTGCCACTTCCTACTGGCCCAGGATCTGGGTGATCTGATGGCTGTCTATAATTTAAAACTTGGATTTTTTTTTTTTTTTTCAAATTTCCTTTTCACCTTTTAACAGGCAACAAGTGGCTGCTGCATTAAAAAAAGAGACAGCTCTAGAATCACAATTGCTTGTAAAAATGCAATCAGATACTCTGTTTTTACCTACAGTTAGGTAGAATGTGTGGTCTCTGCAGGTATCAGTCCTTTGCTAGAGGACGGGAGATTCCTCATGCATGGTACGCCCTTTATCCCAGAGGAAGGCAACAACACATTAACATGTCACATCTTTATCCCTCCACTTCAGAGAATTGCAAAGTACACTTATGACACATCAGATACCCACTTCTCTTTTGGGTTTATTCTTTTGGAATCAGCTTTTCCTTTTCCCTTGAGTTTTATAGTTTCTACTGTTTGCCTGCACTGCCTCTCTTAAGTATAATTAAAATTATTTTCTCTGGAGCTGTTCCTTTTATATATCAGCCAATTCATCCACACTGGATGAATTTCCTATTCCCTGGAAAAGGACTGAGCTTATTGACATAAAATAATCCTTGGCTGAAGTGACTGAGAGTGGACAGGCAAGCTGGGAATCTGGACAGAGATCCTGCTCTGAGATCTTGGATCACACTGTAGTTCTGAGTCCAGTATTTTCTCATGTCTCCTCTGCCAAACTATACTCCATTGTGCTGGAAAAATCCCCTGCTATCAGCAAGGGTTCACATCTTCCTTACTTGGAGCAGGCCTCACTGACATATTGCCTTATTTATGCTTATAACGTAAACTCTGTAGAGGGGTGATAGGAGACCTTTAGAGTTATGGACACATTTGTCTCTCGTCTGCCAGCAGTGTTTCTACTGATGTCCTGTTCTCAGCCAGTCTCTTTCCATAATTTTTAAGTTTTTCTGTTGTTCCAACTAATATTCTTGCATATTATTATTTATTAGGTATCTTTTTTTGGAAATTTATTATTGCTTCTTTTCATGCTGATGATCAACTTTTGTGAAGACAGTCACGAACACATTTTTTTAAGTATTTTCTTGCTTCAAATGCTTATCCCAATAATGCTGGCAAATAAAGTTGTATTCCCCTGCGTTTATGACTCCGTTTAAATTTGAATCTGAAAGTGTTGGAGTTTGAAACCCCACATAGACTGAAAATTGTATTGAAATGCCTTTAAGAGCACTGAGTCTTACATGGAGTAGGCCTACGGCAATGCAGCCACTCCATTACCTTGAATACACATGACAGTAGGCTGTACTCCTCGATTCTCATTTTAGTTGCCCAAGCTCTTTCCACTCACCAGCTGGCCCTTGCACTACTCTGAAGCACTGTTCTCACCTACAGCCCTTGCCTTAGGACAGACAGCCGGGCTCCAAGCAGTCAACACAATTGCTTTCTAGCCATCTGGTAGCTACAAGCTTGATGGCTGCAGAGCTTTTCCAAAAGAAAAGCGGTATTTTTGATCTCTTTCTCCTGTGGCCCTACGGCTTATCTGACTCACAGAAGGAGACTGATCAGTGAGTTGTTTCAAAACACACACATGAGTGGAGAGGAACTGGGGATGGGAAATGAGGGGAAAAGGATGGCAGGGAGGCAGAAGTCAAAAAGCATTTAGGTTTGATGTGGAAAGATCCAGTGTGCTGTGGCCTGCCTTACGAGGAAAGGAGTGTGCCTGGAAGGCTGGTGAGCGACAGGCTAACAGGAAACCACTGCAATAACCGTGCCTCTGCCCTGCACTCGGTCTACCTGCAGGCACCAAAATTCCTCTCTCTGGGGAAGTGCTTGGTGATCCATTTGCTTTAGTGACTGCCAGGGAGAGCAAGGAGCTGCTGGGACAGGAGGAGCTATGTTACCAAAGGCCTCTCCTACACAAACTGCTCCTGACTGTGCACATGAGAGAGGAAGGGAGAGAGACAGGTGTGTGTTTGCTTGCGTGGGGATCAATCACACAAACAAATAAACAAACCTACAACCAGGAGGGAATTTTCTTCCTGGCTTGGGTGCCTCTGCCATAGGCTTTGCAAGGAAGTTCACTAGATGTACAGTTCTCGGTGTGCAGCAGCTGCTGCTGAAAACAACTCACTCGTGCACTTCTGTCCTTTGAGCCTGTGTTTTCAAAGCTTCCTCTGTTTTCCTGTCTCTTACTCATATCGTCATGGGCTGGGAATGGAAAAATGCATGCAGGTCAGTGCCTGCTTCTAAGTCTTCCAGGTACTGCCGAGCTTGAGCAATAAGGTATAGCGTTAATTTGGCTGCTTCCACTTTTTTTCCCCCCCATGATAGTGAGAAGTTGAACTTGTTTTCAAGTACCTTACATTTTCAGTCCAGATTTTTAATTTTCTTTAAACTCCATCCCCACCACCTCTTGCTTGTATTGGGAGTCTCTAATCATTTCAAAAGCAGGCAGCTAGGAAAACAGATATCCACGTGCTATCTCAGAGTGATGGGTTTGGCCGAACAAATTGGCATCTCTCGACTATTCTGATATCAAAAGAGGTCCTTTGTCTGTTTCTGTGTTTTCTGGCAGCTTTGAGAGGTTCTTCACTTGATGATTCATCAAATCTTAAGGATTTTGCTTTGCAAGAGCTTCCACTGCTTCCAGAATATCCTTTTGCCTTACAGTCATGGATCTGACCACAGAACGCCCTCCTGGTGTGGCTGTGGTCTCTGCTGAGCACACAAAAGAGCTGGGCTTGGCCAGCTACAGGGTTGAGTGAGCAGTATGTCACATGGCGACATGTGGGCCCAAATTCTGGGCCTTTTCTTTGTAAAGCCAGGGAGTGAGAGTGGCTTCCCGGACATGATGGGCCCTTCAGTCCATACAGGAGCTGTACAGTACAGAGCCACTGGCAGAGCCCTGCTGCAGGTGGCTCCCAGGACACAGCTGTGCCACAGGCAAGGGTCTACCTGTGGATCACTGCCTACTCTGGTTTCCTTAGGCAAGGAGCTTACTTGTCCCTGGAAGGTGAGGAGGACAGGATACTGGTGTAAACCTTGGCATGCTGTGAGATGGCAATATATATACATGCTGAGAGCAATGGGGGCACAAATGTCTCAGAGCAGGAGGACTTGAACACCTAACAGCTCGGGAAAACCAAGGAAACCAAACACTCAAGAGTTTTCAAGTGGCAGCTGAGGTGAGGTTGACATTTTTCCTTCAACCCATGAGCAGCATCAGACATGAGTCAGCCTCAAATATTGTCCTTTCTCTGGTTTACAGTAGACACATACTTTAAAGCTCTGCCATATCATCTTCGTCATGAAATCTCTTGATTCAGAGACTTCTCTAAACCACTCAAGATTTTTGTGTGTGCTCTCCCTCCCCAATTGCTTGGAGCCCTGAAAACCACAGCCTTTGCTGGCAGACAATAAAGATACGACCTAAAGTATTCAACCAGGAAAAAAAAAAAAAAAGAAAAGGAAAAAAAAAAAAAAAGAAAGGCTGTTGGGGAGGCTTAGAACATGTCCCAACATTTTCTGCAGGTTTTTTCCTTTCTTGAGGCAATCAGAGCAATGCCTAAGTTTTGCACCTGCCATGGGCAAGTGCCTCTGTCTTTTAGTGAAATAACTTTATGCATTTTTAGTGCAAGCCCTGGCCTGCTTTGTATCCTGCTTTACCTGAATGATTATATCTTCTTTACTTTGTTAACTTTTCAATAGGCTATGAAAACAAAAGCTGTCACTCTGATACCTGCTATTTGATATTCAGCAGTGCCTTCAGTACAAAAAGAGCCCCTCCATCTCCCAGCCCCCACCTCTAAGCACCACTTGGCATGATCCTGCTTGTATCAATCCTATACAATATGTAAAACCTTCCCTTGTCACTGTTTCTTTCAGCAACAACCCTATTCTACATCTTCAAGTGTAAGCTTTGCAATGGTGATAAAAGTGAGTTTGATAGAGAAATCAAAATTACTTTCCAGTGAAATATCAGTTGGCTATGATTGTTAGGGCATCTTAAGGAAGTACTCATCTGGGCAGACACAAGGCCCAAGACAACTTCTCTGTGTACACACACAAACTAAAATGTTAAAATTTGGTATGGTTGGACTTAGGAGCTCTGGGAATTCCCAGAACTATGTTTCAGAATCGCAGAGATCATAAAAATTAGTTCTACGGTTAGCTCATGTTCTGTGGCAAGAAAAGAAACCTTCTAAAGTCTGTTTTTCTAAGATATCTAGGCTTTATTTGCCTATATATCTTAATTACTACTTTGAAAGCCTGTACATCTGTTCATATTAACAAAGGAGTCCCTCTAGACTTTTGTAGTCCAAAGAAAAGCTCTTGGCTCTTCATAAGGCCACCTCTCAGGAGACAAATTGGGGGCTTAGGGTGGGTGGGCTATATCATCCTCATTTATTCAAATAACCTTCACTCGAGAGATCCCTTAGATGAGGAATATCTGCCTGGAAAACACAGAGACCACATAATAGAGCAGTGTATAGCTCAACAGGCAGGAGGGTAGGTAAAAGTAAACAAAAGGATGTGTGTTTTGGGGAGGAATATTTTTTTTGATGGATTCAAGCTGGAGGTGTAAGGGTACACAGAAAAGCCACAAATTGCTGAGGACAGAGCAGTTTGCAGATCAAACGAATATAATGTTGCTTTGGGATGTGAAGGCCCTGATGAAGTGATTTCCCAGCAACTTCTCCTGAGAAGAAATGGCAGAAAAGCTCTGGAAGTGTTTCTGGTGGCTTCAGCTCTGATGATTCAGGGAGCAGCTTTTTCAGTCACTGACTTGTTTTCAACTTAATATTCACACCTGAGTGCAGAGACTAGAGAAATAAAAGTCTGGGTTTTCAAATGAAATGTATATTTCTGGATATCCCAGTTCAGAGTGAGCAGCTCTAGCTCTAGATGTTAGGAGGGCTAGGGTTTGGGGCAGTGCTGAGTCTGTGTCCTCTGAACATGAGTCTTTTTATGTCCTCTCAGGCTAAGCATTACAACAGAAGGTTTTGGTAACCTGTCTTCTGGTGCCAAGGTAAGATAGTTATGGAAATGTAAATCAATTTTTTTAATGTATCAAATTTCCAGTGATATGAATGGGAACTAAAAGGACCTTGAGTTCTCAACACTTACCAAAATCAGGCTATTTCTATTTACTGGTTTAACCATGTGTCTGTCTTTCAACATTCCTGCTTCTCTATTTCTCATCCTTTCTAAAATCCATTTTTCTTCCATCTGTCAAAGAAGGTTGCAGACATACTAACAGCAAACTTTGCCTTAAAACACAGTATGGCCAAACTCATTATTTTAATGAAAGAAATTCTTATATATTGCTTTCTTTCTCAGGGAGTTGAAGAGTGTTTCTGGAGAAATTTGACTTTTCTCATGAGATTCAGTACTATCAGAAGCCCACGAGAATCTTAAGGATAAGTGTCAGTACACCTCTGTACAAATCAAGCACTACTGTAAGACTGGGAATAATGATTTCATGTGATTTTAGGAAGCAGCTTTTACGACTGCAAGCTCTAGGAGAGATGAAGAACTCTGAAACTGGACTTTGCAAAGCTTATGTTTGTTTCTTGCAAAAATATCTCTTAAAATACTAAAATTCTTGTCCATCTTATTTCACTGGTGTTAGCACATTGTGAATTGTTCCGACATGAATCAAACATCTCCCTTTCCTTTGGCTTTGAAAATCTTTTCCTAAGATTTGACTGGGTCTGTATAACAAGTGCTATTTATTCCCAGTACAGGTTTATGTAGTGCATTTTGTGTGAAGAACCTGGCAGTTTGACAGTAAATAATATTTCAGGTGAAGAAATATGCTCTCAATTATATCATGATCTCAGCGTCTTTAGGGAGGGCATTGAACAGGCCCTAGAGTAAGGAAATAAAATGTCTCTTAAATCCAAAAATCCCCCCCAAAACATCACCCTGAATTAATTTCTGTGCTCTAGATAGATAACAGCTACTCTGTTCTTTAAGGTGTCAAACCTGTGCTCCTTTGGCCAACTCTGAAACTTAAGCCCACAACGTAATCCAAAGAAATGCTTAATTTTCTAGAATAGAAACATTACTTGTTAAAATGGGGAAAATAAGGCATATTTCAGGGGTTTCCACTTTGGAAGACCAGCTTGTGGCACGTTTTTAAAAGTATGACTAATATTTCAGGGGAATGTAATTCCAGTTTTCAAGATCCACTGTTAGAACCTGTTGCAAGCTGGTGGTAAAACTCCTCTTTTGGCCTCCCAAATAGTGGCCCTACCTACAGTACAAAACATTCCTAGTTCTATCATCTTGGCATTAATTATCCTAATCTCTTTTCTAATGTTCAAGCTGTTAATTTAGCCACGTTGTCTAAACTTGCATTGGAAATGGGGCCGGATTTGTTGCCTTGCATGTGCAGACAGAAAAGCTGAAGGTAGCTTATCAAAGTAAGTATAAGATAACAGAATTCTGGGTTGGCGGAAAAAAAGTAGAAAAGAAAAAGAAAGAAGACATTTTTTAGCTTTTTTTTCCCCCCTCAGATTGCAGAATTCTGGTTTATCTGAAACTGGTTTTAAAAACAGGCGGAGCTGCAAGAAATCCACCTTCCTGAATATTTTTTCTAATAAAGGCAAGGGTAAGTTCCTAGCTCCATCTGTGGGGAATTAAACACAGAGCACTGAGCTGTGACCAGGAGTTATGAATGTCAGATTGGCACATTTTATTCTACCTTTCAGGGATCATGCAAATTGTTCTTGTTCATATTGAATTTCCATACAAATCTCAGTTTGCTCACAGAAGTTTTGTAAACGTCAGTGAGTTAATCTCCCAACTGGCCAGGTACGACCTCCATGGCAATGCAGACAGAGTTCATTAATCTACAAGAAATTAGTAAAACTCCATAAATTCCTGGTGAACAGATGGTTGTCAAAAGATTCGTTACAAGAAATCTTGTGGGCCAGGCCACCTCAGCAGAGGTATCAGTGACTGTGCGGGGTGTTGAGTGACCTGTCCCATCCTTTCAGAAGGGAAGACTTACCTCGGACACAACTGTCTTCCAACTACATAAGTGACTTCAGTTTTTAATGCTTACAATTCAACTCCTTGCCCAAATATTAATCTAGAAGACTGTTGGCTTTTGGGGACTTGGACTTCTGAATTATAACTGGCACAGCTGAGGAAATCAGTGTGTGAGAGTAAAAGAGGTCAAACTGGATGGGTTTGAGGGTCTGTTCTGGATTCAGAAGGTGTAACCTGGGTGGAGAATGTGGCCTCCCCTCTGCTTGTTTAACAATAAAACAGTATATACATTGTAGTACCATATCAATAATATCTGGTTCTAAAAACTATACAAAAAAATATATGAAATGTGCACCTATGCTATTGTGTAAATAATGGCTTGTATCAGTAGTTATACATAAAATATCAATTCACATGGAACTGCCTTTTGTTATATGATTTATAGAATAAAATATCAATTCGCATGGAACTGCCTTTTGTTGTATGTTATATAGAATGTATTTTCTGCCAGAAGCATTGAGCAAAAATACATGAGGATAGGAAGGAGCTTTTAATGTTAAAAAACCCCCTGTGTCATTCCATTCTTTCCCCTTTCTTCCTCCGAGAACAAGGGTTCAGGATCTGCCGTAACGGTCCATGTCCAAGCCGGGCTTGTTGAATATGGGTTTTTGCTCCTTCTTTGCACTCTTCACTTGGCTGCCTTTCCATCTGACTCCAAAAGAAGCGAGTAC
>JAYRBT010000082.1:110461701-110496145 GCA_036023395.1 Myiotriccus ornatus
TTGAATATGGGTTTTTGCTCCTTCTTTGCACTCTTCACTTGGCTGCCTTTCCATCTGACTCCAAAAGAAGCGAGTACAAATTAAAGAAAGAATGCAGCCCTAACGCCTACACCCAGAAGCTTTCAAAACAGAAGGCTGCTACACCTGTGGGGATAGAACAAGTGTATCAGTGTCCTGGGCTCTGCCCTGGCTCGTCTGCCTTTGTTAGCTGGAATGTGCCGATGAAACAATCAGGTGCAGTAGGCGCGTGGCAGCCTGCTTAAAAAACGATTCTTTGGAGACAGGGAGTGGGCTGTGAATCATACATCCACATAATCTGATGATAACAATTTTAAATGTGGTGATTAGTGTATAATGGAAAGTATTGTGCTCTTTGGTATGATTTGTCTGCCACTGCACTACCCAGTATTTGAAAGTTCCCATCTTCTATGCAAAACCTGATTCATTCTAGTAGCAAAAGCATAAGGTAACTTTAAGAGTGTTTAGTTACTTATATCTTCCTCGCTAACACAGCACATATACACTCGATTGCCTTTTGGCTCACTGTACCAGCCTAAAATGATGGATGCAGTCCTGGACAGCACAGAAAGCAGGATAGCTCATTGTGGAGCTTACAGGCTCAGCTGTGAACTTTAAGTGTGGGCAAACCCAACCTCCTAGAGCTATGTGGGCATCTAGCAGTAGGGAAGTGCTGTTGAAAATACCAGCCCAGAAGCTAAGATGCATTTAGCTGTTAAACTTAAAAAACGTGGCCAGCAAGATTCAACTTTGTGATCAGTCCTTCGCTTCAGGTGCCTCTGCGAGGCTACACCTTCAAGTACACATCTGCCCCCTTTGAATACCAGGATAGCATGAATAATCATCTGTGCAGCTGAGGGACATTGGTGTTAAAAACATTAAGTAGAGTGGGAATCTCTGGGGTTTGGTAGGAAAAGGGTGAGGCAGCAAAGCTGTGTTTCAGTTGTGCTAGGGATTGAAATGTACACTGAAATTTTCTCACTTTGAGACTGTATGTGTCATGTTTGCTTTTGGCAAGATTCATTTTGGTGGTATCTTGTAGCATTGACTTTCCATTTCAGGTCTTAATTCACTGGGCATTTATAGTCCAAATAGACATTCAGAGCAAATATCTGTTGACAGGGAAGAAAAACAAAGAAAGCAAACAAGAATAGAGAAGAAAAGGCATGGCAAAGCCAGGTGCCCTCGTGAAGTCCTGTGACAAGATGCATCATGATTTGAGAGATTTAATAACTGTAGACAGCACTGGTAAGTTTTTCCTTTTCTTAATCACTGAACCTTCACGTGTCCTTCCCCATGAATACATAACAGATACAAGCAGGAAGTGAATTAATAGAACACTTGCTTCTATTTACTCACATAAAGGAGTTCAAAAAGAAGAGCTATTTTTTCACATAGCTTTAGAGCCAGACGTAGTTCTTGCCTTGTCCAAATTATCTACTGTGTATGAATGATATGCATAGAAAACCTGAAAGTGAAATTATTTTTGTTATAATGAAAAGATGCATAAAATACATGAATGCAATTTTTACTTATAAGTTTCATCTCAGTTTTAATCCTGAACAGTGTGAGCTTGGGTGGAAGATTGCCATCCAGAATTGGCATCCTGCTTCTGTTTGACTGATGTGGCTAGAAAGATGTCTCCCTAATGAAGCTTTAGATAGCCCACTGAGCTGTCTGACTGAGTACTCATATGAATCTGATTAAAACTGTAATCAGGTTTGAAATGCCAATGGCCAACTCTTATACAAGTCACTTGGATGGTAGACAGAAGTGTTACTTGGAAGCATTTGCAGTGAAGCAAATCTTCAGTGTATACACACACACCACATACAAAAAAAAAAGTGGAGGGGGGGGGAAAGGGAGAGACTGCATAAAAAGGGCAGCTGTTATTGGTAATGTAAAAGCCTCGTAGGCTCCACCTGCCTTGCTTGTGCCAGTATCTCTAAGTACCACCTCTCCTGACATGCTGAATTCACATTACTGTCAAACCTGAGTATTAGGTGGAGAGAGATGCAAGCCCACACTAGCAGCCAGAACATTTAGGGGAAGTGTCAACAATTTTCTGCAAACGTTGTATGTGGTATCTTGCTGGGAGTTTGCTCAGGAGCACATGCACAGTGTGAAGTAATGTGCTTGTATTTTACAAGCTGCACGTTGTGCACCAGTCAACTGCCCTGCCCAGCAATGGAAAAAGTGATACAGATGGGGGATCTCTGACAGCTAAGGATCAGACTGCCGAGCCTGATGCCAAACAATAATAAATGTACATGTTGGGAAATCTCCCTGGGTAACCGAGGTTACACTCTGGCCTAAATGATAGAAAATTAAGAGAATAAATTCTTCTGCACACTAATCTCTAAATCCCCAAGCCTCATTGCACTATAATAAACCTGACCTGGTATTACCAACATTGCTTGAGATCCTGTTACCTACTGAACACGAGGCTACAGTTGCACAAGCATTTCAAGAAGTGGAAATCAGGTCCGTTGCTGGAAGAAGTAAAACCTGCAACACCTGGGCAGCATCCTAGAGCAGGGTCTAGGGCATGGCATCACTGCTTTGGAGGAACCCTGCAACCAGTAGCCAGGACTGTTAAACAGAACCCAGTCCTGCTTTGTTCATTGGGCTGTGAGCTGCAGGCCTGGGGGAGTGAAGGTGGTGTGTCAGGAGGTGCATTTGATTTGAAACTTCGCTGGTGAGGGCTTGTGAGTGGGACAGAGCACAAAGGAGAGTGTTGTGAAGCGAGGTGGGAGTTAACCTCTATTTGGGACCTAGCAGGAGAGGTAAGGTGGGGCAAAATTGTGATGGGCTTTGAAGATAAGGCCAAAAATGTTTGCTGCATATGGTGAAAAAGGGGAAGGGCTTATACTAAGGTAGCACATAGCCATGAGTAGGAAAGAAAAGTTTAGCAGCAGCATTTTGGATTATCTCAAGGGGGACCCTTTTATGGCTGTTGATAGCAGAGCAGAGCAGATTACAAAAATCTGACGTAAGTTGTCCAAGGCTTGGACAAGAGCTCTGCCCTTAGATTTGGGTCTGGAAATCCTTGTCAGTTATGCTTAGCAGGCATTGTAAACATGCAAGGATAGACTTGTTTCTTAGCCTGGGGAGCTTAAACAGATACACAAAAACCCTAACAGCTTTTAAGTGTGGCTCTCCTGTTTGTACTAATCACTGCAGCCCACTCTCACTGTTTCAAACCTAATAAAATGAGGAAATGAAAATGAAAACTAGCTCTGGTCTATGACTATCTTATCTCCTTGTCGACTACAAGGGTAATCTGGCATTTTAAAACAATGGTTACTTGCTTACAAAGCCCCTTTTAATTAATGGAACTGGAGAATCTTTCTCAGAGCACAGATGTTAACCCCTTCGAAGTAACATGAGTAAATTCAGCTGCTTGTGATGATGCACAGCTCTCCCAGTTGTACAGAACCATACATGCTGAATTCCAGGGTTCAGTTAAGCTCAAAGTATGGAAATAAATGTACGTATGTTTGAAACTCCTCTCCCACTCTTCTTCTTTGTTGTCCTCCAGGGTAGAAAATTACCCACAGAACAGTGGTAATTTTTTTTTCATTTATTAACAGTTCTGCTACTACTGCTGCTGCTGCTGCTGCTACTTCCCTTCTGCTATATAAAATTGCTATTACAAGGGAAATCAAGATGATACGGGTTTTCCATTTGGAAGCAATGGATTTTAATTCCATTAAAAGAACTAAGAAAATCACAGTCTTCTTCCTACAGATATTCCAGTGAAAACTGAGGTAGGATACACTATATTGCAGTCTTAATGCATTCTTTTGATGAAGCCACAGAAATGCCTCTAGCAACCTATGTAAAAAACTTGCACACACCTTTTGCATTAAATTTTCTCAGAGATAGGAGTTATCTAATATTTGTAGCAGTATATGGGGAACAAATTAATAAATTAATAATGTCTACTATGATTTAGAAAAGCGTATTGATATTGACTCATCTTTTTTTTTATGGTGAAATCACCATTAAATTTTATACTGCTACCAAACCATGCCAACTAGCACCAGCTGGTATGTAAACTAAGGTGGGAGAATGAATTCTTTGTTTGTGGGTCATCACAGTTTGTGCTGGGGTAACTGGAACGAAGAGATCATATTGAGAAATACTGTAATAAACAAGCTTGAATTAGAGGCATTGCAGCTGAGTATAGCCAGAAAATTCTCAATAAAGTCAGACCTTAGGGAAATTTTTGAATAAGTCAAACTTTACTAGCTCTGTGGTGATGGGATGAGAATCACGAAAGTGTCTGCACATTATAGAATATATTACCTATTTTGTACAAGACTGGCCCCTAGTAAAACATGTCCCTCTTCTTCCCCCCACCCCCCAAGTTAGTTGCTGAGGCTTCAGAAGTAACACAGATACTTGGTAGGCAGATCAGTATTGTCCATGTCAGGATCAAAGAAACCACCTGGGTGAACAGGGGCCCTGATTACATCCCGTGTTTTCTAGATTTACTTACAGATCTACCTACTGTGAGAGATCAACCTTTCTGGAGATGACTGCAGTACTGAGATGATCCTCTTTCCCTGACCTCTCTCTTAGCCACTGCATCAAGTCCATAGTGAGCTGGTGGCTGAGGTACACACAGAGGCAGCTGCAGACCCACAGCCCTGCCCTCTCTGGGGTAGGCAGAGGAAAAGTGGCAGCTCAAATTTGAGGGACCTAGGGCTGGGGGACCTCAGGGTACCTCTTGAACCACCTGCTGGCAAACATGGTTCCTCACATCAGAAATAAAATAAATTGGATGTCTTTCTTGTCTTTTGATTACAAACATTTTTTTTTAAACCATAAAATATAAGAAAATTACTGGTGTTGTTTTTTTTAAAATAGTTTAGCTGCCTTGACAGAAATATTATTTACAGGTGTCTGTGCAACCCAAGGCCCCTTGGAGGAACTACAGTATTGCACATGTGTAACTGAAGACAGACTTATGGCCCACTAAAAAGGAATAGAAAACTGAAATGTATTCTCCTCTCCACTCATGCCAGTCCATTGTTACAGCAGTGTGACAGTAACAGTCAGGAGGGGCACTCTTGAATCACTTAATGCTGGTATATGACTACACTGTATGGTATTTCTTTTGTTTGGCATGCTGTGTTTGAATGCCATATTTTCCCCTCCAAATGCTTTTATGATTTTTTTTTTCTCTTTTTGTTTTGGTTATTTTGCTCTGGGCTTTTATACCCATCCTTCCCCCCCCACCAAAAGCAGGAAATAAAGAAAAATGCAAATCCCAGCAGGCTGCAAATACTGCAAAGGCTAAATGTAAAATTTCATCACAAGCAGAGCCCTTTGTTTCGCTTATCTTTACATTCATTTCACGTATGTATTGTCCGGAGCTGCGATCTCCTTCACACAAACCCATCTGATCAAAGAAACAAGTCGTTCAGTGTATTGTGTTCTAGCTAAAGCTGTTTAATTTTGGGTTTGCCGTTTTGCTGATTTAGTGCCCTTAGGAAGTATGATACATATCCATTCATGCATCATCTGTAAAAACTTGTGGATGTACATCCTAGCCTTTCATTAATGTTAATGATGCCCAACCCCTGAATGTACACTATGTCTCAGCACTACACAAGTTAACTGAGTTCATGCCATAAACATCTTGTTCTCATTTCTGTAGCACAGGCTGGCTTTCTTGGTGGACAGAAGTGGAGCACAGAAGTTGAGATCTACAATCTGACTGTGCACCTGAAAAGTTGTTTCCAGCTCTTAAGCTGAAGAGTTTTCAGTGGAAGCAGGCAGGCATCTGTTGTTCTGCGAAGAAAAATGCAATATTATTTGCTCCCATTACAATTATCTCCTTGCAATCATGTTAATTTAGCTGGTAGCAATTGTATTAGGTGTGTTATTTTATTTCCAATATTGAAGTAATGAGATGAAAATTTAGTATCTTCTGCAGAATGATGTTTGTACAAGGGCAGGTTACACTTCCAACTGAAATAGTATATTAAAATTATATGTGGAGAATGCACTATGAAATATTTGGAGCTGATGAAACCTTGAGAAGTTTTGAGCTGAATGATACATTTAGGCCGTTGAATGTGAAGATGTCTTGGGCCTTTTTTTCCCCCTTAAAATCCCCTCTAACCTACCAAACTGTTATCAAGCTTATAGAATATTCCCTGGAATTCAGCCAAAAAGTGACTATAGAGGCAGATTAGTGCAGATGTAACCAGCTGCAGTATCCCCTACTATAGTAGGGAAGAATCTGATGTGACTGTGTCACTGAAACTTTATTTGGCACAGTGCTTGGTTGTGTAATTCAGAACTTCAGCACAGGGTTTCTTTAATAAAATGTTAGTTCTACAGGGGCAAGATAACTTCCCTCAGATTGGTTAACATTGGCCTGATGAGAAACTGGAATACATTTTTCCTAATCCTCCCTCATCTCTGCAGAAATCACTTTTTGACTGAAGACAAACTTTATCTTTGGCAAGTCACAGAGGCTCTCATTAGGCTCTGATTGCATGTGTATGATTGTCCAAATGCACAGTAGGCAAAGAGTCAAAGATACAAAAGCTGCTGCTATTTTTTCTTCTTTTCCCCCATGCACCCAGTATATTGAAAATATTTATCAACCTTTGGTCTGTGTCACTGAAGTTTCACTCTTGGTGAGCTTTTTTTAGTGTTCCCCAAGGAATCCGGTTAAACTTGGATCCGCTCATCCATGTGACTACTATTATTTTTGAAATGAAACGAGTGGCAAGATGACAGTGACTCAGAAAAGTTAAATCTCTTCATAGTCCAGTATGTTTATGTTACGGGGTTACCGCAGCACACTTGAATATCTGAAATACATTTAATTGCAGCAAAGAGGGATGCTCTTTAGATGCAGAATCTTGATAGTGAGAAGTGGTGTTGACAGTCCCAGCAGGTATTTTGGAACTGAAGCCTGCGTATATGAGGGCAAGGAAAGAAAATAAAACTCTGTGTTAGTATGCGGGTCCCTGGCATCCACTTTGTTACAAGAACGACAGTGGTTGTGACTTACTAAATATGTGACAAAGCCGCAGATGAAACTGTAAAAGCCACCTATGTATGTTTGGCTTGGCTTGACCTGGTCCCATGAGCTGGGAGGAGAAGGGGCTTCCATATGGAAAGAAGCAATTGAGATATTTCTCTGAGAAATTTAAAACTCTACAGCTACACATACAGGCTGTGCAAGTTGTTCACGTCAGTAGGTTAAGAAATGCAATCCTCACTTGTTGCTACCTAGGGCTGAGCAAAGAGCTCCATTTTAACTTATTCAAACAAGTGGAATTGTTACCAGATAAGCTTCAACTGTTTAAATGAGCTCTATTCATTTTCTAAATGGTACCACTTCTCTTTATACTATTTTTAGCTTCTATCTTTTTGAGGAAAGGAAGACCAGTGCTCTGGAGAACTGACAAACTCAATACAGTGTATAGCTGGTGGGTAAAAAAGCCTTGCCAGGAGTCAGTGATAAAACAAATAAATTACAGCAAGCTTGCTTTGTTTTTGGGGAACTATTTTGGGCGTTGTATCAAAAAGAGAGGCAAACTTTTTATGAACATAAATGTAAGTATTTCACACTGAACAGAAGTACTTTCAAAGCTTTTTTTTTGGTCTGTGTTCTCCTTACAGTTTGTGAAAATTGTGTTTTAAGAAGATGTCTCCAAAGGGAAATCTAAACCACAGTTTTTCCATAAAGGAAATAACTATCCCATCTGGCTATTCTGTTACAGCTGCCATTTTTCTTTTTCTTTCCTCTGTCTTTTCTTTCTTTCTCCTTTCTTTTCCTTCTTTTTAAAAATAATCTAAATAGAATAGGTTTTTATTTTATCTTAAAAACTCAAGATATTGTCAACAAAAATAATTATACTTTCCTGACTTAGAAGGAAATGTTAGCTTCTATTTTTTGTATGAACTCCTGTCGCACTCTTACACCTGTATGTAGTATGGATGTGCTCAAACTTTTGAAACTTATGCAGTTTCTCTGTTCCTTTATTCAGGTTGAAGACTCCAGTAGCAACTCACTGATAGTGTAATCCAAGTGTTGCTGTACTTGTAGATAACACATTCTATAATTTCAAGGGAAAATACAACCCTGTAGATTTTCTTCAACATTTCTTTCCACAAAATGATTTTGAAGTAAATTATAGTAATAAAAAAAATACACAATGTCAGTGAGTTAGTTGCACATGGAATGCAAGTTATGATACGTGTGTGATGTGAAGAAAGCATGATATTTATGGGAGTACAGTTCTGCAGTTTGTAATTATTCAGTGTCACTTTATTATGCAGACCTGTATCAAATAAATAAATAGGTTCCAAAATTTTTTCACTAATTAAGCTAACTTTAAAGACAAAATAAGATGATCTGAAGCCCAAATTTTACTCCCAGAAATAAAATGTGTGCTTCTTCAATGCAGTTCTGTTTGTTAAGCATCACTTTGATTTGCAGTTAGGAATACTTGACTGCCTTTAACCTTGACAGCTACTGACAAGAGTGGCGAACACTCGAGGTGTCCACCTCTTTTAGAGACTGACATGAAGGCTTTGAATGCAGCTATAAAGCATAAGCTGCCATAAAACTAGAACCAAAGCCTTTAGTTGGCTGTTTTAAAATTTCATAACCTCTGTGAATCAGGCTCTTGAGACTGGGAGGGTTTGTAGCGCACACTAACTAGAGGGTTACACACTCCGGGGCAATGCGTCCAAGTATGTGGGACCGCAGCAGCCTGAGTCTGGGACTGGTCCCAGTTTATGTGTCAGCTGCCCTCTTAGTTGACATATCAGGTCAGGGACCCAAAGTGCACAGCAAAAGTTTTAGCACCTTAGTTAAGAGCCAAGGCTCCGCAGCTAGTTGTTTTAGCAGCATATTGGATTGACAAAAGCTGAGGATTTTTAACATATGTTTACTTGTGACTACCTGAGAACCTTTAACAAGTGCACATTTAGAAAAATATCCATGTAGAGGATTTTTAAGTGATTAACATTTTCAAATAAAGCAGTTTTAAAATAACATAATCTCTTTTTTTGTCTTTTTTTTCCCCCCCAAAGTTCAGTCATGCTGACACTTAGCACTAATTATAATGCTATTTGATGGACAAAGTGAATGGGCCTGAATATGCCCTTCTGTCATCATTAAAAGATTTCTTTTAATCAGAGACTTTAACTGAGTGAGATTATTAAAATGTATTAAGTTAGACATCTTTTTCTTGTACAGTCTATGAGGGTTTCTGTGCCGTAATTTCACTGGATAGTGATTATGCTTTTGAATGCTATAGGAAAAATGTCTCAAAAAATCATGAATATCTGACACAAACAGCTAAATCAATGGTCATATATGTTTGACCCCTACCTTTCCAAAAATCATGAACAAGAGCCCTTATTACTGAAATTGATAAATTTTGTGCTTTCTACGTGACAAACTAGAAAATAAAATAATCACCATGGTGTGTTTAACTAGCATACACAGTAATGTGGGTTTTTTGCATAGAATACCTGCTTTTAAAATTTAATTTCTCAATCTACATATATGCAAATGAAAATTGGAAGGTGCTTTAGCTGTGATTCATTTTTACAGACCTGCCTTTTGAATTAAATCTCAACACTTGGTCCTTACAGTAATTTGTTCATTTGCACTGGATGTTGTATTATGATTTATGCGATTAGTTCTACTCAAATGGGATTTTGCACCTTCTTTTGGGAGAGTAGAAAACTCCACTTCATAGAAATCTTAGTAATTCAACCCAAATATCCATTGCTTAGTATACATTACTTTTATATTCTCTTGGGTCACCTGAAGCAATCCTAGACTAAAGAAGGCATATTCCTAAAAACACAGGCCATCAAATGTCTTCTCTTGGGGAAACATTTATGAAATTGTCTGCATTGTGTCTATGTCATGTCTTGGTTTTGTGAAGACATTACCTAGGAGGACAGAGAAATGCTATCCACTTACACATTCTGCAATACAAGCCCAGAAGCAGGAAGGCAGCCTCAGCTTTTCTGTGTATGACCAGTTTATTGCACTTTAATGCTCTTCTCATTTTGCTATCTGTTATATATCTAATTCATCTATAACAAGAAAGTGGAACCACACCAAATATGTTTCTGAGCATTTTGTTATCAGCTGCTTCTGAGAGTGCTCTCTCCTGTTCCCTTTTGAGATGGTGTGGTGATAAGTTTGAGAAAAGTAGCTTTCTAGCTGGATATTTCTCTTTGGTTTATCCTCCTTTCTTGGGGATCCTTCAATACAGACTTGTTTTAGACCTGAATTTCACTGCTAGGTACCTTTTCTTGTCCTTCAAATAATGATTAAGCCATCTAACTGAAATCAGACTTATGGCACTATTAATAGCAAATTATTCTTTCTTGAGGTAAATGAAAGATCACAGAATCATAGAATCACAGAATATACTGAGTTGGAAGAGACCCACAAGGATCAAGTCCAACCCCTAGCCCTGAGCAGGACCATCCCCAAGAGTCAGACCATGTGCCTGAGAGTATCATCCAAACACTTGAACTCTGTCAGGCTTGGTGCTGTGACCACTTCCCTGGGGAGCCTGTTCCAGCACCCAACCACCCTCAGGGTAAAGAATCTTTTTCTAATATCCAACCTAAATCTCCCCTAACACATCTTCAGGCCATTCCTTCAGGTCCTGTCACCAATCACCACAAAGAAGAGATCAGTGCCTGCCCTTCTTTCCCCCTAAAGGAGGTTGTATGTATTATTTTCCATGCTGCAATTCTTTCTCTCTGTGTGCATCTCTTCCTTTCTGGGTTATATTTGAGTGTGGCTTTGTTGAAACACTGCCACTGCCACAATTCTGGTAGCTCTGGATTGCTCCATCTCCAACTAGATGCAACTTTCCCTTGTTTCAAGCTTAACATAAAATGTAAATGCAGTCTGTACCTACATCATGATGCAAGTATCAAGCAACTGATCTGGTCCCATGAGAATAACACCTTCAAAAGCTGACAGAAACACTTGGAGAGACCAGAGGAAGCAGAAGAAAACTGAGCTTTTGCTCTATATAGTTGTCTAACTTAAAAAATACTTCAATAACTGTCCTAAGAGACAATGGCATTGTCAAATGCAATGAGTAAGTTTTATTGAATTGTCTTCTACTGTTCATTTGTTCAGAGTCAACAAAATCAGTTTTATGCGTAATTAGAGAATCATCGGTAGTTTTGGCACTATAAATACTTCAGGTTCTTACAGAATTTAAATAGACTTCCTTAGAATATTGGTATTTTCTAACAGTCCTCATAGACAATGCAGACTTCTAAGTTTGGTAAGCTGAATCTGCTGAAGTCACTTCCACAGGATCCAAGGACAGAGATGTTGAGCTAAGGATTGCATTTTTTTCAGGAGGGAATGATAAGAACTGTGTTTATTTTTTCTCAGAATTAATTTATTCTCTATGCCAACCTCTATGGCTGCTTCTTCTCCAGACCAGACTGCATTTGGGCTATGCTATTATTTTGTTTCTGTTTAATCTCTACTTTTTGGGTTAAATAAAAAGGTTTGTTTCCACGCACCCCAGATACTATGTTTTTAATGCACAATATGCATATTTGCCTGTGTGCATGCACACGTGTCAGAGTGTTTGAAGACACACATTTACACACACACACTTGCCCATACATGTATACTTTGTAACCTGAATATCCTGGTTTAAGATTCAGTCCTGCTCACTGTTTAAAGATTTTTTTTGTTCTACTTTCTTGGCAATATCACAGCATTTAGCTCTGCAATGACTGAAGCAGAGTTTCAACTGGAAGAAATGAGTCTTTCTGTCAGAATGTACAAGAAATGTGTCGCCTATAGTCACCTAGGAATCAGGTAGCTGCCATACCTATACATAGACTAACTCTCACCTCTGTGGGGATCCTCTGACCCTTTCTATGGTAGTGCTAAAAATAATTCCTCAGGATTTTTTTGAACTATGTGTTGGAGAAACCTCAGGCCTGATTTAAAGTGTGACAGAAAAATTATGTCCCGAATATAAAGGTATCCAGACTTCTCCAGCAGGCAGCAGACCACCTATGTGGCAGACCTGAGATTCCTTCAGAGCCAGTAGTTGCATTTCTGTGTATGTGCCAAGGGAAAAACACTGAAAAGGTATTTTCTCTAACTGCACATTAGGGTCTTCTGCTCACTGCCCAAAGTGGAGGAACGATGCCTAGCAAACATTAATTGCATATCCTAGTGATGCTCAGGAAAATGCTATTTAGCAGCAGTTTGCCACCAGGAACGCTGCTCTGAATGGTTATGAAGTCATGCAAAATTTAACACTAAATGATATTGTCCCAGCAGTTATGCCTGTAATGTACTTCAGCCAGGTCTCTAAAATGGCAAGTGATGTTTTTTTCCACTTTTCTGTTTGCGTTCTTCTATTTGTGATCCAACTGCATTATTGGCAAATGCAAAAGATATCTAAAAAGGCAGACCAAAACAGTAGGCTGTGATCTCCAAGTACCTCGTACACTTGCAGAATTTGAAACACATGTTCTGAGCTTTGGCATTAACAGAAATGAAAGCATAACTTTTCACGTATGTTAAACATTCCCCGAGACTCTAAAATGTCTTACAGTCTGAGCCAGCTCACCTGAGGGCAAAGGGTTCCTTAGGTCTTTGGAACTTTCCTAGTTTTGATAAAAACCTATGTGTACCCCTTTCACTGTTCAGTGTGTGGAGGTTGCAGTAATATCTTGACCATCATGATATAATTTATATTAGAGTAAAACATCTGTAATATTTTGTAATTATATTAATCTACAGAAGAAAGACAATTTTATGCATACATCTGAAATACAGACTAAGTGCAAAAGCCAGTAAACTTGGCTGATATTATTAAAATGAAATAAATATGCTAGATTTCATCTGATATTTATAAATCATGTATCTTCAAAATATTGTAGTTATAAACATGTGAATCAATCCAATTAAATACGAACCAACTTGGAAACTAAATCTTTTCCTTGAACCAAAATTAATATTTATCAGGTTCAAAACCAGTTTGAAACACACAATCTGTTTCCTCAAGTCTTTTACTTAGCTTTCCTAACCTCAGGCACCCACTTTTTCACTGCCTTTCATCAGTGCACTGGCTTGCCCCTCCTTTGTGTGATATCAGATAGGTTTTCCTCAGTTTCCTACTCGCTGAAAACTTACGTAGTTTTTTTTTTAGATGACTGCAAAGTTTCTGCAGTTCTTCTCTCACTGCTCTCTTCAGTGACACCCATGCCTCTGGAGAACCTCATAGCTCATAGACCCATCAGGATCTACTGAATGCATGCTCTTCCCTTATCTGCATTTACACCTAATGGGCTCTTTGCATTCTCTGATCAGTCACATACTACAATACCCTGTTGTGCTGGTTTTGGTTGGGATAGAGTTAATTTTCTTCACAGTGGCTAGTATGGGTCTGTGTTTTGGATTTGTGCTGAACACAGTGATGATATCATAGAGATGTTTTTGTTATTGCTGAGCAGTGCTCACACAGAGCCAAGGCCTTTTCTGCTTTTCATGCTGCCACACTGGTGAGGAAGTTTGGGGCGCATGGGAAACTGGGAGGAGACACAGCCAGAACACATGACCCAAACTGACCAAAGGGTTATTCCAGACCATATGGCATCATGCCCAGGATATAAAACTTGGTGGGGGGGGGAAGAAGGAAGAAAAGGGTATGTTTGGAGTGATGGTGTTTGTCTTCCTGAGTAACGTTACATATGATGGGGCCCTGGTCTCCTGGAGATGGTTGAACACCTGCCTGTCCGAGGGAAGCAGGGAATTAATTCTTTGTTTTGCTTTTCTTGTGTGTGCATGGATTTTGCTTTCCCTGTTAAAACTGTCTTTATCTCAAACCATGCATTTTCCAGCTTATATTCTTACAATTCTCTCCCTGATCCTGCTAGTGGGGAAGTGACTGAGCGGCTGCTGGCTGGGGTTAAACCATGACACCTGTCTACATCACCTGGGAAATCCTTGATAATCTACAAAATCAACTTTGAGGGAAAGACTGAGACAGGGGAGTGGTTGGCAGGAGAAAGTAAGCTGTATTTTTAAAAGCCCACTAAAAATCTCAGGTGGATGTCAGTGTATTGGGTTTATGTGGAAAGCTTTTGTAAGCAGGACAGCTACAGGGTTGGCTCCTGTGAGAAGCTGCTAAAAGCTTTTCCACCGTCTAGTAGAGACAATGCCAGCCAGCTCCAAGATGAACCCATCGATGAGCAAGGACAAGCCTATCAGTGATGGTGGTAATGCCTCTGGGATAACACATTTAAGAAGGGGGAAAAAACCTACACACATGGTGGCAGGACTTGTGACTCCTTGGGTGATCCAAGCTGGAGAAGTTTGTTACTGAAGGACTGCACCCCTTGGAAGGGTCCCATACTGGAGCAGGGAAAGTGTGAGGAGTCTTCTCCCTGAGGAGGAAGAAGCAGCACACGTGCTGAACTGACTGCAGCCCACTTTCCTTGTTCCCTTGCACTGCCAGGGGAAGGAGGTAGAGAAAAACTGGAAGTAGAGTTAAGCCTGGAAATAAAGGAGAGGTGGTGGGAAGGTGTTTTTAAGAGTTGGTTTTATTTCTTATTATCTTCTTTGATTTGATTGTAACAAATGCAGCTAATTTCCTCAGGTCGAGTCTGTTTTGTCCATGATGTTCATTGCTGAGTCATCTCTCCCTGTCCTTGTCTTGTCCCACAAGCCTTTTGTTGTATTCTCTCTTCCCTGTCCAGATGAGGAGGTAAATGACAGAGTGGCTTTAGTGGGCATCTGGCTTCCAGCCAGGGCCAACCCACCACAATCCTTTCAGGCACCCAATATGGGGCATGAGGAATTTGGGATAAGGATAGTAACTGGGAGAATTTGTGAGCAAGAGTAAAATGAGTTGAAGAATACCACAGTAACACTTCTTAGGAGCTAAGAGTTCTGATATCTACAAAGTTAAATCTTTCTAGTATGGGGGATACAGCTCTATGTTGTGCAGTTATTTACATTAGCGTGGTGCAGATACATAGTGTTCCCAGTCTTTGTGGAACAAGAATGGCAAAATACCTGTAAGCTAAGCAAAGTGCATGTCTAATGCAACATTCTTCATAGGATTGTAGGATTTCTGTCTCCTATCAGCATATATTTTCTTTGACTAGCATCTAGTCACAGGTTTTTAAAATGTACAGGATTTCAGATGAGTTTATTTTTCTTTTTTTATGAGCAAATCTGTTATTGATGGAGTTAAATCAGGACAGAGTAAAGATGAAACCATCATCCTATGCACAATATACAGAGTGTCTCTGTGTGTGCATATACATGCACCACAGTGCTGCTGTGGTTCTCAGAAACGAACTTTTACCGGTAACCCCTGGGCAATGTATTCCATGTACCCTATGGACCACAGCTGAGGTTCTCACCAAAAAGCTCCTGCCTTGGTCTAGGAGGTGATATAAAGCTGACTTTGTTTCCTGTGGTGACTATTTTCTAGGCCAGTTCCCCAATTTAAGTTAGAAGACCACGAGTAAACAGTGGCATAGTGTATTTGGCAGAGAGCTGGTGCTAGGGGTGGAATAAGAATATCTTCCCAGTGTCCTCATCAGAGCTTTCTCCAGGCATCTTCCATTTTCACAGTCTTGTATGCTGAGCTTCTCCAGCCCATGGGCCTTGGGACGTTTGCATGGCCTCCACATCCAGGCGTACATTCTTGTACTTGATGGTGTTTTGCTGCCGATTAGAGTTGCAGTCTTGACTCCTTGGAAAATAACATTAGGATATTCACAGCTGAAAATACAACTTCTAAGCTCTCTTTATGTGTCTTTTGAATAGAAAAACAACAACTCACAATCTCTAATGAATGTTTTCTCATATGACCCTTCTGAGACAGGGAAGTATGGACTAGGAAGAGAGAGATCAGTTAACATCAGCCATCTAAAATTTAGCTACCAAGTCTAAAGTATCCACTTGGGCTCACTCTTTAGGCAGAGCAAAGAAAGAATTATATGGACTAACTCTGAAGACAGATGGAGTAACTGAAGGTAGGGTGAATCACCATCTGATTACATCTGTAGGAAGTCTGGGTGTCTATTGTGACACCTATTTTTTAGATGGCTAGAAGAAGAGCAATTCCTTTCCAAACAGTTTAGTAAGATACCTTAGGAAGCACATGAAATTATCTTAGGCTTTCCAGTGCCAAGGTTAGTCTTAACTTTCTGTCTTACCTGTATTCACATGGCCCTGCTCATGCTGTTTTAAGAGCTGGCCTGTGCTAGTGACGCGGCACAAAGCTGCACTCTCTGGTATCAATGTCTACCTTGGATTTTGCACCTAGAAATTATGTACACACACAAACACTGGTGCATCTATACTTTGGGGACACAAAGGGAAAAGGTTTTTAACTCTTTACAGTTTCCAAGAAGTGATGAATTCACAGAAAACATATTAAGGAGCAGAAAGGATTAAAAAAACCCAAACAACCCTCTCTGCTAGATGGGATTGGTGGGCATTTCATTTGACAGTAATTCATTTTGAATTATTGATCTCTTCAGACCTTGCTCTGGTGCCCTGCTCTCTCTAACTACAGCATGCAGGATTAATAACCTCACTAACTCTTATGCATTTGGCAATATGCTCTTGCCCAATTTTTACTGCCCCCCTAAGGAAATAAGAGCACTGTGTATTCTAGGAAAAAACACACTTTTAAAATATTCATATTTCCATGGTTGTATGTGTCTGTTGTGTAAGTTTTCCTTGGTGGCAGTGAACAAAGTGCTCTTCTGTGGAGCAGGCTCTCCTGTCTCCTCCAGCAGACTCAGTGTCTGTACAGGGAATTCCTGTTCCTGGCCCAAACCCACAGGCCCTCGGCACTGCAGGACAAGGTCGGTCATTTCACACTCTCTCTTTCTCCCAGCCTGATAGCTGATCTGCGTGCTGGAGAAACAGGGACTGAAAGAGAAGAAGAGGGGGGCTGAGGTGAAGGGAAGAGAGAGCACGTGTATGTACTTCTAACTTGTCCTGGGAACTTTAACAAACATTTCCTCTCTAAAGAAAGTTTATTCAACTTTTGCAGAAGTCCTGATAGTCTCTGATTTACTTGGCTCTTCATTTAAATGAATTAATGGTAGCTGGATGTGTTGTTTTACAAGCACGGTGACAGGCGTCATCCAAGCCTCATTTCACACCTTCCATCTTCCATCCTGCCCGTGAGGGCTTTTTTTTTCCCCTGTAGTAGCAGTGACTGAGCAACAGCATCCACTGCTAGGCGAAAATCTGTCTACAGAGAGCTTCCTCTGTTTAGACTTCAGTCAAAGGACCCACGAAGCATACTTTGTGGCTACTTATGGTCAGGGTGGTATGCATATTTTTAAAAAGTTGCTCACTGTCAAGACAGGTAATTGTGTAACCTTAGCTGCACTCTTTTTTTTTTTTTTTTCCTGCTTCCCCTAAGGCTGGAGTGGCACCTTGCATTCCAGCTGGTGCCGAGAGCATGGCTTGCTGCGCTGCTCCACAGTCAGCTGCAGTCTAGCTCTTCTCCTGTCCTTCACTGAGGACGATGGAATCAGCTCTTTCAGGCTCTCTCCTGATGCATCTCCCTAGCTGACTGCTCTCATGCACAGTACAGAAAACTATGGGGCACAGTGTGTGAGGCACCGTTTTTATCCTCTGCAGCTATGCTTTCCATTGAGAGAAAGGGTAATTATCCTATTTCTGTTTCAGTGTCAGGTACCACATGGTTTATACATTTGTCTCTTCGAAAACATGTTTTGCTTTGATGTTTGCTTTTCTAATGGGGCTAGTTTGCATAATACCTTCTGCTGCAAAAGAATGCTGAATCTACAGATGAGCTATCACTTCTCAAAATACTGATTGCTATCAGCTGGCTTGCCGAGGGCCTTGGCTATGGCTCTGCATGCGTGTGTCTGTGCGTGTGTGCACAGTCGGGGGAGGGAGAGAGAAGGTTAATTTCCTGTCTTTGACCAGTTTTGACATAATGCCTGAGCTGAAAGAGCTGGATCCATCAGAACATTAACATTTACCTGCTTTCCCATAGCAACATAGCAAGCTCTCTACCTGCAAGGGTGTGGTAACATGTTTCTACAGTACATCTGTCACAGTCTCTTTAGAGGGCTTTTACACCTGTGGATTTTCTCCAGTGTTCACCTTTAGTAGTGAGGATAGCAAAACTCACATACAAAGCTGTATAGATGCAAAACTCAGGTCTGGGGCCAAGAAGCAGAACAGCTGTAGAGAGTGTTGTGGGATACCTATATATGTGTACACGCATACGTGTGAGTATGGGAGATTTGCAGTGTGTTTCTTTTCCCAAATGATACGTTATTATTCCCCCTTGCAGACCTCTCTCCCGTGAAATCCCCTATCTGCTGCCTGCTGACCTGACCTCGTTTCTTTTCTCTGCCTGGGCCTGGTGCCTTACATACTCATAGCAGGTGACAGGAGTATGGGGAGAGTCCTTTCCTTCTCTTGACAAGGAACCTAAGCCAGAGCCCACCTGTCCTCAGAAAATGCTCTGACATAGCAGGGAGCAGAGCTTGAAGTATTCCTACAGGCAGCTAGCCTTAAGAGTCAAATTTGAACATTTTAGTCTCAGCATGTTGCTTGCTAGACTATAGTTCTAGATGCTTTTTATAAAATTCAGGGACTATCCTTTCTATAGCATTGCACACTACCCTGCTGTCAGGATTCATGCAAAACCCCCAAAGATTTAGAACCTTATTTCAGTATTCATACATTCCAGTGCCATCTGAATGTATCTGTTTCCACACATCTTTGGGACAAAAACAGGGTACAATTTTCGGAGAAGAAATTTTCTTACAAGATTTTTGGAACTTCTTGGCTTTAGGGAGACAAATGGAAGTACCATGCGAATGCTAATTAAGAATAATTTGTGCTGAAATAATGCCTTCCATCTGTAGATCTTAAAAAGTTTTATGAACATTAATAAATTTGTCCCCTTACTACCCTGTGAGACAAGGATATTGTTGTCCCAGCTTTTTGTGTGTGGAGAGGGGTGTAATGAAGGGACTGTTAGGAATTTAAGGGCCTGATCCAGCAGTCACTGGGGCCTATGGGAAAATTCCCAGTGACTTTGCTCGGAGCTGGATCGGCCTGTTAGCAGCTCAAGGCCACACAGTGAGTGAGCAATAGCTTTGGGAATGGGACACCCAGAGCCACAGGACTGCTTTGTTCCTTTCCAACCTTCGACTTTCTTCAGGTCTTTCATTACTTTTCTGTCTGGATGAGGTGCCTGAAGTTGAAAGCATAAGGCAACAATATAGAAGGTTCATTTATAGCACTTCAAACCTCAGCAGAAAGCTTGGCACTGGTCTGGTCTGAGGGAGGAATTTCAGTAAGACACAATTTTTAAAGAGGCATCTAAGTGCTCAGTTATGGGCAGGAGAGGCCTAAAGATCTTTAAAAATCAAATAATGACATTACTCCAGCCAGGTAAACTGCCCCTTGTGTGAGTTCCTGGAGAAGATTAGGAGGATTGACACCTAGCTGAACCAAACCTTGCGTGGTGTTCCCCCGCTGTGGCATGCCCACAGATCAAAGCCACATCTGCTGCTACCAGGAGACACCTGCTTCACCTCAGTACAGCAGCCTACTGGCTCCCCCTACTCTAGGGTGGCCCAGGCAGCCTCCCCCCTTAGGCTCATACCCTCCTCTCCTGGCCTGCCTGCCGGTCTTGTTTCCTTTCAGACTGGTTTCTCCTACCACCTTTTCAATCTTTTTGCAGCTGGGTTGCTTTCCACCTGCTCCCTGGATTAACCCCTTCCCTGTCACTATAGAAGTCATTGCAGATTCATGTAGATACATGCAGATGAAATGCAGATGTTGGGGAGCTGAAGTCAGCAATGAGCAATGCAATGCAACCATACTAAGCACCCCAGTGCCAGTGGAACAGAAGAGCAAGTGAGATTTCTGATTTGTGGGAAGCAACTTCTTTTTTTAATAGTCAGGACAGTTTTGAGGTTCTGGGTTCACTAGGAGGGACCCTGCAAGGCAGAGGAAGGGCTGGTCCTTCTGGGACTGGTGCTCACACAACAACCCAGGGCCAGCAATCTGACATCAGCACAGACCCACTCCAATGAGAGTCCCGTCAGGCACTGGCCTTTTGCTCTGCACTGTCTAAGACCTTGAGCATTCAGCACAAATCTGGGTAGGGCTGTGGGAAATCTATTCTGCCCTTAGCAAAAGCTTGACCAGTTAGGGACTTTCCTGCAACGCTTTTCAGTTGACACTGACTGTAGAAAAGTTTTTGAGTCATTTCCATGTTGAAAGTTCATATAAATTTATTTTTTTAATGAATGAAATCAAAAGAGAATAGCTTAAGTTTTGATCTGAGACTGTGAGCTAAAGGCAGAGGTAATGGAATAACCCTGGAGACTCCTTATAATTGAATTCAGTAACAGTCTGTGTAGCTGTTTTTTGAAGGATTGTAACAAAATCGCACTACCCATAGGGCAAGTACTTACACAGACTCCACAGTAGTCCCTTTCTGAAGCACTTCATACAAGGGAAAGTTGTTTAAGAGTGAGCTATGTTGCTCAGCAACAGTATGTATTTAATTTTTTTTCTCTTTTAACATTTCATAGCTCATGGGATTTTAGGCACTACAGCTAATTTTTATGAAGGCTCCACTGTAGTTTTCTGAAGTTTATTTAACTGTATAAAAACATTTCCAAATAAATTATGTAATCTATAAGATATGTATGTTATTTGTGTGCTGCTTTGCTGGTATTTCTACTGAAGTACCATTGGAAAGGGCTTGAGGGTGTACTGAGATGTCATCTATTCATTCACTGATTGAAATTTTTATTTGGGTCATTTTCTCTCTCCCCATGATGCCCACTAAGACATAAGGAGAACCCTTTTACAGTTCAACCCAGCAGGGGAAGGAGCTCTTTGTGGCTCTATGAGAAGATTACAGTTACAAGTATTCAATCTGATTGTGAGGACAGAGTTTCCCCCTTCCCTTCTCCCCACTACACCCCCCCCCCGCCCCACCTTAAAATAAATAAGATAGGTCAATCCCAAATCATTTCCCACTCTTAAATACCATGTTTATGGAATTGCAGAATTATATGAAAATGTATGTGCCTGTGTTCACTCTGGTAAATGCTTTTTCTTGAGAGTGACCATTAAGGAACACAAATAAAGTCTGAGAAAGGTTCGTGGCTATATATTGGTAAGGCAAGTTTTTCTCCACCCAGCTCCCCCTGCTCCTGGAAGGCCTCCACACCTTCTGGCCTCGTTACCCATGTTCCTAGTTTCCTCATTACTTGTTCTCGTCTACTGCCGGGCAAATACTGCAAAACAGTATTCATAACATCTGTTCAAAGACAGCCCACACTAACTGACACGCCTCTTTAATGCACTTTCTGTGAACAGGGGGACAAGCAAATATTTGTTCACATAAATACTGCTGAAAGAGAAACTTCCATGGATAACCACTGATGTCTGTAATTGCAGAAGGGTTGGGACTTGAGGGGGAAAGGTGTGGGAGGGAAGATGGGTTGGTATGGTCATTATTTTGAAAGCACTTTGTGGGTTTGATAGTCAGGAAGTAAGTTAAGTGATAACTTATTGTTAAGAGATAACTTCTGCTAATCATGCTGCTCAGTCAAATCCCCAAATCCTCACTTTAGGAAGCAAATCCCACCCCAGACAAAAGTGTGAACAGGATCTGTGGGTGAAACTAAATAGTAATAAACTATCTGATACATCATCAAGAATAACAAATAGTTCCGTATCAGCCCAGATTTTTACAACAGTAAGTCACAAATGGAGTTGGAGGCTTAATGAGAGAGACAGTGTTTAACACAGAAAATAGATCCACTTCTATTCCTATCACTTAGAGGAGTGCCAGCTTAATGTCAGGTGTAAGCCGGCAGGTACCTCACTTAAGGGATCGTGTAGCCTTCATCAGGGGCTATGACTGGCAATAAACTAAAGGAGGCTGTGACAGTGGCAAAGAGGATAGTTGGGTTCAGGAGACAGCCACTGCGATGTGAGGAGAGCTTAAAAATGTTCTGTTTCCAGGCAGCTTAGGATATGGTTAATATTTATAAAAAAAGGGTGTTAGCTGCTTGAAAATGAGAAGGGTTATCCTTAGTAACTGTGTATTTGCATTTCAAAGTGGTAATTATAGGTATGTGTACACACAATTAAATAGGCTGCACAGAGTGAAAATAAACAAATAATCAGTGCTATTAAGCAAGCCTTAATGAACATTTTTGTTACAACATAAATTAATATGTGTTCTTTGAAAGAACAGCAAAATTAAATACTCCTGTTTGAGATTCTCAAGGATTATGCAAACAACAAATAAGCTAAAAAAATAAAAGCTGCTAAACTCTTTGACACCAACACATACTTTTAAGCATCCAGAAATTGGACCTGGCCAGCTACCCCGATGCAAGCTTTTTCATTCCCCTTGGTAATACATTCAGCAAGTTCCTCTGAACTCTAGGCAATCAGACACATAGATGGCATACCTAAGGCTTGCTCCAGCAGGCTCCATTGACGTTTGCACTGTTGGAAGCCATTCTAACACAGTTTTTTATGAATATGTAACATGCAAACTGGATCTTGCCCAAGAGTTGCTCCAGTTTTAATGACTCTGCTCCTGTTTGCACACAAGGACTGTGAACTATTTATCCATAGGTGAGCTAAGCAGATCCAGGAAATGTTAGCCATTTTGACTTTGGGGTTTGGTGACAGGAATTGTACGCAAGCTGCTCTTTCTTGCAAACATTCCTCACATTTCTGACACACAGTAGGGTGGATACATATTGTGTAACAGCGTTTTAACCTTAGCATTTAACTGGTCAAGTGACAAAACGCTGAAAGAAAACTAGTGTGTTCAAATGACATTGGCCAATACTTATCTCACATACCAAATAACCACTCTATTTAGTGTGGCTAGTCCTGAAAAAAAAAAGGCCTCTTGAAAAAAAGGGCTTTGTAAAATCCTGTCTTCACTGTGTCATACTGCCTGAGGACAGCAGCAATAGCAGAGTGACCTGCTCCAGCCACATGCCTTAAAGGATTGTCTCAAGAAAATTAGAGTGTAGCTGAGTCTCTCTGTCCATTCATCCTGAGAAGAGTCTTCTGTGCAGAATGTGCTCTCTTAGTTAGCTCTGAATTGATATTAAGTTAAAACTAGACAATTTCACCTGCTCTCGTAAAATAATTTGTCAAGGCAATTCTCTACCCCCTGATTCCTATTCTAATATCCCCATAGCTTGGACTGGGGTTCGATGTTGAGTTCAAATATGTTCGAAGCTTGTTTGCTAAACCTCATCATCCTCTTGCATTCTCAGCATGCTATTGTACTGCCTAATCCTTGGTGGTAATCTGTCTTTTCAGATCAGTGCTTTCCTGGTATTATCAGAGAGATCAAAAAGAGTTTTCAGCTGGCTGAAGGCATCACTTAAAGCATAGGAATATCTGGACCTGCATCTACCTATGTGTCTCCAGTTTTAAAAATGTGAAAATCCTTTTGAAACAAACCAATCAAATTAAATCAGAATTGTAGCTTAGTTCTTAAAAAATGCAATGCAAAATAGAAGAAAATAGTTACTCTGTCATTATATCACTTTCTGGACAGTGCTGTATTTCAGTCTACCAATAAATATTTCCATTTTGAATTCCTGGTACCTATAGAATCTACGTTCACCAGATAGTTTAATGAGCAAGGTTTGATTTTTCTGTTGCCTTAAAAAAACCCAAAAAAACAACAAAAAAAAAGAAAACATTGTCAGTCCTGGTCAAAATGCTACTTGCTTCCATAACCTTTAATATATTTAAGTTTGAAATATTGCCCTATAAACTTTTGGGGTTTTCATTTCCTTTGAGAAAAAGCCCAAACAAAATACAAAGCAGTTTTTACAAAACTTGCAGGTTTTTACTCTTTTCAAAGGTAGTTTCTGGAAAAAACAATTTTCTTCGAACGTCTTTGACAACTGCTGCCTATTGTGAAGAAGATTTTTCTTTGTTTTAGTGTTCTTATCATTTTCTGTTCTTAACATAGTCCTTAATAGATAAACTATTAGAAACCGATAGTAGCTGCTCAGTATACGAAATCAAGTGGTTTAACCAGCTATTGGAGCTTAGAAATGTTGCATGGGTTTTGTCATACAGGATACCTTCCAAAATGATGTTTTCATATCCTTAAACTTAAGTCTGACTGTGCAGATGCTCTGATTTTGCATACAATTATGTCAAGTGGCATCAACCCTACTACCAGGGTATGTTCATGTGCATGTGAGGACATAACTGACTTGCTTCTTGTGGACTGCAAGTAGCTCTTGAGGAATTCAGCTGCAGCTTCCATAGTGACAGCAAGGCAAGGAGCTGCTCAAGCTGTCAGGTAGGCAAAGCAGTGGGTACATCTCACACCAGAGAGGCTGGCTGGCATCCTTGATGTCCATTAGTGTATATGACCTGACTGGTGCAATAGTGAGCAGGCAAATGCCTGTGAAAGCACTGCCAGGTCACCCTTGCTACTGTTCCTAGAGCCACTCTCCGTTTTGGTGCTTTGACCAAGCTGTGTCGTTTCTTCTTTGCACTCATAAGCTGTGTAATGGGCTTGTCAGGTTGCTCATACAGTTGAGAAGGGTTGCCGTGACTAACACAGAAGGACAGCCTTGCCTTAGAAGTTTTATACCCCAGAATTCCTAGGAAAGTGTTAGTGTGTAAAAATGGGATATAATGGGAGATAAAAACTGTTCATTAAATCTTCCGAGACCAAAACGAGTTTGGCACCATCCACTTATACTGTGGCCCAAGCTCCTGCAACTGGATGACCAGAGCAGAAATTCAGCCTGGTCTAACAGAAAGAAGATTTATGTTCAAATAGCTCAGAAAATCTGGATAAGAAAGGGTGAGCAAAATATAGCCCAGGGCTGATGTTAGCGCCTGATTATCACTAGGACCACCACACTACCTCTTAGCCTTGACGGCTGTTCTGGAAGGACCAAGAGAACAAAACCCAGCAAAACCACCATAGAGTAGGGGGATGAGTGCAAGATGTGGCCTGTCCATGAGTGAGGTCCTGCTGTCTTCAGGGATCTGACAGGATGATATACTTTGCAGTCAGCACTTGCTGCTCCTTCTGGTGTGGTACAACCTGTTTGTGAGTTACATGTATATTCTTGTACAAAGTGTGTGAACGTGCACTGAACTCCTCTGCCTTTTTATCTCCTGTGCAGTGTACTTGCAATGTTGTTCTCATTTTCTAATCAATTGCACTTGTTGCTTGGGGGCTTTTACCTTCTTGTTGCTATACTGCACTGGCTGTCATGTCTGTTTCTAGACACCTAGCATTATTTTGCTTCATAGAAGACACATTTCAGAAGTCCTTTCCCTCTCCTTCCTATCTCAGAAGCTGTTGTGTTGGGTGAGAATGAACTTTTCTAGCATCCCTTCTTACTGCAATAATGATCAATTGCTAGAATGCTGCATTATACGTATACACACAAATATTCCTGAATTTCTTGTATACATTAAAAACACCTTCTAATGACTATAACTTGGATTAAAATATTGCTCTGTTTTAAAATTCTTTTCAATGTCTCATTTTGATGTTACATGTTCAGGTTCAAAACAGAACAAACCAAAAAATAAACCCTCCTATAATGGGGATATCACAGCAGCACAGAAAAAAACCTTAAACTGATCACTACTGCTGAGATTGTTAGAATGAGGGAGAGAGGATTCCTTGTCTGAATAGCCTAATTATGAGATATCTTTCACAGTAAAGGAGCTCTAGCAAAAAATTGACCACGACCTGTAGAATGAAGCATCAGAGTCCATTTCTTCCTCATCAGAGCTAACTTGTTTTTATTTTTTTTCCATGTGTGGAGTTAAACATCACTGGTCTGGACAAAGACATGAAAGTGACAGTTAAGGAATTTGTTTCTGTCAAGCATTGTACTTGCTGTGTTAAGTGAATTTCTCTATTTTAATAAGGGGTTTTTTTGGTGGTAAGAGATTTACATCACAGTTACAGGATACAGCTACCAAAATATTTTCTCAGCACCTCTGAGAGGAGCAAAACCATTATTTGTTTTGGCCACTGGCTGGTTCTAAACTTTATTCTGAGGCCTTTAATAGACCTGCCCATCCACACTTCTAAGATCCTTACAAAGGGATGGACAAGGAACATTTATTTCTGTAGTTTGTAGAACAAAAAGGAGACAGAAGTACAGTGCAATCAGAGGAAAAAGTGCCCCAGCAATGTGTCTTTGTGTGGAAGTTAGGTGTAATTTAGGTGAGAAGCAGACACTTTTCTGAGTTGTTTCTACTACCATAGTAGTTATCCCAGAGAAAGCTGGACTGAATCTCTCTTGCATGTCCTATTTAGCAATATTTTGCATATAATGTAAAGGTTAAGCAAAAAATGATACTGAATGCAACCATGGAGCAAATAGCAAAGAGTTGTGTTCAAAAGTCTTCGACAACCAAACTACTATCTTCCCTGAACTATCTTGCATTTATCTATTAGATCTTACACTCCTGAAGTAGAACTAGATGGTTGGTTGTTCTATTGTTGCTGTAAAAATGTCTGCAACACATCTGTTTTGCCATTTTGTAATAGGAACATGAAACATCCATGAACGTGAAAACCAGTCCTTAAAATTTTTGTTTGCTACAGAATATTCCTCCAGGATAGTTAAGAGTTATTAGAAAAGACATTGACATAGGAAGTCTCAGCTCCAAGCCTCTATTCCAATGAAAGCTAATTTTATACAAAGAACAAATTAGTTATTAGCAGTCCAGAGAGTGCTCCTGTGGGACAATTGCCTTAATGGACATAGCACTTATCTGACACGTAAAAAACCTAAGTCCAAGACCCTGTTCTAAAGCAAAAGAACTGAAAAATGAACTCAGGTTTTCCCACACTCTGGTAGGTGACCTAACCAAAAGGGCAGCCTGGGACAGAGTTTCCACAGTTATTCCCATTTATTTGTTTTTCTCTCCCGCCTCTTTGCCAGCCCCACCCTTATATTTTGACCAAAAAATGATCATCACCCTGAGAAACTTTTCCTAAAACAAGTTTAGTGAAAACTCACAAACTCACACAAATAGTTTTGGTTTCAAGGAATCTTTTTTTTTGTTTTGTTTTGGTTTTGGTTTTTATTTTTTAAATTAAAAAAACTCAACAAATCACCAAACATCAAAGTGAAAGATTTCCAACAGGCTCTGCCTTGGTATTCCATGATGGGTCTATTCAGAGGCAACTGGAAAAATGGTCTGTGTGACTGCCATACACACATGACTTTCACTGAACTAGGAAATGCACTGTATGCCTGGAGATACACTAGGACTCACCAAACTTCTATGAAGTCTATTGTAATAAAGAAGCAGAATTCTGCCCTCATTTACCTCTGTAGCAGTGAACTAAACAGTTTATTTGCCTTTTATATTAGAAAGCTGGGGGGAGAAAGAGAAGCTGACAAAATGACCAAAAAGTTTTCAAAGGTTTATGTACTTTTAGGCAGAATGCATAGCTATGAAAACCAAATCATAATGTGTTTGCAAACTATTTCAGTATTCTCATTGTGCTCCCAGAATGAGGTGTTTTAACATTTATGGAGATGGTGGTCTTTGAGGCATGAAATTTTCTAAGAAATACTGTTGAGTTTCTAAGGTACAAACTCAGAGAGATAAAGAAGCTGTGGAAAATGAACTGAACAAAATGAACTCTGATGTCTTTTGATGATGTTGCATATGATCACTATTAAATTATACCTTTGACGTTATTAAGGCGTGTTAACAGACTCTGACAGAGTCGTGAAACAGTCCATTTTCCACCTTTTGTGGTGCCAAGGATTTGATTCTCTCAAAACCTGAAGAAAAAATCAGATGAATGCCCTTGAAGAGAAGGTATTGGAAGCCCTCATGTTTTGGGAGCTATGCAAGGTTGCACACGATGTTCTTGTAGTTCTGCAGAGTGGGCTTCGCTAATCACCAGTCCTGGAAAAAGTGTTGAACTGAAATCTCAAGACATACTCTCCCTGCCTTGTGTACTGTTAATGTTAGTAGTCCTGAGAACCAGAAGTCAGTCATGGGATTTCTGGTAGGCTTAGAGGAGAGAGGAAGAAAAGGTATCCCATCATTCACCATTCATCGCTGCCAGATGTGCTGCTCCCAGTTATAAGTGATTTCAGTGCATGACTCATGAGGTGCCATTTCATTCTTTACTTGGTGCAAGGTTCCCTAAGCTTGCCAGCTTTCCCTGTGACCAAAGTACAAGTGTGATTCCCACCTAAATTTTTCCCTAATTAGCAGTTTTAATAGAGTGTCAGCAGTTCCACCCATTTGTGAATGTCAGAGCAAATATCTTGACCCTCAGTCATTGTTAACATTTAAACTAAATATAGAAAATTTCACTTTGCTCAGTTCTTGTAGGAGATATTCAACTTTACATCCAGTCTACACAAGAAAAATAAATGAAACATGTTAATAGAATCTGGCAGTACTACTAAGCTCATCATATGCCTCCAGTAATGGTGATAATATGAGAAGACAGAATGAATATCGTTGTGTTAAAGAAGGAGTGTTGGCATAAAATTAAAAAGAAAATGAAAAAAAAATTGTTATTCAACTATTCCTGTTAATTTCAAGCTCAGAGATCAAATAAGAAGTCAATCACATGTATAAAAATCAAGGCCCTAAATGTATATTTATTGAGGATGAGTAGCCACTGTTCAGACATGCATATTGAACTTTGAAGATATCAGTCTGTCTCTAGATGGGTGCAAAAACTACAGCTAATTTTGTGTCCTATTATTGATTTTTCCCCAGAGGAAATTTCAAAATTTAATGACAATCTAAACAGCTGGAAATTTCAGACTGAGAAATAGGGGATTAATTTTAAGTGATGCGTGACAATATGTGTGGTTAAAATGTTTTATTCCTGAACTTTTTGCTATATACCAGATTTCTTCACTAGCATGCCCCTGAGGAGTATAATCATCATTATCTCTTCCTTCCTGTCACATATAGGATGTTGTACGAGTCCCTGGCTTGCAGTTAAAAATTGCAGTTAAAAATTGAAAATTATTCTAGCTTAATTTTGTTACTGAACAATTCTTCTGTCTGGTCACCTGAAAGCTGAGGTTTTCTGAAGATAGAATAAACTTCAAATGTAAAAACCTTTCTTAATCAAGAACTCTAGTTATCTGCCAGAATGTATTTTATATGGAAAATTTTCAACTAGCTTCAGCTAAATTCTATTTCTGTGCTGGCAAATCTCCCCATAAGAGTGAAGAGAGCATACATAAAGCAGCAGGCTCAACCATTAGATAAAATGGTCTTGTAATGGGTTAAATTAACTTTAAAGTTTGCTTGCCAGTTGGAAGGTATAATAAAACATATCCCCAAACCAAGAGACAGCCAGCGGGTCTAATTTTAGGGTTACCAGCTGTTTATATTTGGTGATGCCTGTCATTACAGAACAATTTCTATGTCTGTGGCTAGAGATTCTAATGCCAAACTGAGGAGTAATAGAGACAGAGGAGCATTGTAGATTGGTTGACCTTTTCTTTGTGGCAAGTAGATTATCTGCTCATTGCTGTTGCATTGCTAATGGGTACTGGCCATTGTCATAGCTAGTTGGCTAAAACTGATCCCCAAATCAAGTTTTTTGTCTGTGTGAGCAAGACTGGCACTTCTTGGTGAAATTTCACTAGGGTTCCATGATCAAATGGGAGACAGACAGACAGGAAAGAGGGGGAAAAAAGAGGAAATTTTGATGAACCAGATATATAATTGAGTAACTCAGTATGTTAGCTGCTTTATGATTTTTATTGGCCTTTTTAATGCCTAAGTGAGCTATACATGCTGCCAGATATCATGTCATCTGGTACTTTTGTGGTATCCCCACAAGCTGGGAAACAAAGTCTCATGAGAATGCCAAATGTCATACTTTGTTAGTGCTATAAAACACCAGAATTCTGCAAAACTATGAGGAAAACATAAAATCGTAAGCTCTTCTGTGTTTTCATGGTTATTGTCCTCTTTGAAAGGGCACATTTCTTAGAGGCTTTTGGTATAAGCCTTTCATAAGACATTTACAAGAGCCCTCATATCAGTTTTCTCTGCCACAGTTTATACTAGGACTTTGCTAAGAAAGCATGTTGCTTCAGCCTCCCAATGATTTTTCAGAGATACTAAGATTTCACAAAGTCCTTATCCCCTGGGAAAATCCTTGTGAGATGCCTGATGCTTGTGCAAATAGCCAGTTCATCCTAAACTTAAGTGAGTGAGAAGACTGACTTGGAGTTAGGAGGGCAGTTCCAGGGACATTTTTCTCTTCTTTTTAGAGAGCAAAAAAAAGGAGCCCCTGCTTTACCTAAAAGTGTATCTTTAAGGCTCTCTAAGAGCACCTGAGGACTCATCACTGCTGTTTGTGCATCTGTCACCCAGTGTGTATTCTAACATGCTAATGAGTGTAGAGTTTCTTTGAGAGAAACTGGAATTTAAATAGAAAAACCACGTGCAAAATGGAGGAGCAAAGAGGAGGTCCTCATTTCACAGCCAGGGACCTATATAGAAAGACACTGAATGAATTTCCTCAAACCTTTCAGAATAAGTCACCGCTGGTCTAAGAAACATGTTGATGTGGATTATAACCAGTATCAGAACTAGTATCAAAAATAGTATTGCCAGCAGGACCAAGGAAGTCATTGTCCCCCATACTCAGCACTGGTGAGGCTGCACCTCAAGTGCTGTATTCAGTTTTGGGACCCTCACTACCAGAAAGACACTGAGGTGCTGGAGCGTGTCCAGAGAAGGGCAACAAAGTTGCTAAAGGATCTAGACAGTAGGTCATATGAGGAGTGGCTGATAGAGGTGGGATTGTTTAGCCTGGAGAAAAGGAGGCTCTGAGGAGACCTTATCTCTCTACAACTACCTGAAAGGAGGCTGTAGCAAGGTGGGGATCAGCCTTGACTTCCAGGCAAGAAGTGACTGGACAAGAGGACACAATTGCTTGTTGGGCCAGGGGAGAGTCAGTTTGGACATTAAGAAGAACTTCTTTGGGGAAAGGGTTGTTAAGCATTGGAATGCACTTCCAAGGGAGGTGATAGAGTCACAGTCCCTGGAGGTGCTCAAGAAGCAGTTGTACATGGCACTTTGTGCTATGGCTTATTTGCCAAGAGGGTGATCAGTCAAAAGCTGGGTTCAATGATCCTGGAGTGTAATCCTGTAATGATTCTGTGAAGCAGCTTTGTGAAGATTTATGAGAATTTTGAAATGAGGATTTATCCTTAATTAACATTTTTATTATTCTTTTACCTATCCCAGAATCTGTATTAATCCTTGCTGAGTATGTATTGAAAGCCTTGATGTTGTAAGCAAACACTGATTCATCCAAGTCAGTGAAGCAAAACTCACTGTCCATGCAAAGAATATGGTTATAATGAATTCTATTTTGTAGTGAGCAGAAGGGGAATCGGAAACTTCCAAGTGTGGTTTTTGCTGTTAGTTTTCTAAGATATTTGAGTAGGGAATTCTCAGGCTTCTTTCAATGCAACAAAATGTCAATGTTTCATTAAGTCCCCACAAACATGCAAAGGTAAATATTGCTACCCTATTGTTGGAAAACATTGCTGAAGTCCATATTCTGTATGTGCAGAGCATTAAATAACCAAAGAGTACTACTCAGCAACCAGCAACTTCTCCTGAGCTGCAGTTGTGCATTAATAGAAGACTAACTTAGCCCTTTTAGGGGTCTCTCTTGCATGAGTGGATTGATACAGATGCTCACTTGTCATGTGCCAACTTAACATTGATTTCTGCTCATTCCCACAACTAACAAGGTAGAAGGTTTCTTTAAAAAACCAAGAAAGGAAGGCATTTTATGGGAGTTGATGTAGAAAGTCTACAACATAAGGAATAGACTTACGTCTTAATTACAAAATTCTTTTATGTTGAAGGATTAGAGTTCAACATAAGTTAACAGGAGTCCATACTCTGACTCCTGTCCCTACCAGCAACTTTAGGAACTGTTTCTAGCAGAGGATTCATTACTATTCTATTTAGTGACAATTATGAATGTAGAAAAGTAAATAATTCACACTAGGAATACTTTTTCCCCCCCCTTTTCATGGTCTCTTTTTGTTTTCTACTAACTTTTATGTGCATTTTATGTTTACTTATTACACCCCTCTTACTCACATAATACCTTGGGTGCCTCCAGTGACAGAGAATTGGATCATTGTGGCAGCAAGACTTCGGGAGCTGTTAGCAGACAAATAGGAAGCTTCTTGCCTTTGTAGTGGTTTATACCTGAAGTGTGCTTGGCATGTCTGTCTAATTTCCAAGGGAAACATAGAGTATGGTATGGCAGGCAGGCATGGTCACAACAGGTTACAGTGAGGTTTGTCATTTCAGAGCATGCAATTTCCTCTTTGAGTAATTTTTCAAGAAAGGATGAATCACTACATACTCTTTTCTAACTGTGGTTTTGCCTCTGCATATCAATGCCATGACTAGAGCTGAGGTGGATGTACCTTTTTAATGTTAACAGGAGGTGAATTCCACACACTACAGCAGAATGCTGGCCCCTTTGCAAAGTTTGTGGAAGAAACAAATAGAAAACATGTAAAGTACATTTGTAGCTTTCACAATTGCTAGGTAAATAATATGGGATCTTAGTCATGAAAAAGAAATGAGAATGAAATTACTAACCTATTTGGCTTTGCTTTAAATTTGACATGTGAAGAGCTGAAGAATTCTGTCTCGCACAATTGTTCAGGGAACCAGCTTCAAACTGTGCTAACCTGTTCTACCAAAGCACAAACTGGCAGCATGATTTGCTGTTTTCAAATATCTGTATTTCCCAGTGAAAGCCCAAATAGCTACCTCTTTCCTTTGGTGCAGTCTTTCTCGTTTAGATTTTTAAGAATTTTCTTTGTCACTAAAACTCTATGAGGGGCTGGAAGCTTTGACATCTGACATCAGTTTTGGTGTTTTTGTTTTTTTTTCAGCATTTCCACAGAAAGGTAGCAACAATTCCCAGTGGCATCTTCCCAGAGCAGAGGGACATCCTCAGTGGGTAGTTCATTTGTTATGCAGCATCTGGGATTCTTTTCAGCCTCTCCAATTACTGAACTGCTCCAATTTCCATTAACATCAAGCGTAAGATTCCCATGACCTCAGTGGGGACCAGAACTAGATCCTAAACTTCTGTTGACACCAAACATTGGAACAGAAAGTGGAATATGTTGCTGAGTTTTGTGTAGAATAAAACAGAACAGAAACTCTATGTTCATATGCTATAAAGGATAGAGAGAATGCAAATAGATGATGTTGCTGAGGTGGTATTTTTTTGTTTGGTTGGTTTTTTTTGTTTATTTTTCCACTGTTTGATGTTTAATATAGCAAAGAAAATTACTTAGTCTCAGGATCATGATGTCTACTTTGTCATACAGTCTTCCTACACATGTGAAAGGACTGTATCTCTTAATGTTGTGATGCCTGTGTGGTAAATGAATGCCAACAGGAATAGACACCTCCATTAGAAACAAATTGTTGTAACACATATCTAGTGACAGGCATTTGCAGTGCTTTGGAGGCACCATTTCAATACAAACTGTGATTATACATGATATTTAGGAATCGTGGCTTGTCACTTGTAAATGGAGATACTGTTATTTAGCAAAAATTGTCATAGAAGACACTTCATTTAGGGGCAAGTTTAAATTTGAGACTGGCTTTTATTAAGTAGTCTTCTTAATGTATGCAGCTATAGCCCTGCTGCTTATTGGCAATGTACAGAATCATAAGCAGTGGCAGAATTACCCCCTTTATAATATCCTTGGGACACAAGCAATGTGGTCATTTTAAAACGGTGCACTTACAAGCTTAACACATGCAGTATAATTTTGGTTTGATGTACACTGTGTAGGAAAAGATTATGTGCATAATGAGAGTGAAGTCATCTACTACTTGAACAAAGAATGCCTTGCCAAGTGAGCTTCCCTCCCACAGGGATACTTCAGAGTACAGCTGGGTGAAATTGTTTGCCCAGAGCCTGTTTTTGAGAAAGGCAGAGGATTTTTGCTCGTGTAGATATTCAGGTTAATTTCAATGCATTATTTTTCCCTAGGAAAAAAAAATAAATCAACAAACAAAACACGCAAACCCAACCAACCCAAAGGAAAAAAACAAACCCAAACTCAAACCCAAAAACCTTTTTCATCTTTTTTAAAAACATCAGTGGTTTTGAGCTTTGAGAAATGCAATAATCATAACAAAAATGTGGACTTCAAAGCACTAGCCCCCACTCTGGAAACAGAGGAGTGCAAGTGGGAGTTGGTCTTGCCTGCTTATAAGGTAAGTCATGAGTTGGATTGTCCCAAAATACTCTGGTCTTCTCTT
>JAYRBT010000082.1:110496245-110510897 GCA_036023395.1 Myiotriccus ornatus
ATAGAGGCCATCTACAAAATTCAGGTCCAGTCCTTGCTTCATATTTCAAATGTGCTAAGTCCAATGCTGTTCAGAGCAAAAATTTTTTCTCTGTTTTCTCACTGCTCTTTGCCTTTCACTGTAGGTGTGTGTGTATGTGTCCTGGTTTGGGCTGGAATAGAGTTTATTTTCTTCATAGAAGCTGGTACAGTGATGTGTTTCGGATTTAGTATGAGAATAATGTGGATAACACACTGATGTTTTGGTTGTTGCTAAGAGGTGCTTACTCTAAATCAAGGACTTTTCAGGTTCCCATGCTTTGCCAGCAAGCAGGTGCACAAGAAGCCAGGAGGGAGCATGGCCAAGGCAGCTTACCAGAACTGGCCAAAGGGATATTTCATTCCACAGAAAATAATGCTCAGTATATTAACTGGAGGATGTTGACTGGGAGCAGCTGGTTGTGGCTCAGGGACAGCCTGGGCTTCAGTCAGTAGGGGGTGAGTGATTGTATTGTGCATCACTTGTTTCTCTTGGGTTTCATTCCTTTCTCTCTTACCTTTTCAGTATTATTATTATTATTGTTATTATTATTAGCTTTATTTCAATTATTAAACTGTTCTTATCTCAAGCCACAGGTTTTATCTTTTTAATCTTGATTTTTCTCCCTGTCCCGTGTGGAGTTGGGAGGAGTGAGCGAGTGGCTGCCTCGGGCTTAGTAGCTGACTGGAGTTAAAATGTGTCAGTATGAATACACCAGACAGTCCATACAGTGTGTGAGTATATGTGTGCTTATTTATGTCACATCCACGAATAAGCCCCTCAGTGTGGGTGTAGTGAACACCTTAAATGCAGAGATGCAGCAGCATTTATTTTTCCTATCCAAGCAATTGAATCATCTTTGCTCTATATGCTGCTTAGTGGAACACAGGAGATCCATGGGCTGTCATGTGATGGCTGCACCTATCCTCACGCCTCCTTTTAAACAAATTGCTCTTGCAGCAGAACCAACAGGTAGAAAGTTTGTTCAAACAAAAAAAGGGCTCTTTAGAGGCAGCCTCAGGAGTGTCTGTGAAACAGAGGAGGTGGCAACATGGTGGGGGGGCCAAAGCAACCCCCTCATGGGCTCCTTCTCCACAGAGGACCGTGCCAGGCAGCACAGCACAGCCAGGCAGTGTTTGTTGAAAGGGCAGGGTGGCTGCTGTTTGCCCCTTTGCTGTCTCTGGCTTGCCTCAGTGGCCGAGGTGAAAGAAGGAGGGGATGTGGCACAGCTGCCTCACCAAGTATCACCACTTTCAAATTCCACTTCTTATCTCAGCCCTTCTTCCTTGTTGCTAATTACCACCTACTCCAAGATGTCAAGAACATACTCCCAGGAATAAACTGCTAGATAAACAAACCCCAGACAAACATCAAAGCTTAAAACAAACTGATAAGTCCCTTTGATTGATTTTAAGGGTCGGTGGAGAGAGGTGTGTTTGGATTGGAAGGTGCAAATGTTGATCGGAGCAGCACCTGCTGCCTTGTGATCTGGCCAAACCATTTGGCTTGAAAAGGCCAGGAGATAGGGAATCAGAAATCCATTTGGAGTTACAAAAGCAGCAGGGGAGGCTTAGATGAACAAAGGGGCTCTCCAGGCAGGGCTGTGTGCTGCTTTTTGTCAGCTTGGTATCACATTCCCTGCCCCAGCGTGACAGACAAATGCCAGGCCAGATGATGTGATACGATCGGCCTTGCTGGGATGAGATCTGTACCTGTATTATATGATGGGAACAGATGCTGATTCAATATGGGGGCAAGTCAGAGTAAACCAAAGCTCAAAAGGCTCATCAAGAATTATTTCCAGGTACCTGTGTCAGCAGGTGGGATAGGAGCTGTTCAGAGACAAGGACAGGCTTGGGACGTGTGTGTGTGCGGACTGAGCACTACTGAATGGTGCTCAGTTGGAGACTAAAATATGTATGTGACTGAAGAATTCCTACACCCCTTCCTGGGGTCTCACAGTCTCTCAGATCTGCTCTGCAGGACTGCTTACCTTGGCTGACGTAGGAATAGAAATCCAGTTTATGCCTATTAAACCAGAGATTAGTAGAGAAAGCTTACAAAGGCCTAAATATTCCTAGGATCAAAGTGATACAATTTGGTATGATAAAGCAGGTTATCTTTCCCTCTCTTAAGTCCAAAGGCAGAAAAAATACTTCCATGCTCTTAACTACAGACATACAAGTAATGCCACTGTTTCTGATGGTCTTTCCATTTGCTCAGTTAAGCAAGTAGGATCCAAGGACTCAGACCCTATCAGCTAATTTTAAATGCTTATATCTGTGCCTGAAGGTGTCTAGGAGTGTTTCAAATGCTGCAGAGATGAGCTGAGGTGGCTCTGTTGTGCCATTTGTGCTTTAGCATTTCCTCTGAAGGTGACTCTCTATCAAGAAGAGCAATTGTAGTGGAAAAGAACATAGCATGGCTGGGAATTCTGCTTTGATTGCACTGTGCAGTGTTAAAAAGAAAAAAAAATGCAGCCTATAGTTATCTTACTTGCTTGCATGAGTAAAGTAACTTTCTGATTTCTTATTAGAAACTGTTAGTTTCATCCTAAAGTTTTTTTTGGGGTTGCATTTTTTTTTCCCCTCTTTTTTTTTCCCTTCCCTTCAGTGAGGGAAAAAGAAGAGGGAGGAGAGAAGGCTGCCTCCTTTTGGTTATGAATTTGCTGTAACTGATGGAAATTCTAATGTAAAGCTCATCTTTACCATGATCAGAAGCTCTGAAAAACCTTCCAGTTTTTCGCTCTATTTCTTGAAGTGAAAGCAAAGGAAACCATCACTAAGAAGTGATGGTTGGGTAAAAAAAGACAGGACATGTTACTGAAAAATGAAAGTAGGTGAATGAAATGCTCTATCAGCGTTTGCGAAAAAAACAGAACCAATTTCTAGGAAAGCAGTTTACCCTCAGGAATAGTAGCAGAAAAACAATTTAAAATAAACTACTGAAATTCTCAACTTGAATTTCATTATACAAATCCAGTTCTTGGATCATAACTCATCCAGTTTTAGATTGGGTGAGTGTGCTCAGTGAAAAACAAGCAATGGAAGTTGAGTTTCTGCAAATGAATTTTCAAAACTGTACTCATTTCAGGACACAGTGACTGATTCAGTCCTATTATGGACATTGCCTACAGTGTTTAAATGATGTTTCAAGATGCGCCTCTCTACACAAGACAATGATAGTTAAAATTCCCAGGCATGCTTCCATTTCCCAGTGATTTTCATTGAAACCACTTGGAGTGTGTGCAATGTCTTTAATATGACTGAAGAAATATTGATGTACATTGAAGAGATCAAGGAGGGACATGTTTTTCTGACTCTCTACTTAAAAAAAAAAAATAAAGCAACATCACCTCTCTGTACATTAGACTTTCTGTCTACTGAAATGGCACAGAAGGAAGATCTCCGAGGGCTTTCCAGTGCCAATAGGGAAGATTTATAGCTTCAACACTATTTGTTTTAATCTCGAAGGGAGGAGAGGAGGGAGGGAAAGGGTATGATGATGCATAAGAAACCATTATTTCCCAAAGGCAGATTTTATGTCTTTAATAATTTATAAAGCTCCAGAAGTGAAATATCACTATTTTGGGACTGGTGTTATATATCAATGAGTTTAGCAGCTGCCAGGCTTATGCATGTATTTCGTACAGTGCAAAACCCATTGATTCAACAGCAGTAACAGGGTCTTTATTGTCATTTTTGCAGTAGATCACCAAATTTTGATCCTAAAAGACAAACTGCGCATTGAGAAATGTTGAAGGCAAACTTGTATAATAAGCAAACCCAACTCTACCTGTACTAATCACCCTGCTAAATGCCTCAGCTACTCCATTCGACATATTCTGCTCTTTCGTAGTACCAGATCTGACTCCCACAGTTCTCTTCATTCTGCTGCCATTAACCATGTAGGTGTATAAATGTGACCAAATAATAAATATATTGACAAAGATTTGTTTGAAATCTAGTAAGGGGAGGTGGATGTATACTTAGGGAAAGGTAGAAAAAACAATATTGTGACTCTTACTGTAATTTTCCTAGCTCTACAGCCCCTTGTAGAACACTTATAGAGAGTACTCAGATTTACAGCAAAGATTCAAAAAGGCTTCTTTAAGGTGGAAAATTTAGAGACCAGCAGAGCTAGCTGTTCTAGTAAAAGATGGGTTCTTGAAGCTAAAGCCCAATTATTGAGAGGTCTCAAAATGGTTAAAGTGATTGTATGCAATTCGCAGGTCACTCCACAACCTCTTTCTCTCTGAATGCTACTAAATAGGAAAACAGAAATCTTTCTCCCCTTGAGGGTTGAGGGAATTTGAGGTAGATAAGACTTCTCTTCTGGAAAGTAGAGATATATGTGTCATTTTGGGGCTTTACATATGAAGCAGGAAATAACTTTCAGAGGGTCTTTGAAGCCCCCCTTTTAAAAGGAGCTCTGTGGTAATTGCCTGTGTTAACTATGTTGTCATCTCTCAGAGCACAGTTGAGGTGAGAAAGGATATAGTTCTACTGAGATACACACACTACTCTCCTGTGTGTTTTCCTTCCCTTTTAACTTACTTTTGTTTGCGTTCGAGAAAAATCTAGTTTTCAGCTCTGCAACTACACAGCCTTTACTGTCAGCAGAATCAGCAGTGTATTTTCCTTAGGCAAAGACAAAAGAGACAATAGAAGGGCAGTATATACAGTATGCATTGTTACAGCCTCAGTGGGGACTTCTGGTATGGGAATGATTACAGGAATACAGAGTGAGGCGGAGCCATATTATTCTCTGAGAATGTGCTGGGACTCCAGAATGCTCTTACAGACACTGATGCCTTTTTCATTGCTTTTACTGGGTGCTAGCTCTCTTGATTTAGCTTGTTATTATAGGATGTTTGTGTATTTATTTGCTTAGAATTAATTTAGTCCAGAGTTCGCTGAAGACTCTACATGTTCGCTTGAGATGCAACAAGACTCAAAAGATGAGAATCAAAAGTTTGCTTGATATTAATATTACTGTTGCTCCAGGGCTTTGAAAATTGCTGGTTGTGGCAATGAAATGGGGAACAGCTTTATTCATTTCTGATGGAGCTTGCAAAGCAGCAGTCTGCTGATTTTTCAGTTCCTAAGAATGTCTGCATAGTTTGTTAATCCCTGGAAGTGGGGAGCCAGCTTTTAACAACAGCAGGAGGGACTGGACCTTTGGTGTTTGCTAGCTCTGAAACTGGGATTTAGCCAGATTATTCTTCATTTCTCACAAAAGGGGAGTCATAGTGCTTGCTGAAGCCAAATGACAGTTGTGGGAGCTGAGACTTCCATTTACTACATACAACAGCATGGCTAAGAGGAAGCCATGGCTGCCAGATGTTTTTTTACATAATCCAGAGGATGCAGATGTCTTTCTTCAGCAATGGATGTTCTGTCATATTCTTTTGAGGTTGGTACCTAAAGAACTGTCTCTAGCTTGTGACTTGAACAATGTCTGAGAGGAGTGGACCAAGGATTGCTTTCCTCTTTGCAGGTTACCTGAGACAGGTTGGATCCTAGGGTGAAAGAATAGTAGGACTTTGTTCCTGCTTACTCCTACCCCAGAGAAAGTGGGTGGGAGAATAGCTTAAGTGGTGGCTTCCTTCCTGCAGCAACCTTCACTGAACCTGAAGGAAAGGAACAGAACAGAAGAATCGAATCGAATCGAATAGAATAGAATATTTCAGCTGGAAGGGATTTACAATGATAATCCGGTCCAGCTGCCTGACTACTTCATGGCTGGCCAAAACTTAAAGTGTTTTGTTAGGGACATTGTCCAAATGCCTTTTAAACACTGACAGGCTTGAGGCATCAACCACCTCTCTAGGAAGCCTGTTCCAGTGTTTGACCACTCTCTCTGTAAAGAAATTCTCTGTAATATCCAGTCTGAAGAGTACAGGCTGTAAGGAAGAAGAGCTTGAAAGGAGGTCAGTCTTTGCATGACTGTTGGGCTGCAAGTGGAGCATCTCTGGAATCAGCTCTGTTCATAAGGAGACACTTAAAGAGCATGGCCTTTTTTGTATTATAGCCTACTCTTGTGTGCTAGGGTAGGTAAGAAAGTAGACACTGGATCTCGAAAGTCCAGCAAAGCACAGTCTACTTAGAGTGAAAAGTAAAAGAGGGAGAGGTGTTGGGACTGATGGGTTTCCAAATAAAACTGTCCTTTGCATCACAGAAGAGTTTGTATTCTCTGTAAAGAATCAAGAAGAGAAGTCAGAAATGAAACTTTGGAATAAAACAAGTCACACATGCCATAAAGGATACCCAGAATTCAGATCATTAAGGTGATGGCTGTCAAGCACTGTGTCCTCAAACAAAGAAGTGAAGAGAAACCTAGCTGCAACCTGAAAAAAAAAAGGAACGAATATGAATGCCATAAAAGACAATTGTTTATTCTGCTGGAACAGGGCTACATGTATGACAAAGTGAACAGATTCCTCTGAGTTCTGTAGGCTACATGTGTATCAGTCACACACACACACACAGACACAAACACACAAGGAAGGTCAAGCCTTGAGCAGTGGCTGATGATTGTTCAAGCAATTCAGTTGTTTGCATGGTCTCTGCTATTGCTCTAGCAACATCAACAAACATTTTCCACATAATCTCTGCATGTGAGTTAGGTGATAGCACAGAGCAAGGATCTTTCTGAATAAGCAGAGTGGATGCAGCCAATCTGCTTGGTTGGAAAAATGAATCTTGCAATCAGGCTTTTTGACTAACAACTCAGACCATAGTCAGGATCCCCTGATACTTCTGACAACTCTGCATGATCCTGCTTATAATTTCATTGGTGCTTGCTGTAAAACTGTGTCGGTTTTCCTTTCTTTCCTTCAATGGATAGAAATGTTTTTTTTTTTATTTTAGCTATATTATTTAGCAAGGGCCAATATAATCCCAATGGTTACAGTAAGTTGCAATATTAGACTGGGAAAATTTGGCCAAGTGCAAACAGTTTAAAATAAAAATATCCTGTGTCTATAGGCAGGTATAGGCCATCAAGAAACTCATGAAACAAGACACTGAAGCTATTAGGGGCACTGAGATGGAAGGGGGACCATGAGCCAGGAGAAATGATAGCACTGTGTATGATTTAAGGCAATAGTCATAATTAGGAAGATAGTTTCAATTAGCTGTCACACAAGAATGACATGTGTGACTTACTGTGTAGAAAGCTAGGGAACTCCAAATCTTTGTGGACTTTGTCAGACTGTGCGTCTGTTCAACACCAAAATATCCTCAGTGTGAAAAAGGAGGAACAACAGTCACCCATCAGGCAAAGCCAAAGAAAGCATGCACCGAAGGAGGAGGAAGAGGATGCTTCATGGTGAGCTGAAGATAGAAATATATTAGACATGTGGGCAGTGAGAATACAGAGACTTTCTTTAACTACAGGGAAGACTGGGCAGAAGGAACTGTCAGTCCTGCAATGAAGAGATAACAATACACCTGTTGAAACAAGCACTGAACTGGTCAGAAAACTCGTCCTTCTGATGCTAGACATCTGTTGACTTTTGAGAGACTCCAGCTGCACTCCAAAAAATGTAGAGTGTTTAGGAACTAAAGGGTGGGAAGAAGTTCAGTGATTTATAGGGATGCCTACCTTATCTTTCTAGATTCTGCACATGCTTATCAGAAGCCTGTGAACTCTTGAGACAGTTAGCACATAGTGGGCGTATGGTGAGATACCAACAAACAGGCATTTGAAGGAGTAAAGAAAAATGTAAATGATATATCAGGCTTTAAGTACTATCCAGCAAAGCAGCCTTGGAACTATGGTGGCTATGTCTACATAGACACGCTCCTAAGCAACTGAGATTGTTCCTTCGGACCAAGCACCACAAATTTATGCTCAAAGCAAAACCCATCCAAGGGATACTGTAGTGTCAGCAGTTTACATCCCTCTCCCTTAAATGTCTGCAATAAATTACTAAAAGTTTGCTTCTTTTGAAATTTAGGGAAGATCAAATACATATCATGTTTGTAAAAGTAACAAGTCTTTAGGGGGGAAAAAGAGGGTCAACAAGATTGTTTCAGCTAAAGTAAAACTGTTTGCTTTTTTTACTGTGCCAACCCACACTGGGGGTAGGGTGGACTGGGCAGGTGTAAGTGTAAAGCAGATGTGTCTGTCTGACTGGCTTGCACATGAACAAAGCATGGTGATGCCCTCGTTCAGGATTTGTATCTTGATTAATTTTTAAGTGCACCTGGCACTAGAATGAGGGAAGGCTTGGACTCTGGTATTGAAGGCTGTCCAGTATTCCTGGAGGGCTAGACTTTCAAATGTTTATCTCTGGCATTGCAGAAACAAAGGTCTTTGTGCATGTGGGCACAAGATAAATTTAGGCACCTTTTAGAACTGAAGAGCAAGTTAAGATGTTGTATGGATACACCTCATGTGGGGTTTTAAAAGGTGGGCAATAAACAAAGGAAGCAGGCCACAGCAATTGTCACCAGAGCTCTGATACATGGAGAAAGAGGAATGTTAGTACTGGAAAGGATGAAATGGCTGAGATTTTTGAATATAGAAATCCAATTACTTTACTTCTGGGTGAAACATGAACATCATCACAATCCATTAGAAAGCAATATGAATAAGCTGATACAAAATACATCAAAACTCCTATCCTGTGTAGTTAAAACTACATTAATCATGAGGGAAAGGGTAAAGCTTAAGAACATTTTGAGGGCTGACATACAGATATGCAGTATATCCTGTTGTGAGTATAAAGCAGCTGGGACCCTGCAACTAGAGAGAGAATCCCTGAGTATGCTACAGTACCTTTCCATCCCTCATGAGACACTTCAGGCAGCTGAAACAAATGTGCCAGGAGCAGTGAAATGACTCATACTCCAGCATTAATCACTTCATAATAAAAGACCACAGGATGTTACTTACCATTTGGTGAGTAGTAACTTTAGTGTGCAACACATGATCCTGAATGCAGGGGCCAAGCAATCATACTGTTGGATTTAGGGTAGGCATGAAAGCTTAAATGAAAAATGAAGGTCTTCCAGAAATAAGCCAGGAAACATACTCCATAGCCAAACATGAAAGGCATACACAGAACAGTATGCATAGTGCAAAGTGCTGGTAGCAGAAGGAGACTACCGTCTGATGACATCCAAGGCAAACACTGTGAAGTGCTCTGTTGCTACTGAAAGCAGGAATTGCATTGTAAGAACAAATTATAATCCAATTTCTAAAAGCTGGATTCTCTTTTTAGATGAAATCTCTGTCTTAAAGGCCTATTTTTTCCACTAGTTATAATGCAGTGGTTTAAGCAGCCAGGAGCCAATGACTGCTGGAACGAGCATAAGACAGATGACTACCAACTTTCGGCACAGGGAGAGCTGGGCAGAAATGTTGACTCACAGGTGTGTCACTATATCACTCTGCCAGCTTGAATTGTTCCTCGGGTGATGCAGTCTGAGCACCACACCTGTCTAAGGGCTGTGCCTGCACAAATGAAGAAATATGAATCCAATTAGTTCATAAAGAGAAAAAGATAGAGAAGGGAGAGAAATGAGTTTTTTCTCAGTATACATACACATGAAAGAAAGAAGCCCCAGTAAGTCAGAAGAGCTAGTTAAGGTAAAGGGCAATACTGTCACAGGAGTAACTGTTCAAAAACTGAACATGAATACATTCAGACTGGAAAATTACAATGAGTTTCTTATCAAAGAGGAATGATGAGGTGAAAAAAGAGTTCTAGTGCAGCCCAGTAAGAAGCTCAATCAACTCAGGAAAGGACTTCATTGTTTAAGTTTGCAGGAGATATATTCACAGATCCAGGATTTCCCTTTTAATTCTACCTTCCTATATTTTCAAAAAGGGAATACTAAGGCTTGCATTCAAATATGCTAAGTGCAACTGTCTACACTGGTAGGTATTCCTGCCAAGGCTGGTCTGTAACTGGGATATTTATATGTACAAATGACCACTTGCACAGCTATCTTCTGGTTTGTGCAACTGCATGACTTGCATGTACAGAAGTGGTTGTGCACTTAAATAGACTTGCACAGTGCTGTGTGCATGGAATCTATGCAAGTTGTGAGCCACTTAAAAATATCATGGAGTGAATAGATTAAAAAACTATGTTTGCCATAGCTGTTTGTTTTGTTGCTGAATCCAGCATCTCTAAGCATTAGCATAAGAGATATGGGCATTAATGAACCTATCTGTAACATATGGTCACCAAAGGAATAAATCTTTTAGTGTCTGGGTTTTTTTTTCAAATTTTTCTTCTAGGAGACTGTGGGGAAGTTCTCTCCTAAGACTGACTGGTTGACTTTCTAAATGAAAACATTTTCTAAGGTATCATTATTTTTTTACCAAAACAGAAGAATAAAATCTTGGTGCTATCCTTTGGGGAAATGCAACTTAACATGTTACTTCAGCTGACCCCAAAGTCCTTGGGAGTGAAGATCTCTGAAATCTCATGGGCTCCAGCATAGCAAAAGACTTTAGCATATCCTTAACATTAAACATGTGGGCTGTTCCTTTGAAGTCAGTAAGTGTACTCACATGCTTTCGTCTGCTGCTGGACTGGACTCTGACCACCTGTTTTTTATCTCAGCAGGACAGAGCATCCAGTAATTCCTGATATCTCCTTACTCATGCTAGTGGTTCCTGAGCAGTCAGTAGGACCACTGTGCATGTAAGCAGACAATGTTAAGCACACCAGTAGCACTGGAAGTTTCGTACTGTTTGGCATTCTGCTGGGCTTTTTGTTTGGTTTTTGTTTTAATTTTGACTGATAATTTTGTTTGAGCTGCACTGTTCCAGGGATTCCTGCACTCTTCCCCTTTAAAAGCCAAACTAGTCAATAAACATTCATAATTGCAGGCAGTCCAGTACACAAATTAGCTTATCCCTTGTAAATTCACTTATTCACTTGTTTGAGTTAAGCTTCCCTTATTTTGTTTCTCTTATACCTACAGGAGGGAACAGAAATCAACTCTCTGAGCCCCTCTAGGCTCTACTACTTTTTCTTTTAGAGGGCCAAAATACTCAATTTGTATTCTCTTCCTCAGTCTGCAAGGAAAATAAGGTAATGGAAAATTACCTCCCATGAAAAATCAAGTGCATATAAGCACAATCTAATGAAGAAGATTTATTTTGAGTGTCCAGAGATATGACTGCTAATTTCCTCTTCTGGGGCCCAGACTCTGAAAGTACCTCTCTTTTGGGGAATGGCTGTGTGCCACTGGCTGGTATCACTGGCTGGTTGTGCCCATTTGCTGCTTCTGGCCTGCAAGCTCCAGTGTTTTCCTGTATTGACAAAAAGAGTCCTTGACCTACTTTTGGAGACTAAAGTCTGGTTCTCTTCTCAGGCTGATTTTGAGACCCATATTGTTTTATTGCATTTGTTGGTGTAACTGCTCTGTGTAAAGTAGAGAAAAGATAAGACAAGAAAACTACTGGAGACAACAAAGGGGGTTTTACTAATAGTGGTTTTGGGTTTGGAGACAGTTCCTGGTTCTCTGTTGTGCTGCTGCTATCAAGTTGCACACTGTTTTCTGCTGACCGTTCTGGATATTCATATTGCCCTGTAATGCCATTGACAGATGCAACAATACATCCTGACACTGGCAGAGAGAGGTCTAATTTTACTACCTAGAAAACATCAGTGAGAAGGAGTGAATTTTCACGGAACAGATTCAGGATATTTCCATTTCTTCTATGTTTATGAGAGGAAATGACCATTTTGCTCTGAATCAGATTTGCAGATGCTCCCTGGAACATTGTTCTTGATAAATTTGTAATGACAACATCTCGTTTTCCAAACCTACATTTTCTTGGAAGAAGTAATGCCATACTGGGCTATGGAAAGTAATCTGCCTGGGCAGGAAAAGTAAAAATTATACTAAGAAAAAAAAGAGGATAAGCATGTTTACAATGGGAATCCACTTATGAAAAAGGAGCATGACCTGTGGGTTTTCTCATTTCAAAGTTCTACTCTATGAAATTCTGTTTTTTCTTGTTGCTCAAATGTCAGTCATCAGACATCATCTTCTCATCAACTAATCATAATATAAAGATTATATTAGCCTATTTTTAGAATTACTGGGTTAAGAAAAACAACTATAATGGAAAAACAGTAGTGAAAAAAAATCAGACCTTTGGAGCTCATCTGGCTCTTCTTTCACTTTACAATTTAAAACTCTTGTTAGGGAAATGCATCTCAGGAGAAGTTCAGAACTCAATAGGTCCAGGATTTTATGAATTAACTCTGAGCATAAATTTTTAGTTTCAGAAACTAAATGCCAGCACATTGCATTGATTTAAACAACACACTCACCCATAATCCAGTGGGTTGACAGTGTAAGCAGAATTAGAATCATATCTCAAAACTAGCTGTAAACTAGCAACCATTTCATCTCTTCATGACACTGTCAATTGCCATCCTCCTCATGTACATCACCAATACATAAAATACTCCCATCTCATGGCAGTCATCTTAATTGAGAAAGCAGAAGCACAGGGAAGATATTGGCTCAAGAAAATGGAGACAGGCAAGTACGAACTTTCCATCATTCTGGATGCTGGTTATTTTTCCTCTTCTGAATTTTAACATATTATGGTTGGAAAATCATTATAGCAAGTAGCAGTAGATGCCATTCAGTGGATATTACATGACTGCTGGACACTTCTTCTAGATCCTTCATTAGAGTTTCAGCCAGTCTGTGTAATCATTTCTAATCAGTCTCATACCTTTTGTCTGCAAAAGATGGACTCTGGTGTCCATCCACTACAGCTTCCTACAGTGTAATGCTGATGTGTCAAATCAAAATATAGTGTCAGATTCCTTCCAAGTTTCCTGAAACTTTATCGAAAGTATGTTTACTCTCAAAGTAGTTTACTAATTCTGAAAAGTGTTGGAGTGAAAGACTTCCTCATTCAAGCCGTCAACCACATAAGAGAAAGAGCACAATTAGCAGTGACACAGCTATATCTGGCCCTGTCTAGAGTAAACTTCTAGGGATGAGAGGAAATTCAGTTTAATTTCCATGTCTGTTTAATTTCCACCTTCTTCATTAGAATAGACAAGAAGGATTCTAGTTTTGGACTTTCCAGCCTCATCTTAAGCCTGAGCTGTGAAGTCTCATGACCTTGAGCTTATTGAATGAGCCTGACAATGAATGACAGAGAAAGGCTTAGGGCAGAATTGCAATATATTTAGGTCAAAAGAGACTGAAGACTTGTTATAAGAAAAAATATAGTACTTTTTATTTTACACATTAGCATCCTTTGTTTAATGAGGCCCATCCATACATTTGTAGATGGTTTGGCAGGGCTGGAAGAGGTCTATAAAACCTGGACATTTGCACTGACACTTCTTTTTCTTAGTTTTTCTGAAACATTCCTCTTCCAATCACTATAATTCTTCTACATACAACTTCTTTTCATGGCTGATCATTTGACTAGAGTTATAAATATTGGAAAAAAAGGTCTCCAAAGGATAACATCTTTTTTGTTGTAATTTGTTTTAATCTCCCTGAGTCACATGGGCAAGGCAGAAAGCAAAGGCAGCGATAAGAGGGAAAGAAATGGTTCTCTGATTGGAGATGCCCTTTTAGCCACATAGTTTCAGTGGGAAGAGAGGACAGCAGAAACTGACAAAGGACTGCAGAACCAATCACAGGCAGCTGGTTTGTCAGCATAAGAAGCTGTACAATGGAAGGAAGTTATATCCTTGTTTGATATCAGATTGAGATCTGTGAAAAAGGGTGTCATGCTGCATGTATCCAGCTTTCCTCTAGGAAATTGGCAGCCGTTACCAGGAGTGAGAATTACAGGACCTGAAGGACACAAAATACTGTGTGATGGCTCTATTTATTCTTTTTTAGTCCGCTTTCACTGATTGGCCAAATTAGGTCTTTTATGCAATGGAGAGACTAATAAAGAGGTTGTTCTTCTTGCAAAACATGATAAATCAGAAGGAACACCTGGAATACCTTACAGCTAACAGAGGCCACGCCGATTTTCCATGCAAAGAGGGGTAGTGGCAAACTGGAAGCTACGGGAGAAACTTACATGTAAGGGCAGCAGCTTGGACAGCCAAGAAAATGGCAGCTAACATATCAGTTCATTTGCTTCATGACTGGGACATCATCTGAACTTCAGCCCAAGTTTAATGATATTTCAAATGAGACCAAAGCTGACACTTTTTCATTATTCTTGAAAATGAACCTTTTCCCCGATGCTCTCTTATGCTGGTAGATATTGATAAAGCTAAAAGCACCAAACTGACATCAGGATACTGATATGGAAATGGCTGGAGATGCAATAAAAATAGATTTTTTTTTTTTCTGGATTCACATGATTTGTTTTTGTAATATTTCAGTTATTTCAGTTACAAAAGTTTATCAGGAGAAAGAGATTACTTCCTGGGTGACCTAAGGACAAAAAATATGACATCCTAGAAGCGTCAGCTGATAATCATAAAAAAGTTTGAATCAAAGAAATTTTTAACTTTAGTATTTAAAATACTTTCTAATAACAATAGATCTTAATGTCTTTTTGATAAAAAAATCACCCTAAAATTCCTTTTTTTTTTTTCTTGAAAAACAACTTTGTAAGTTGTCATATCTTATAGAAAGTCTATTCTTACATTTCTAGAAT
>JAYRBT010000082.1:110519695-110532496 GCA_036023395.1 Myiotriccus ornatus
TTGGCTCAAAATGTGGAAGGGAGAAATTATCATCTGAATCTGCCTTTTGTCCCAGATGTATGGCACCAGGAAATCACAAACGTGAGAGAAGATGCTGTCAGCTTCTACTTATATCTCTTATTTGGCCCAGAAGGCAGCTAAGAAAAGTACTTTCCTGGACTCTCTGAGATGCAGTGGATGGCATGAGACTCAGTAGATACCTAGTACTTATTGCTGATCGTCATTTGTACAACTGTAGTGATCTTTTACCTCTGAGTATCTCATGCTTTTTGATGCTTTGAGTTCTGAGAGCTTATAGCACCAGTAATCATTGGGATCAAAAATTCCCCTTATGAAAGCCTTCAGTTAAACTGAACGTTGTTGCAGTCTGTTACATCTCCATAAATAGTACCAACATTTAACAGAGTGAAATTTTTCTTTTTTTGTAGCAATGTCTCAGTTTAAACTAACCTACTCTAGATTATTTCTCTAGAAATTTCTCTGTTTAGGTTGCACATATTACTATTTAATAATCTGATGCCTAGGCACTGGATGTTGGAACAAGATGACTACTTTTGCTGTGGTCCTGACTCTTACAGAGCCTGTAGTGGGCACAGTATCAGCCCAGTTTCTGCTGAGGTACTGAATTTAAGTACTTGACATCAGAATTTTACCTTTAAGCACACTTCAGCATTACCTTCAAAGCTAACTATAGTTGATTGCTCGTTATAGGTCCTTTACACATGTCTGTGAAAGGAGAAAAGCTTTGGGATCATGTAAGACACAATTTAAAATACCTAGAGGAATTTAAAATTATAGTGCTCAAAGCATATTAGATGTATGTTAGCATTTTAACACGACTGATCTTGTACAGAAAAAATAAAAGGATTTGATAGAATAATTTGAAATCATTATTCCTGTGTGCTGAAAAGGGCTGCCTTTTCTAAAATGCACTGATTTTTTTAAATCTTATTTTTTTTCCAGATAATAGTAAAAATCTACCTAGATTTTTCTCGCAGCAGAGATTCCTAAAATTCACCCTTCATTATTCATTGCTAGGACCCTCAGAAGTCCTAGCAGATCTTTTAAAGCCTATGGGAAGGGTCAGATTATGACTCATAATGACTGAATTAAAGTTTGTTATTTCCAAATTCTAGCCTGAATCTACCTCCTGTGTGTGTTCATAGAAGGGGCTATTAAGTACAAATTAGGAGTTTTATAAGTGAATGGGGCTTTACAGTAAATATGCCAATTTGGTTTATTGAAATTCTTCAGCTTGGAACACTTACAATTCCAATTGTAGTAAAGAACACTAACAGTAAATAGCAAGACACAGCAACATGCAAATTACTATTCAATACTTCAAAGGTAGTAAGCTTTGAGGCACTGTGCCAACAGATCAAGAAAGGGTGGGTTTTCTGACTGTAAATTATTGCACTGTAATTCATGCTCTGATAGAGAATGCAGAACTTGCAAGATCATTAGGTGAATGAGCTTTAAATATTGCCAAATCAAATACTAAGTTGATAACGTAGCATGGTAGGTTGGGATTCCTCCTCCCTTTGAATTTATAGCAAAACCAGAGGACAAATTATCTTCACCAACAGTATACCATGAACCTTTTGTGTCTAGACTTGTATGTTTTAACAGGAGATGATCTTAGGTGAAACCCTCAGGCTGCAGACATTGCTGGAGGATAGAAACTTTGGAAGTTGAATATGAATTCAATAATTTAACATTGTTAACACAGAAATCCTATAGTCTTTCAACATTATGTGTAAAGAAAAAGTGTAGACAGTAGACAGCTGTCACAGAAACATTTAAATTTAGTCAAACATAATGGTATCTGAGCTATCTTTAAATGCTCCTTTTGGGTTTTGGCTCAAAAATTTTGAAGCCTTCTTGATGCCTGAGTTTTGTGACTTTTATGAATGGAAACATAAGCAAGTCATACCAAACTCATGACTGCAGTCACATCTTTTTACACTGATGAAGCAGATTCAAGCTATTGTCCTGCATGCTTTTAGCTGAAAAGGAGAAAGTTAGTAAAGATGTTCCGCCTAAAAGGCCTAGATCCTTAAAGGTGTTTACAAACCAAATTTCTTGACTGGAATATAATTTCTTATAAAATTAGGCACTGGTGTTTCGGAGCTTATGGTGTTCATCATCAAAGTGCTAAAAAGTGCTGAACCAGTAGCAAAATAAAGCATTGCCTGAGCATTTTGCTCCTCTTTAACAGATCTGAAACTTTTTAACTGCAACCTTTCTACTGTGGATATAATTTCTGAGGTATGTTAAAGAAGAACTTTGAAAGCATGGTTCTTAGAGAGGTTGGTATCTAAAAAAGTAATTTTTGACTGAAAAGTTCCTTGTCCTCTAGTTGATCATACTGATAAGATTTTGTCCACATTTTTTTATGTTAACTTTTTTTCATGGTGCCATTCTGCAAGGGACCTCTCTCTCTTTCCAACGCAATTGTCAGCAAGTAGACCACTGTGTTTGAAAGGCAATATGTGGGATCACTGATAAAGACTGATGTTTCTCAGGTCTCATATGTCTCTGCCCAACTGAATGCCTTTGACCAGAATTTTGCATGCTCGCAGAGCAAGGGGACAGGTCTCAGAGCTGAGGTGCCTCTGAGTAGTTGAATTTAAACTTTTGCATGTGGAGAATAAATAGATAAATGAAGAAACCCTTTTTATTGTCTTATTCACCTTCTAATTATCTTCTTGCGGAGTTTAAGAGACTGGCAGAAGCATTCCTCTTTCCCTCCTTTTCAGAGAGTTTGTGTTTGCCAGAAAAAACAGAATTTGACATTTTACCAATATAACTGAGGGAGAAAATGGCAAAATTAAAACAAGACTAGGTTCACTCAGAGGCTACATTCATACTCGAGGGCAAAGAAAAGAGATATTCAACAGGAACTTGAAGTACATAAAACAATAAGCCTGAGGTTCTTAGCAAAGGCTTCTGGCACTTGAAGAGTCTAAGCAGTAAAGATTAATAAATGTGATTAATTAAATCAGACCAGATTTTGCTATAGGACACTGAAGTGTTTAGAAGCTTTCCCCTACAAACTTTAATTGTAGAAACTAAAGCAGCTGTATTATTTCATTAACTAGAATATGAACACAATTAATAGTCCACTAATTAAGGCACTTTTAGGAAAGCCTAAGGAGACTGGATGCTTAGACGTCATAGTCTGTGTTAGTGTGGAGAAAGTGATAACAAAATTGTAGGAGTGATTTAGATCAATAAATCATAGATTTCTTATGAAAATTGCTGCCTATAAAGACTTTTTCTCACAGTTCTGAGGTGAGATCTGTTTTCCCATCTCAAAGAGACATTTTTTCCTCGTGATACTTGGTATTATTGTTCATAAAAGGAATAAAGGCAGTATACCTACATCTTGTTGGTTGAAAACATCGTTGAAAACACCTTCATGTAGTATCTCTGTTCCTTTCTTCCTCACTAATAAGGAATGGGTAACCGAAAAAGCAAAGTAGATACTGTAACATTACTATCTTTTTGGAGATACTAATAAATAAATGATGCCCTGGAGGAGCAGAGGAGAAAGAAATACAGTGTCTGTCTTTTAAACAGAGAGAGAAAGAAGACTTGAAAAATTAAGTCCAGCTGGCCTCATATCAATACTGGGAAAGATACTGAAACAATTTACTAAGCAGTCAATTTATAATTACTTAGGGATGATAAGAAAAAGCCAATATGGATTTATCAGGAAAAAGAATGTCAGGTCATTCTAATTACTTTCTTTGACAAGGTAACTCTCCTTGTAAATAAAAGGCTGAAGTAGATATGATATATATTAATCTTGCATTTTGACCTATCCTCATACAGCTTTCTCACAAGCAAAGCACAGGAAAACGGCCTAAATGAAAGTACTGCAAAGTGGCTGAAAGTCAGTGCTTGGGAACAGCTGTGAGTAGCTCACTATTAAAATGGGTAGTTGGTAAATCCATTCTGGTCAGTATTTCGGATGACTGTATAGACTCATTACAAAATCTTGAATGTCCCAAGAACGAGGGAGATTGTAGGTGCTTTCTAAGTCATAACTAATATTAAAAGATATTGTGAAAAATGGGAAGAATGATCTGAAACCACTGAAATGAAATTCAATAAATATTAATGTGAAGCACTGTTTCCAGGGAGGGACAATCACACATGAACACAGAGCAAGGAGGAACTGGCCAGACAGCAGGGCTGCAGAGAAGGAGTCAAGGGTGATAGTGGAGTATAGACCAAGTATGATTCAGGAACATAATGTCTTTTTTGAACAACGATATCGTTCTGCGGTGAATTAAAAGAAATACTGTGTGTCAGGCAGAGGTAGGAGTTCCATCCTGCCTGGCACTTCGAGTTCTCAGCTAGAGAACTTTGGGCACCTCTTTTTCAGAGAGTTGCAGACAAATTGGCAAGTGTCCAGAAGAGAGCAACAGGAATGATAAGCGGTTTAGAAAACATGACCTGTGAGGAAAGATTGAAGGAATTGGGTTTGTTTAGTCTACAACAGAAGAGCCTGAGAGGGACATGATAACAGTCTTCAAGTATGTAGAAGGTTGTTGCAAAGTAGACAGTGATCAATTATACTCCAAGTCCACTGACAGAGCAGAGAAAATACGATTGCTTTAATTTGAAACGAAGAAGGTTTAGGCTAAATATTGGAGAAATCCCACAAAAATAAAAATCCTTTTATTACGCTTAGGATAACTAAGCACTTGGGCAAGGTATCTAAGAATTTTCAAGAGATTTTAAAGAATTAATGAATAAAATAAATAAAGGCCAGAGAAAATGCAGGTATTTTCAAAGCACAGGGATGAACTAGGTAAAGTTCTGGGGTTCCTTTTATATCCTCTGTTTTCTACAAAATAATCTGCTCTGCAAGAGTTATCTGACCCTGAGCTTCAGCAATGTAAGAATTAATGACTTTCCTAATTTATACTAAGGTAGTTTACTTTATGTCTGAAATTTTCTTCCGGTTTTGTTTCCGATAAAGGGAGTACAGTGATTCAAAAGAATTGCAAGTGCTAATCAAATAAAACAAAGACCACAAAAAGAACAACTGTGTGTGTTAGTAAGCCATTACTACCATTTTTATTACAAGTTTTTGTGAAGTTAAGCAAATGCGGCATTTAAACTTTTAAGTTTATCTCTTTAAGCACAAAGGCCATCATTGACCTAGTGGGTGTATTTATTTCTCAGACACCATTAACTTATGTTTCTGTTTCTGATGTAAGTATGAAATTTTCCCTATGGAATAGCAAATATGAAAACATTATTATCACCATCTGACATTCTCAGCAAGGAAGATAGCAGTGAAAGTGAGCTAAACCTAGACTGTGTTTCGTGAAGGCTGATAGACCGATATTCCCTTCTGCTGAATCTCCTTTGAGAGTGCTAAGTTCCAGCAAAGAGATGGCAGAACAAGTGAGAAAAGGTAGCATCTGAAACCATGACAGGAAGATCTGCCAGGGCCAAGCTGCCAAAAGCCTGTGGCTGAGCTCTTGCCATGCATTCAGGCAGCATAAAAACAAGGTGGCCAACTCTCTCTTGTTGCTATTTTTTCACCATCCATTACAGTTATTTGTGATTTATAGTTCTGAGCCTTATTTCAACACAGGTTAGCTAAGGGAAAGGAGATACCTATTTGTTACAGGTTAATACCTACAGGTAGTACTCAAAGGGACCTCCTAGGTCACAGAACCCAGTCCCTGTTACTGCAAATTGTCAGGTGTATAGTCCATCTGTTCAATGAGAGCTGTTCTAAAGCTCACTATGAACAGCAGTACGAAGCTCAGCCAAGTGCACATCTAGCATTTCCCAGCTGGGACTGCTGGTCAAAAGCAAGGAAGGAAGTGATAGATTAATATTTCTCATTTCTAGGTTTGTATTAAACTGATTAAACTATTGGAGGGAGCCAAGTTAAAGGGGTTAGGAAAGCATCTCAATAAACAACTAATAAGAAACATGAGAAGAAAAGTTTTGTTTATAGCTAATAGATAGCTGACATCATTTGGTATCAATCCATCTATATTTTTAACTGCACGTATGTGCATGAAATTACAGTTAGGAGTGGGTAAAATTTTGGTTAAAAATGCTTTTCACATACATTTGCATAAACTTTCCATCTGATCTGGATAGACTCCTTAAAATGTTGTATCACCACTTCCTCTCCCTCCAAGGATTATGAAAGCCCCAACAAATATAGCATCTATATAGTGTATCACTGACAAAAGAGTCAGTAATAAAAGGGGGTTTCCAAGCCTGAGCTTGTGTAAGGCTTTCCTCCTTTCAATGCCCTCCCAAACATCTACTTTAGCCTAACTGTGAGAAACCAGCCATTTACAAATTATTGGCTGGACAAAGTTACAGTTTATCCACCCTCAATTATTACAACTTATTACATACTCAGTTCAGAGCCACAGCCCTAAACTTTGCTATTTTAATCTGCAAATTCCCCAGAAATTGTCCTTTTACCTAGTGTATCACCAAGTATCACAAAACTGCTAGATATGACATTTGTAAATCACTGCACTTACCCACCATGATTCTGAAAGCATCCCTACCATAGTGCAGTGGAGTAGGTATTCAGGTGGACTTTCAGCTCTCACCTTTCTGACCCTTCTTGAAACCCCTCACTGAACCGCATATTTCAGCTCCTTTCATTGTCTTTTCCTTGGTCACTGTCCCTAGACCCACCTTTCTCTACATGTTTTTATCCATTTTTTAGCCATTTTTATCCATTTTTTAGCCATTTTATCCATATTTTAGCCTGTTGGCCTCCCTAGAGTGGAATTCATTCTCCCTCCCAGTTTAGCTGGCTATTTCTTCCCTCCACGTGGACTGCAAACTACTTCCCCCCATAAAGTGACAGCACCATATTCCTCAATCAGATCTGCTAGAGCTAATGAGATGACATGTAAAGGTATAGGCACCAGTGTTATTCATGACATTTTCCTTTTACATACTGTTTGGTACAATGTCCTTCTCTCCAAGTAGTCATACCCAAAAGGCCTTCGAGTATCTGAGTAGCTGTGTTTACGCTGATAAACGTCATGTGCAGGGACTGTTCTCCTGTCCCTGTCACACGGTGTGTGGTGCTGTGTCTCTTCTGAGCATATGGTTTCCCAGTAGATCTAACATATTAATACTACTTTAATTGATTTTTTTCAGGTATGCTCAGTAAGGTGAGGGCTCTGTTTCTGCCTGTAGGAATCAAGGTTCCATAGTGTGAAAACTGTGGGCTTGTGTTTCATGATTTGGTGCAAAGGTGTGTAGAGATCTTTGAATGCACCAAGCCTGTGCAGGTAATATTAGTGGACAGTACAGACTCTAATCTGTTGCAGTGTCACCCACATCATCTGCTGGGAGTGCTCCCTGTGGCATGTGCTCTCCCATCAGTCATGCCTGGGCGTTGTTACTGAAAAGTGGTAGTTGTCACAGGCCAAAACTGTGCCAGAAGAATTATTAATAAACAAGTAAAATGAATAATCATAGTTCAGTGATCAAGTTCACTCTCTGCCCTTGATTTATTTAGTGGTACAGATATAGTCTATGTTTTAGACATGCTGTACAGCTTGTTATCTGTTTTATTTTTGCTCTTATGTACTAAGGCAATGTGTAACATATCAGATGCTAACGTCTTTTTAAGGTATTTTCAACCACAAGTTCTTTTTTTTTTTAATGATAATAATAACAACAATAATTAAGAAATGAGTGCCAAATGTAGCTCATATTTTGCGTGTTATATCTATTCTCCAAATCAGACAAATGTCCTGTGCTAGGAAATAAGAAGCAAAGGGTGGCAGAGTTCATGGACAGTAACTTGCTTTGAGTTGGAGACCTTTCTAGACATGTTTATTATCATTTTGTACTGATTCAACTGCAGGTTTAGCAGCAAAATAAAAAGCTGTCTTGTTTAAAGGAAGATGTAACTCATTTTATGAACAAGAACCGCAAACAGCTGCTTCCATATGTTGCTAGTATCAGGAAAAATTCTTTGTTAAATGGCATCTTTAAGATTAAACTCTGTGCTGAAAATAAACACAACAAAAGTGTGAGATGATTGAGGAGAACAGTGACCCACTCCAGGAGAAAATACACTTTGTTTCAGCTGATGATGAATCTGCATGACCCAGACAGAGCATTCCAACATCGACTATCGCTATGTTCTGCAGTATTTTGACATGTAATATAAATGTCTGTGATAAGGGGCAAAACGCACATTGGGCCATCTGTGCTGGTTTTAAACCTGTTTGTCCAGCTTTGGGATATTATAATTTTTTTTTTTTATTATTTTTTAAAAGTGAATTTTTAACATAGTTTGGACCTAACTCTGCTTTTTGTAGCATCTCTATTAGAAAATGTTTTAAGTGCAACCCTCTGTTAGCCAGATTGAAACACAGTTCATGCAGGTATCATCCTGCTCCCTTTGAAGTTGAAGGAAGACGCATCTGCCTTGAATGAGAGTGGGATCAAATCACCTAAGCAAATGGTTGATTAATCAGACAGTGCCAAAGAAGCCTAGTATGGTTTGAGACCTTCTGTAAAAGAGGCAAAGCCAAAGCTCTGGCTTCAGTTTTAATGATGAAGTGTTTTCCTTCATAATGGCTAGACTGTGAATCTCCTGTATGCATTCTCAAACCCTCAGATTTACTCTTAGTCTTAGGAATCTTTCTTCTCTAATAAATCCGTAAAGAAAAGTGAGATTTGTAAGCCAAAGTAGGACTGTCCAGTTCTCCAAGTCTGCTCCTGTAACCTTTGATCACATGCTGTTTGTAACATGAATTTTATGTACACATTTTACATGGGGAAAATTTTGTTTCAAAAGTGCTGCTTGAAAATTAGTGTAGAGATGCTTGTCCAGAAACATACATGTGCCACTTAAATAATCTTCATGATCCTTTTTCCAGCCATGTTCAAAAGGTAATTAAATTTGATTTAGTATTATTGGTTTGCAATATTTTGATGATATACAAAATACGGTTTTGTTTGTCTTTTTTTTTTCTTTTACTTTGGCAGACATATATTTACTTTTTGTTCTGGATGGGCGGAAAATCTTGAAAAGATGAGCCACCTACTGACAGTGTAGAGAGCCTGAAATAGTAGCTGTCATGGGTTTGAGTTTCCATTTCAGCCTCACATTGATTCTTACTCTGGTGCCCATCTCAGCGCAACGTGCTGGATGGTTTCTTCAGGTCCCTCCTAACCCTGCAGTTCTACGAATCTGAGATTTCGGAATTGTGTACAGTCACAATATGTCGCCCTGTTATGGGAAACCCCTCCCTGAGTGCGTTAAAGGCACTACTCTGCAGCTGTTTAGCCATAGCTAAGATATTCAATCACTTATAGATGATCACAAGCGACATATTTATTACTGTGGGTTATATTGTCTGCCTTCTTTCGTTTTGCAAGATTTTTGCCTGTCAGTCTTTCTGGGTTTCATGTCTATGCAACCAAATGCATGTCCTTTACAGCTGTCCCATCTGAATTGAGAACATACATTTCAGGCTTGTATGTATCCAAGCAAAGTGAGCAAAGGAGAAACCAAATGTTGGCAACTACTGCTTTCTGTGTATCCTACGGAAGATTTATCTGGATATACAGTTTTGTGCTGGTTTAAACAGGGAAGTGACATTTTAAAAAAATCCACTTTGGGGGATGTTATTGAAAGAACTTAAATGCATGTTATGATTAACTTGCCAAAGCTACTAGGAGTAAACACATCCTTAATGTAGACTAGGACGTCTTCACATAAAACTCTTTCCCACATCCCCCTCCCTCCCCTCCACCTCCCAAGTTTCATCCTAGCCTGAGGCAGTAAAATCCGTAGGGTGGGGGTTTCCTTAAACACATTGTATATGAGAGTATGTGACTTATCATCTCTGTGCCTCATTTACAGTGAGACTTAGCAGCTGCTTCGCAACCATGTGATACATTGAGCTTTGTATAATAGTTCACTTGAAGGTCTTTGCACAGTTCAGGCATGTCAGCTGAGTACCTTCAAGCAGTGCAGGGACTTGTAATTAGAGTGGCCTGCGGCTGCTTGACTTTCTGAGGGGCTTTGTCTTCCCCGTGTATCCCAGTGGCATTCTGTTTCCAGAGGCTCACCATCCAAGTGCTCCAATGTGGGCTCAGCGGGCGGTAGGGGGGATCCAAGGTATGTCAGGAACTGAAATCAGGTATGAGAGTTCAAGCCTAGACAAAGGTCTTATTAGTCATTTGAACACAAAGCATGCAGCACCTTGCCTCTCTGCTGGATCCCACAGCAGGTAAAGAAAGAACTGCCCTGTGCTTTACCTCAGAGGAGTTATGCCCCAGTCCCTTTCCAAAATAAACAATCCACTGTGTTTATCTGTAATGACTTTTGTCACTTCAAGCAAGTTGGCTGATGCAGACATTCTTGGGAGGATGTCAAAGGAAGAAACATACTGTTTTCTAAGTCGGCCTTTAAAATGACTGCATCATTTCTGCAACACTCTGAAAGCTTTATATCCTGCCTGCAAGTTCTCATCCATCTTTCTGTGAGCATTTTTGGAAGCACAGATTGAGCAATTTAGAAGGGATAGACTTGAACTTCCTATTTCTGCCATTCCATTTCTGTTATCCACTAAGACAGAGGAGGAAAAAAATAAAAGAACAAAGCACATGTTTATACAAAAGACCACACCTTAGGCCACTCAAATTTGCAAGAGCATGTTGAATACGCAAGAACTTTAAACAGCATATCGACAAAGCATTGCTAAACCAGCTGTTCTAGGAAACAGAAAATATGCTTTTACCTCATAAAAGGGTTACTTTTGAGAGTCGGGGTAGAGCGAAAGGTTCCTCCCACTGTTTTCATCTGTTACTCTCCTGCCCTGAGTCTGTAGAAAGTATAAAACAATTTGTAAGAAATGACAGGTCTGACTGACTGCTCTTGTACCTCTGTCTCATGGCTCACAGAGGAAGAAATATGTCTCGTGCCCATACTCACTGCTACATGAGACTTTTTTTTTTTTTTTTCCTGCAGAGATGCAGAGAATCACCACTGCGTTGGACTGGATTTCACCAGGCACAACAGTTCTCCCTCCCCACCACTTCCTACACCCACTTCCTGCTGCACCTGTCTGTGCTGTTCCATCACCTTCAGAGGGGTAGAGTGTGGTAAGTTCTCACCAAAGTGACTGAGGGGGACACACAAGTGACCCTCTTTTCAAATAAATCTGAACTGTCAGTTTTTATGAAAGAAGAAATAGATTCCCTGTCAGTACTTCCAGGAGGCACATGTCTCATCTGTGCCTCATTGGAAGAGCAGTGCTGAGGGAATCACACGCTCATACCCACCACAACATATAGCCCTTGTGGCTATATTTATGCCTGTAAAAACAAAAGAGGGCCATGGATCATCCTCTGGCCCTAAGCCTGCTCAGGGTCTATCTTTCTCAGGGCAGAAGGGGCTGGTGGACTATACTTCTACTAGTAAATGAGGTGGCTGGACTAAAAAGAAGTGGATTGGCAGAACTACTATATCATGAGGCTGGTTCTTGTCTCTGAGCAGTGCCCACCGGCACCGTCAGACATTTGCCAGAGATGGTCAAGAGGTCATTGTGGTCCAGAGACCATTCCCAGTAGGCCAGCTGGGTGCAGCCCCCCTCTTCTAGTGGGACGGGGGTGCTCTTCCTCTCCAGATGGCCTCAGAGCCAGAGACCAGTCCTGGGCATGCTTAATTACCAGTATGAGTAGTGGGACTTTGCACTCCTGCAACTCAGAGAGTAATCTGGGGTTTCCTCTGGGCCATGGGGTGTCTCTCTGACCCTAAGACATAATTACCATGTTACTCTTGGCTATTCAGTTCTAAGTATGGGAAATAGCTGAGGGCTATGTTGCAAGAAAAAATCAATGTTTTTGTAGCACAGATTGAATGTGTTTGCTACAAACCCAGAGGTGTGCCAGCAGGGCATCGGGAGCACTCTGAAGGTCAGTGTCTGCTGGGATAGCAATGGAGGCACGTGGAAGGTGAACAGAGATAAATGTGGTGCCATCTTAGCCACACTGCCCTTTGGAAGTGGTCCCTGGGGGGAACTAACCCAGTGCTTCCTCTAGCACATGTGCTACCATCTGCTGATGCCTTTGCTGCAGCAGCTTGCTATATCTCACTGTTTTTTCTAATGTTGCTTCTGCCACCACTGCCCTGCCTCTGCCACCACCTCCTGTGAGCCAGGCAGCAGCAGACACACGGACACACTTCAGACACACAGGTTCCCTTTAGCTTTCCATGTGGTTGTGTGAGCTCGGACCACAAGCTGGGCTTGCTAGGCAGTACAAACCTGACATCAGGTTTATGCTGCTGGCACTTCAGTTAACAGCTGGGTTTGCTTCCAGCCTTAAGCTCCTTGCAGTCGTGGGTGAATTGCTTGCTAGAATAAAGCTGGCTAATTTAGCACTAGTTTTGGAGTGTCTATGCTGTGTTTTTGTCATGTCAGTCTAAACAGAAACATTCAGCAATCTTGCTTGGGCTTTTCTTCTGCCTCTAGAAAAAACAGACTAGAAACAGCCCAAACCACTGTGACTGTTTCACTAGATATGGGGTTTGGATACTGCAATTCACTCACACTAATATTATTATTTATACCCTCCAATAAAACTCAGTAATTTTGAATAGATTTTTGGCCTGGCAGATCCCTTGTATATCCAAAAATAGGGAAGCCTGATTAATAAATTTCCCTGCCTGTCCTGAGTTTGTAACTGAAAGTTTTGACTCTAAGCTTTGGATTCTCCCTAGTATTTTAAAATCAGTATCTTTTATTACCTTGAATGTTTGGA
>JAYRBT010000082.1:110532596-110572423 GCA_036023395.1 Myiotriccus ornatus
TGAAAGTTTTGACTCTAAGCTTTGGATTCTCCCTAGTATTTTAAAATCAGTATCTTTTATTACCTTGAATGTTTGGAAGCTTACCTGATTACCTATGACATAGGAATATTGTCACTTGGCCAGTTTTCCTGTAAGAGATAATATTTTATGAAATTCTGCCTATGAAGTGCTGAATTCTTTCTTGTTTTTAAGTGCTCTTGGAAATAAGCATTGTATCAAACTCATCTCAGTATTAAACTTCGAGTTTCCCAGGCACAGGACTCATCCAGCAAGCTAGCATCCACCTCATGTTCTTTTAACACTGAACATGTCTGTGATTGTACTCTCACTGGTGTCAGTCACAAAATCCTATTGATTTAAAAGAAAGTAGGATGGGGCCCAAAATGCTAATTCTGTTGACTTTCTCTATGGGCTTCAGTTTAACCCTACAGCACTAAAGACCGTTTCATTTCCTATGGCCCAACTTTATCTCTTCATCTCAATACTCCAAGTTTACATGACTCCCTTTTTCATCCCATCAACAAAGAATTATGCTGAATTACAGCTTTGTTACTAAAGGGGAATTGTGTGTTTGAGGTATATTTTTCACGAGGCATTTTGGCCAAGTGGATGAGGTATTAATATGAGAAACTATAAACAAATCTCAGTTTTCTAAACTGCGGATAGAGTGATTGGCTTAATTTGTTTCTATACACTGCCATCTTGAAAACTAAACTGAAGCATCCAAATTAAACAGGAGATGTAAATATTAGCCAGATGTTCCCTGGTGTCAGAACTCCTTTTTTTTTTTTTTTTTCCTGTTAAATGGGTATGCTTTTTTGCATCTAACATAATGACCTGTGTTTTAGATTTTGGTCCTGGCCTAATGGCTTTTTATCATATGATTATGATATCATCTAATCATGTAAGCGTCATGAGATGCTGTTCAGCTTTGCCGAAGCACATGAGTGTCAAACTGCTTAGTTTAGGCTGAACCATTTGTCTGACTGTCTTAATGTGGGGAGTGAATGTGCTGTTAATTTAGGAAATGCCAGCTGAGGCTGAGGGTTTAGTGAGCCAAGCAAAACAGAGCACTGACCACAGATTGAAACATTACAGAGTTCCTTAATGGTTCTGTCAAAAAGAAATATAACTCTTTTTTTTTTTCCCCTACAGAAGTTGCAATAGTCTTCTGGTGCAAGTAGCAACCAGTAGGGTTTTAGCATTGATAAACATGGATGGAAAAGACAGGCTCTTGACTTAGCTTTTGGTTAATGCTTTTTCCTGAAGACATTTGTTTGAGTTTGATGATAGTGAAGCTTTTGGTTCCATTCCTCACATTTAATATTATTAGGCAAATGACTACAGCTAGCAGTAAATCAGGATTTAGAAGACAAAACCAGAAAATTTTCAATATAATTAAAATTGTAACACTGATTTTATGAATTTAATGCAAATGAGGAAAGGAAAATGACAGCTCTTTATTCTTTTTTCTGTTACCACAATACACTTGGTCATAAATACGGCCTTTTAAAATTTCCTTTAGTGTAGGTCTGGATTTTTGAGGTACTGAGAACACCTGAAGAGCCTTGAATCTCCTGCTAAGCACTGACAATTAAACCTTCATGAATTTAACCTTGGAGCTTGAACAGTTATGGATTCTGCTGAGAGGGTTTTCTGCAACAGTCTTACTGTAAGACCCCTTTGTTCCTGAGTGGCACGTCTTCAAGCGCTCTTGCCATCCCCTGTCTTTTGCTTTAGTGTTGTTTTTTGTTTACTAATCTCTTTGAAACATTGCTGAGCTTGGTTGGGACACGAAATCGTTTTGTGATGTCAGCTTAGCACCCCAAGGAATTTGTTGGGTGAAAGAGAGAAAGCTTAATAAAGAAAACTACTATTATCATTCTTTATCTATCCAAAACTTTGTTAGAGGAAAGAGGCTTGCCTGTGAACTCTCCTCTGCAGAAATTCTCATCACTTAGGCCATTTAAAAATAGACTGGACAAAGCACTAGGGAGCATGCTGCAGAGGGCAAGCCTGCGCTGTTAGTGAGAGGGCCTAGATGACTTTCCCATATCTGAGCTATTTTATTGTGACGAGGTAATATGCTACCACTGTGTCCTCTAAGGCAACAAAAAAAGAATAAATTAATCTCAAATGCACATCTGCCCTGATGTTTCCACCACAGTCAAGCATCTGGAAATGACCAACTAACGATATTGCTATTAGTGAATTGCAAGATATCCTTCATAGTAAGGAACACCAGTATTTGAAAGTAAAGCTTTGAAGGTCCTCCCAGATTATGGGGGAGCATTTTCCAAATCATCCTGTGAAAATTATATAAATGGTCTCTTTTCCCCTTCTCTGACAAAAGGTGTGAATTACCTCCAGTGACATTGCCTCCATCCATCTTGCTGCTACATGAAGTATTCAGCTCTGTGAAACAAAGGAGGTGGATGCCACTTCCACTCCCAGAAGGTTCTCATTTCATTCCAGTATCAGGCTTTATTTTGGTTTATTACTTTATTACAGGGAGTATTTGAAAGAGATCAGGCTGTGTTTCTCATAGAGGAAAGCATGTATCTGTTGAAACAAGTGCACCAGAAGGAATGGATCAAAATCTAAAGAAGCCTTTAATTTCAGTTATTGAAGGCACTTTATATGCTGAAAAGCATGTTTTATAGCACTTAAAATAAGCAGAGTGAGCCTTTAAAATCTTGATGTTTGTTTGGCCTCATAAGTTATGCAAGAGGTCATCAGTGGGTTTGAATTTTGAGAGGCCCCTGATACAGCTGACTGAAAAGATGGGATTTCATACCGATGAATTAACCATTCTGAACAATCCCAAACATGCAAACCACCATAGCTGGATTAGCAAGATGTGCTACAGATGAGTAACTTGTCAGACCTCTCACAACCTCCCTCTCTCCTTTCACATGGTCTCTCTTTGTTTCACATCTAAAATGATGTTTTAAAAATCTCAGCGGCTGGGCCCATCTCTTCATATACCCAGCAAGATCTGTGCTCCATTACTGGGGACTGTAGCTCCCAGTTCCTCAGTAGTCTTAAGGAAAAGCACCATCATTCACTGGCTGACCAGAAGTGTGTTCAAGTCATATTTAATCTTTGTTTATGTTACCTACAGAATGTGTTCTGAGATAACATGTTGCATCTCCTAGACCCGGAGTCCCCAGAAACCCCAAAATATAGCTTCCAGTCAAGTCGGTTTTATTACACAGTGAAGGAAGTACTTGATTTCCCCCTGTATATAGAGACAGAATGTTTGTTTTCCGTGTCATATTTTGAAATGTCTATGCAATACAATTCTTTTTATTAAATATTTTATTTTTTTTTTAGTAATTCAAACTGTAGTGGTAGGACAAGGACTAATGGATTTAAACTGAAAGAGGTGAAATTTAGGTTACATATATGGAAAAAATTCTATACTGTGAGAGTGGTGAGGCACTGGAATAGGTTGCCCAGAGAAGTTGTGGATATCCCATCCCCAGCAGTGCTCAAGGCCAGGTTGGAAGGGGCTCTGAGAAACCTGATCTAGAAGGAGGTGTCCCTGCAAACGACAGGGAGGTGGAGCTAGATAATTTTTAAAACCTGTGCCAAACCAAACCATTCTATGATTCTATAAGAATGCTTCAAGAATCAGCTTGTGATTAAAGTGTGATGAGACTGTCCCTTTAACTGCCTTGCTATTCTACCTTTATTTCTGCAATACTAATTTTTACAATGATAGCACTTCTACTATCCCAGGTTTGAAATCACAGCAGCTGTATATCAGTGTTTCACTTAAGTGTTATTAGTCATGAAAGGCTGCTATCACCAAACCCCTGTGATAACAGAGACTCTGTTACAGTATCACTGGTTTCACATAGAAGCATTTACAACTCAAAGATAAACCACTGCATAGGAAAAAAAACCAACAACAACAACAAAACCAAACCAAAATAAACCCAATCCCAAAACTCTACCCAAAAAAACAAACCAAAACTCAAATACGTAAGGAATGAAGGTCCTGTGAGAAAAATAGCATAGATATGTGACTAACATAACGTTGACCTTCATCACAATGACATAACACTTGTGCCTATCACCTTGGGTGACTCCATAACTGCCCAAAGTGGAAGATGTAAAACAGTCTCACTTACATATCTCCCCAGCATGCACCAAAGCCAACCAAGTTAAGTCTCGACTATTTTCTGAACCTCTCCAAGATAGGAGTTGAAATCCATCCAATTCCAAAGGGCTGAAACCACTTCAATGAAGGTTTTTGTGTTCCCCTGGTTCTGGGGCTGAATGCTGCAAAGGAGCCAAAGGCCATGGGGAGGACTGCAAGCTCTTAAATTACCTACATCTTCTAGTTTCAACATGCTGGACAAATGGTATGAATTATCTACAGGCTTTATTATAGCTGTAATCTACATTGCTGCCCAATGCTCCATTCAGGCCTTGGAAGCTGGATTGCAGAGATTTTTAAGTGTTTTGGGGGCAATGTCCTGGAATGACCTTCCAAATAGGTGGTAAATAGAAAAGACTACAACATTGCCAAGAGAAGACTTTTTTATATTTAGAGAGAAGACAATTCAGGACTTAAAAGTGAAAGCTTGTAAGTAGGAGATTTACTGGTATTCCCAAGGGGATGTGGGATTTCTATATGTTGATTATTTGGTTTATATCATATTTATGGTGGCCAGGAAGGAATTCCCATTTCCTCGTCTCCCTTGATGCATACCTTGGCCTCTAGGTTGTTTATTTATTTGCATTCGTTTGAAGCATTTAGTGACTGGCCATGGCTAGAGACAGGTGAATGGATGAACTAATATCAGACTTCAGGTGCTTGCATGGCTGTGGTCTTTACACAGCATCAAACCCATGTGCCATTTTGGCATCAAAATCCCTTGCCCTCTTCCCACAGGTTGTACTGGCACAGACTTTTCAGTGTTTATGTTTTGCTTCCTCTATTGTGGATTTAAAGCCACAAATCACCTATTCTGACAAGGACTATGGGTAATGGCAATGCCTTTAGTTGACCTCTTCATTCTCTTGTCATATTAATCATCGTGACTCTTAGTCTCTTTCTATTCATCTTACTTTGCTATAGAATTATAAGAACTATTCGAAGTGGATAAAAATACAGAAAGGCCTTTTGTTTGCCTGCAGTTTCTGAAACCACTTTATGTTTTAACACCATGAAATCTGTACAAGAAATCCCTATAATTTGGAAACTTCACAGTATCCCTACGGAAAGTATAAACCTCTTCCACTTTTAATATAAGAGACTTAACTGTAATTTGAAAAAAAATTCTCTGAGAATCTTAACTAGTTGAATAAGGCAGAATTAATCTATTCGTTATTACTACTTCTTTGGCTGTCTTACAAAAATATAACAAACACCACTGATCTTAACAAAGACAACAGGAGTTCAGTATGAGATACAGAAAATGATGAAAACCAGAAAACGTTTTGTTATATTTTGCAATGTAAAATACTATTAGAAGTTTGTCCCTGCAGTATGATATTAATTGTGGGCTCTTAATGTCCTCTACCTGGAACTTCAGGACTGGAGGCTGTATATTCCTCTTCAGAAACCGTGAGGGGAGTATAAATATGTCATTGTCTCACACAAAGGGATACATAGGCTCATAAAGTTTACATTTACATTTGCCAAATTCACAAAGACTCCTGCAGCAAGGCCACAAAAAGATTGTCAGAGCTTCCAGGTGCCATTTGACTGCTACAGACACAAAACTACACTTCTTATGACTTAAGCCAATAATTACATCAAGAATATGCTTGTCAGCAAGAGCTAATCAAGGTTTTTGTGAGTTTATGTCTCTGAGGCTACTAACTAACATTTAGAAATTACTGTGGTAAGTTGCCATTAGGACTGTACTGAAAAATACAGCAAAAGCTTTAAAAAGCATATACAAATAGGTACATGTATGTACATTACAGTAAAAAATAAATCATATTGCAAGACAGAAGTGGGGAGTTTTAAGTTCTGATAACTGAAGGAATTTGAGATTACTACTGACAGTATTTCCTTCTTTAATAAGATCACAGGAGTATAAATAGAGGTGACATATTGCTTCACTGAGAACTATAAAGTCCAGGTCTGTCTTATGCAGTCATTTGCAGCAGTTGCTTGCAGATGGGAAAATGTAGGAGTAAAGTGAGGAGCTGCAGACAAATCTTAATATTTGCCCAGTGTTCCAGGCCTTAAGGTTTAAGAAGCCTATTTTTAAACTTAGTTTCTTTGAAAAACTGAGACTTGCGACTAATGCTTGTCATTATGCTGTAATGATCTGTCTTCTTGCCAGAATCAGAGTTATCCACCAGAAATTGTTCTACATGTTTTAAATCTGTTTTTTCTCTTTTCCTAGTAAAGCCTACAGTCTTCCCTAGTTCATAAGACATTAAAAACAACTGTCTCTGTCCAAGCTGACTGCTCCTGGCAGCCTGCTCAGGGAGCTTGGAGTGTCAGGAGCCACTGTCCTTCTGCTGATACTGCTCATGCATCTCCTTGCTGGACAGTTTGCTTAAGACTGGCCAAATGGTCTGGGTATCAGCAAAGTGCATTGAAAGGCTGAACTAATACAACTACCTTCAAGAGAAAACTATAGGAAAAAAAGGGAAAATGCTCAGGGATACTTAGCTAGGTACTACTCCATGAAGGGAGTAACAGAATATAAATGAGAGAAGCAGACTGGTAAAAAGCACAGCTGAAATGTTCTTCCTATCTTGACAGTGTTAGGGTCCCAGATACCAGTTCCTCTTTTCTTTTTCTCTCCCTTGTTTGACATACAAAGATTTGCAACAGTGAAAGGGCAGCTAGGGAGAAAAAGGCTGTATGTAGATAAGGAGAAGACTTGTATGGTAGAAGCACTGTAGTCTTGATCAATCCCTTATCTGCTGGGAAATAAAATGAACAGAAAGATGCATGCTAAATTTGAAACAGGGCTCATACTTGTTCCAGTTTACAAGAACTGTTCCAGATTAAATGGTCTGTTCAGACTTGGAGATTACTTTGAATGGAAAGAAAAAAATAGGGAATATTGCCATTTTTTAAAAATACACTAACTGTGTTGGGTTTGAAACTCAGAAAGAAAACTGAAACTGTGTGTAAAATATCCCTCAAAATACCTTAATAAGCTAAGTAAAGTGAATTTAGCAGTGATATAAAGTGATAAAAAATAGCAATAGAAACATTTCAGGGAAGAGAAAGTATTAGTTCTCCTTGGCTTTTCAAGACCTTGTTTTAATAATGTGCTTAATGGTCTGCATACACTTAAGTACATAACTTAAGTGAATTTGGTCTAAATAAAATAGCTGGCAATAAACAGCAAAATGTTTTCAGAAATAAATCAAGAGTTGTTTAAGATGGTTATTGTCGGTCACGACAAGGTAACTCACTGTAGTTGTCAGTCTCCTCAATATTTTTTTTATCCTGATTTGATTCTGCAAAAATCATTGGGCTTCTCTACCTTCTTGCCTAAAGAAGCAGTTCTCATATATTTTCATGCTCCAAGTTTTGCTCTTGTTCAAATGAAGGATGAAAACTCAAAACAACTACAATTTCACACAGTGTTATTACAAAAGTTTATGGGACTGGGACTAAATCTGCACTTCTGCAGTCAGTTGTGGCCACATTAGGGCCATTATCAGCTCAGGCAGTTACTGAAAACACTAAAATCAAGTTTTGCGCTACTTGTCCTGCTGATGTGTTTACCAGGCCATATTATCTCCTCTGCATGAATCCAGATATTGGGGATGCTGTTGCATGGTCATAAAGAAAGAAAACCAAGAGAACAAGAACTACCTCCTTCCTCTCTATCTCACCCTCCCCCTAGCTCTCCCCCTCTGATCTTCAGTGAGCTTCTTTTAGACAGAGGCATAAAGGCAAATCTAGTTTTTGGTTATATTGTTGTGTGTCTGGTTAAACCCACTGCCATCATGAGAGATATTCTGGTTTTACACTGTTATAGGAGATAGTAAGTTTTGGCAACAACCTTTATGTAGCCATGTCCCATAGTGTAAACAGCTTGCTCTTATGCAAACAAATTACAAAATTGTGTATAGAGTAAGAGAATCCCTGCTTTTAAATTGTCATTCTCAGGAAAAGGAATTAAGTCATCCAACTCGGATATGTGTAATTCTTGAATTCTTCCAATTTGCAACTTTCTGTGTAAACTTGAGTTTCCTTGTAGAGATACTGTTCTCTCTAATTGTTTTCTTCTTGAGGATATAATTTTAAAAGATCATACTGCATCTAGTCATCTGCACCATCTGATGCAATTTAAGAAAAAAAAAGAAAGACCATTAAATATAGTTAACACAGCTTGGTTTTGTCTTCTTGTTACTTCCCTAGAGGCAATGGAAAAGGAGCCCAGAAAACAATTTGTTTATTATAAGCAGGTCAGTCCTCCGGGGGATTCATGGAATCACGCAGTGGGAGAGGACAATCATGGCACTGAAATGGTGGGTAATTTTATTTGTTCCACTTGATGGTCACAGTGGCATCATGCTGGCCAATTACTCTTGAGTCAGCAGGTTTCAGAGGTTAAGACCCCCTTGTGGGTTGCAGCACCGCAGGCAAAGTATTCAGGCCAGATTGAAAATGTTTCAACAGCAGAGACGCCAGCCGCCTTCTCCCTTGGAGATCTCCTTTTTCAACTGTGTACGAGACATACATGTGATAAAATAGGCATGTCTCTAGCATCGAGACAGCTTAATTATTGAGAGTGGAAAAAAATGCCAGCTTCAGATAAAGAAAGGAAGAAAATCAGCCAGAGAGACAGGCTACACTGAGGAGGCATGAAGCGAACAAATATTGCAAACTTCAACTGCAGGTTCCAAGGGAAAGATCATGTCTGGGAATAATCCTCATGCCAATAGTCTACTAGTGTTTCAAGGCTGCTGAACCTTTAACAATTTCATCACATTTTTCTCCAGTGGAAATGTTTTAAGCTACTTCTTCAATGATCTGTAATTCTAAGGGGAAAAACAGCAGCAAAGCGTTTACTTTACCAGTAGAACCTGCCACAAGCGATTGGGCAGAGACGGATATGAAATCCAAGCTAGCAGAAATAATGTGTGTGAGCATGTGTGTGAGGGAATTGGGCAGGAGAGTTGTCCAGGACAGGCTGAAATTGTTCCATTAGGCTTAGATGAAATTCATTAAGCGACTCACATTTCATTTGGATTGAGGTATGGGAAGCAAGGAAGTGGCATTTTATCCTCTTAATGATAATACTACTGTTATGATCTCAGAAACAGGGGAGGTTATTCTCAGGCTTAAACTCTGTTGTGTATGTGACATTTCAGGCTTAAAACATCTCAAGTGTATATTTCCTGTCAGAAATATTATGCTGTGAGAGCTATTCAATTTCTGAAGGATTCACTGGAGAGTTAATATCCATGCTTTAATTTTTTTTGGCTAGTATCATGCCAGCTTGCAGTTTCTGGAAAACATCTCAAGAATCTGAGAAGCAAGACATAGATGTATTATTATGATTAATAGTGGTGCTAATTCATCCAGAGCCTGTTCTTGAGAGACAGAAATGATCAGTGGGACTCTAAACTCTGATGTCTTGCTCTGAAGAACTGGATCCAATGACCTCTTAAGCTTAATATAAATGTCAGGCTATTTGAATTTGCAGAAGATATTGAAATGAAGTTGAATGAAACAAAATGTATATAATCAGGGTTTTACTCTTTAATCATTCAGCAATAGGAGGTTATAAGAAAACTTTGAATATGACAAATCCTGCAACTAACCTTTTCAGATCAAAAAGGATCTGAAAAATACTGGTGCATTGTTTTCTTTGGAAGTGATGTCCCAGAGAAAGAAGGAATCCAAGGCAGGAAGTTTTTCTCATCCTCTTAATTCCTCCAGCACCACTTTATATGACACAAACACTGGAAAACTCTCACAATGGAAAGTCCTCATGTTATGGATGTATCTAACCATGTGTTTGGGCATCAAAAGCGAAGCAAAGCCAAACTCAACCTGATGTAAATCAGATACATTTTACATTGCAGTGATTTCAACACTAGCAGAAAGTTAAACACATACTTGCTTAAGCTGCTTTGCTAAGCTCTGGTCACTGTGAAGGTGCACTTGTTACAGATGTCTAGTGAATAAAGGGTACACGAGACTTCATTAAATATTAAGAAAATAATTTTAAGACCTTATTAAAGATCTTTTTAAAAGCTTAGAAACATTTTTATTTGAAATGCATTTTCAAATGCAAAATATGAAACAGAACTTAGGAGAAAGGAGAATCAGTCTTTGTCAGTCTTTTGGGTTCAACTGCTTGAACTACACACTCAGTTCTCCTGCACAAACAGTTGGCAATTAGCCCCTCCGTGATATATGCAGTCAGTAAGTCTATACCATTCAGAGATAGTCCTACACTGAGCTGCATTTAAAACAATAGGCTGCTGCCTATTTGACAACCTTGGATTACATATCAGGAGAGACAGACAGAGAACAAACTGGGATGAAGAAGGAGCTCTGGGAGGAGGGAAACTATGAGGAAACATAGTTTCTCTTTCCAGTGCCATTAATAAAATACTGAATAAGAATACAAACTTTTATTCTTCAGACTAGTGAAATAACTGATATTGATGAGAACAATGTAATTTTGTTGGTTTAATTGAACACACTGTTTTATTAAGTGTGTATGGTTAGCATCTCATGTTTTAGAGATGATCATCACTGACAGTACAGACCTTGTTGCGTTTTGGGTGCCCTGAAGTATAAGGTTTAATTAATTGCAAATAATCAAGTTCATTTTGATGGCAAATAATTTCTACTTTGATTGAGGAAGTTGTCTTTATTAGACAAAAGGCCTGAAGGAATAAATTACACATATGGCAAATCTGTAAATCAATAAAAGAAGAAACTGGAATTTCCTATTGCTTGGAAACATATTCTGCTCCTCTGAATCAGGCTTATATATATTGTGCACCAAATTAAAAGTGAAAATGATTGGTAAATTTGCTTAATTTTCCAAAATCAAGATAAGAAACATAATTCATCTTTTTAAAAATTTTTTTTCCATAAATAAATAAATAATAATCCTAAATTAATAATACATGGAAATATAGCTTTTATGATAGAAACCTGTATTTCAACATCCTACTGCCTGTACTAAATACTTCTTTAGTTATTTTACCTAATGTTATGATTTTTCCGGAGTCTGGAAGATGGTACAATAAGAAACGTGCCAATGATGTGTAGAAAGAAAAAATGCAATAGTTTGTGGGATTTCCAATCTTGTCATAGATATTTCTCATGACTAGTTCTCTAAGATTTTATCATTTGCTTCACCAAAATGAAATAGCATCTCTTGTAATTAAATATACCAAGAAAAGTCAGTGAATCTTGAAGATATGTTTCAGAAATATCTCTCCAAAAATAATTTTTTTTCTATATGATCTACTGTACAAATTATTAGGGCAAAATCTGTCATGCAGAAGGGATATTTCAGCCCCTAGGTATATTTATGAATATGCAGAAAAGACCTCAGATATGGAGAGTCTCAGCACTTTGTTGTAAACATGTGTCTTTGTGTATGGATCTTCATGTATGTACAAGTATAGATTGATAAAGATCTATTGAACTAAATGCTTCAAGGGAAAACAATTCAGGACATTTGGAAACTTCAATAAATCTCATTTGGAAGACTTACTTCTGAGACTTCCTGTAGTCACGTTAAGAACACATGGAATTAGTCCCTATCCTACACATCCCATACGAATCTGCACCCTCAGTAAATGTCACTTGTTAGGGACTTCACCACTATAACAATAAAAAGAATAGGAAATCTTGCCTTGCAAATTAAAACCTATGTGAATAGCTGCCAAAGGAGAAAATACATGATTAGTCATTGCTGAAATGCCTCTTCATGTGAGGGGAAAGCACATGATTTCACATCCCAGTCACACTGCTGCCACACACATCCATCAATTCTATTGTACCTCAACAGAGTGAAAACGAGGCCAGAATTTAGAAGGGTTCAGTAACTGGAATTAAGACCATAACTGAATTTGCTGTTCCATGGCTAAAAAAATAAATGCATTTCATCAATCTGATCCAAAAGAATTTATTTTTTCTCTAGGGCTTTTTGTTCACATGAAAATATAAACCCCTCTTGTTTTCCTTTTTATTTTATTTTCTTTTAACTGTAGAATTGCAGAATTCTTGTGGTTGGAAGACATATCTGGAGATTGTCTCACTGAACCCCCTGCTCATGCATGGTCAGCTGAAGTAGGTTGCACGGGATTATATCCAACCAGGTTTTGAATATATCCGAACACGGAGACTCCACAGCCCCTCTGAGCAACCTGTTCCAGTGTCAGTGTGGCTTTTAAATTATATCTTCAGAGCTGCCTGCAATAAAAGGTAAGGAGGTGTAAGACAATATTCATAGGAGTTTAGAAAGAAGTCATCTACCTGCACTGATTCATGCCCTTCTGCAAGCATATGTGCCTGGTTAGGGAACTTCCTGGATTAGGCATCACCCCACCTGGTAGGATTTAAATCAGTTTTCCACCTCCAAGCAGTTCAACCACCAGTCTGCAAGGTATCCAGGTGTAAAAAGGCAAAAGAGGAGGGTAGACTATGACTCATAGCACATCAGTCCAGGCTCAGTCCAGGGACACAGGTTCAAGCCTGTATTCTATGTGATAGGGGGGTTTAGAACATGAAGTTCTTGATGACACTTTCCAAACTTGCTACTCAAGTCAGCATGCACAAGGTCGGATTTTATATAGGCCAGAATTTCAGTGTTTGTTTTTTTTTTCTTTTTTTTCTGAAAGCTCCTGAAACCCTGTCCCTTTTTAAAATAACATTACAGCAGCAGAAAGCTTTTGCTGTTGAGTCACTGGCTGCAATTCTGTTCAGCTCAGCTGTTCTGTGGGTTTTCCACGTAAGCTTTGCAGCACAACAGCTACCTGTGGAGTGGAGCAGCCTGAAGGACACGCCACAGGGACAGACACAGGTCTTCAACTGTCCTTTCCTTCTCTGAAACATGTGACATGCTGCAAACTGCACCATTTCCACAGTGCCTTTGGAAAGCACCGTCTTGACAGAAATATGTTTGACCTTTGGCCTGTAGAAAGTAGATATAATATTAATAAAATCTGGGATACAATGACTCCCGCCAGACTCTGGAGCACATTCCCAAATTACAGTGTTGGTTGTCCCCTGCTGTAGTATAGGAGACCTTCTGAAACCTTGTCTACATGCCTGAGCTTCCCTCTGTAGGAAAGTGAGGTTGCTCACTAATGTTTTGCCCTGACAGACGATGAGAATGTAACCAGATGTGCACCTAGAGACTTCGACTGTGGGACATACTGGGAAATGCACCCACCCTATCCTGTGGATGGAGCCATGAGAAACAGCTTTCCTGTTAGCCATTACCCCCTGACCTTTCTAGCATTTGTCTGACATGTTCTGCAGGCATTACTTAGTGGGGAGCCAAAAAAGAGAAGACTGTGGCTACTCACTGGAACCTGGTGCTTTGAAAACTCCAGCATAAAACTATCTCTGCACTTGGGAGCTGAACGCTGATTGTGTGCAATACGGGGTGAAAGGTTATAATCCACAGCTCCTGGGCTGAAGTCTGGATGAAGGAGGATTGGATTTGTGTTGTATACTCTTTGGATGTATAGGCAGAGCCTTATCTCTCACACTCATCTCTTAAAAAGTGGAATTTTCTGCTGCACGGCATGGCTCAAACGGATTCCCCTTTTTCAGAGCATCTATGTAGAAGTAGGATTGTTATGTTGTCCTTGTTTTACCAGAAGGTTTCTGAATGTATAGAGAATATAAAACTTTGCAGTTTCATACGACTTCTCTCCTAGGTGCAGATTGAGCCTTTGTATTTATGGAATAGGTCTGATATGAGGCTGTGAGGGCTCTGCACACTCTGTTGCTCACACCTGGTAAGACCAGTGTTTCCTGAATGTGTCCAATTTCCTGAACACACATGATATATTAATATGCACAGGAAGATACCTGGCTCTTTATTTTGCTCTGCTGAGTTTGGTGAACATATAGGAGAAATCCAAACCCATAGTCTCAGTTGTCTCCCAGCCTATTTTCTACTAGAGAAAAAGGATGATGCAGGTGTGCAGTAAACCTAAACAGGGACATTGTACTCAAGTGCTGCCATTGAAGAGTCAAGGAGAAGTCTGAGTAAAGAACACAAACTGTATTCTGTAAGCATAAAGAAGATTTCTTGACTTATTTGGGAATTATATGCTCGTCTATTGGCTACTGGGCTCTGTAAGCCTATCCACAAACTGGTTCATTGTTCCCTGCATTTTATGCAGCTCAAAAGCAGGAATTGAATGGAAAGGGAAGGTGGAAACAACAGCATATTTCTAGTGTTGAGAATCTAAGAAATCTTTCTAGGAGATTTAACTCCCAGTTAAATTTTTCTGGTTTTTTTCAAATGTAATCCAATAGGATCCAAAAGGCTGTTGCTACTTGCAACCCCAAAATAAAAGGTCATTCAGTAAACAGTGAAGAGGTTCACTCCGGTGTTTTCCCATGCTTTCTTTCCATGTTTTGGTCAGCCAGAGAACTAGTTCCTCTGCTAACAGTTATCATCTCCTTGAGGACTGTCCCCACTGAAGCCTTTCTGAGTGAAGCAGTGCCAATATATCTCTTTGAGACTTGTCTGCCTTTGCAGTCTGTTGCTGCACTGCTTGAAGGTGACTACAAGTCTACTGGTTACACTTGATTGCTGTCACAGCTCTGTTTTTCCTGGGTAACTACAGGAACAAGAGACTCACTGAAGTTTTGGTTTTTTAATGAAAGTTAAGATTTTGGAATAGAGAAGAAAATGGGAATGTGCCACATATTAATAGTACTGCTAAAAAAAATATAAATCATTAGAGTGTCATTTTACTCTATCTCTGCTTACCTGCAGAAAATGTTTCTATGTGTATGTTTGTATACTAATGCTCATATTTGTATCCATCCATCCATATATACGTTTAAAAAGACTTGTTTAAATTTAAAAAAAATGGGTAATGTAACATAGCTGGAACAGATTAAAAGAGAAGAATTTTAGTGGACCAGAAAACATATTGCACTGATAAGGATTTTTTGTTTTTAATTCAGTCCTACCATAAAGTAATTTATTACCCATTGCTTGTTTTTCTAGAAAGGCCAGTGCAGCACCATTTGCTGGCTGATTGACAATGTAACTCTCTTTTTACAACTTGTAATTCAAAACAGTAAAGCTGCCATTCACATCAGTTAAGAAGTCTACATTTTAGATTACCTGGAAAGGCTCATCTTTGGCGTAAGTAAATGGGAGGTTCAAATGGCTAGAAACAAAATGCAGCATTCCTAGCTCAGCATAGTCCACGCACATGTAGTTATCTACAAAATCTTAACTAGAAGGAGTAATTAAAAAATGTATTTTACTTCAACTCTACATTTTCGTCAACTTACTAGTTTGCCCCCCAAACAGCAATGTTCATTTTACATTCCTCAACAGCAACTGCAACGGTTCAGACTCTTCAAGCCTGACTTGTCAGCTGATCATACATTGAAATCTGCAACTAATCAGTACTGGTCCAACCAGGAAAGGTAACAGCAAACCTGCTGAACTATTACCAAGGTATTACAAGTCATAGACATTATTCATCCTCACTAAAAACAGGCCAGGACAAAATAAAATGAAAGCAAAAGGATTAACTCTAGCATTTTTGCTGTAGTGCTACCATAAGAAGGACTATTTCTGGCTCTTCTTCTGTCACCAAGCAAACATTTTCCTGCCCTAACTCCCATCACAAGTCACCTCGAAATACTGTCATTTAAGCATTAAAGTCTGGCTTATACTTTAGGCTCAATCCTGGGAGCAAGCTGTACTGTCCTGAGTCTCAGATCAGGTCTGTGTCAGGATCTTTTTTCAAGTGTGTAGCACTGATGTTTTTGTGCTTTTCTGTCTCTCCTTTTTTTTTTTTTTTTTTCCCCCAATTCCAACAGTTCTGTACTGACCAAAGCTAAAGTCTAGTGGTAGTGATATTGGATTGCAAATTGCTCTTGTGCTTGGGCACCCAGGAGAAGCACTTCTGACAAAACACATTTTGTCAATATGAATTGTGTATATGCTAATAGTTCGCTGCACAATTGCATCAGCAAAACTTCCTGGACGGAAGGATCATTCTTGGATATCCGAATGAAATCCTGGCCTGCTTTCTTCTCAGCTGCACCAGATCAGAGCATGATGGCTCCTGGCAGCATGTTAGGCACCTTTACCAGGGCATTAAAGACCATGAGAATAAGGCTAAAGGACAAGTCATTCATAAGAGTGGCTCTGCTCCTAAAGAGTTTGACTTGGTCACAACCTGTCAGTAAAGGAGCAATACAAATGCATGGTTTGACTTTGCATGGCACCTCTTCAAAATATTACCTCCTCCTTTCAGAATGAAGCACTGCATGGTTACTGAGCTATAGTGTTCATCTATAGGTAATATATGTTGCAATTTTAGCTATGAGTCCCTAAGAAAAATACTGTGCCAGATTCTGAGGTCTTTCTCAAATAAAAAACTTTATATTTAGGAACAAAGTAATGTGAGTAAGAGATTATTTGGACTAAAAGACCTAAAAGCTGTTTCTTGTTTAAAGTGGGGGACCAAAATCACACGTGTGATGGCAACATATTTTTCTTTTCTACAAATGTTGCAGAACAGTCTTCCTCTCCATTAGTGATTGCATCCTAAGTTGCAAACAGACATTTATTCTCCTTAAGAACTGTGGCACTTCCTCTCACAATGTCAACACAAAGCAGCAAGCATTGTATATGCAGTATTTTCCCTCTCAAGCTTATCAGCTAAAAATGAGAAGATCCATAATTTCAGGTTGTCTTGAAGAGACCTCTCGTGAAACTTTTACTTTCTATTTTAAACAGAGAGATATAAACAAGGTGGAAAGGAATTTACCAAAGTATCATGGTTTAACCCTGGTAAGTACCACAAGAGCCATTTTCTCATTGTCCCCCACCTCTGGTGCGATGGGGAAGAAAGTCAGAAAAAGGCAATACCCGTGGGTTAAGAACAGTTTAATGATTAAAACAGAGTAAAAAAAAAAAAAATGTGAAAAGGAGAGAGAGAAGAGACAGAGATAAAACCCAAGAGAAACAAGTGATGCACAAAACAATTACTCACCACTCACTGAACGATGCCCAGCCAGTCCCTGAGCCATGACTGCCAGCCAGCTCCTCCCCTTTAAATACTGAGCATGATGTTGTATGATAAAGTATATACTTTTGGGCAGTTCAGGTTAAGTTGTCCTGGCTCTGCTTCCTCATGTCTTCTTGTGTACCTGCTTGCTGGCAGAGCATGGGAAACTGAAAAAGTCCTTGATTTAGGTTAAGCACCACTTAGCAACAACAACAGTGTGTTATCAACATTATTCTCATAATAAATGCAAAACAGAGAACTTTACCAACTGCTAAGATGAAAATTAACTCCATCCCAGCTGAAATGAGGACACAAAGATGAATAGAAAAAGCTTCTCAAACATATGAGGAGCCCAGATTTAATATCATATCTGCAGTTATCTGGAAAACTATGAAGAATTATGTTTTCAAAAAACACTTATACTTGGTCAAAATTATAAGTCCATATTGTGCATTATTTCTATAAGTGCATAACATAAAATAAGGAAAAATATGTTAAAAATGCTATAAACTTACCACATAAGCTCAGAATCACACCCTCATCAATGTTAGCACAGCAGTCTGAAATACGAACTGTAGCAGTGCAGGAAAAGGAAAGAGCTCATCACAGACAATTCTGATTTCTCTTCAGCCTGGGCAATTATAGAGCAAGAAAAAAGTGTTTACTAGAAGAAAGGACCCATAGAACTCCAAAAAGGTCAGTGTTTAGGAAAGAACAAGATGCCTGGGCTTACAGACTTCTGGCTGTGCTTCCTTAGCACTATGAACCTAACCAAATACATGAGATGTAGTACATGGGACTAAACTGCAGCAAAGGATTATTGAAAACTACCATTTCTGTTAGCAAATATCCATATAGACTCACAACTTTTTGACAGGGGCAAATGCAAAGTTCACTGTTAGAAAATCACAGTATGGGACAATCCCAGGACATCCTGTACACAAAATATCTCTGCCAGAATTCCAGACATAGATATAAAAACTGTAGGATCATGCTATCATGATTTTTAATTGGAAAAGAATGCCTTATCTGAGATAAATTATGAATATTCCTGTTTTTAAAAGCTGAAAAACAATGGAAATGTATTTTTTAGCTAAAAGGTTTAGAATTAAATGAAAATTAATGAACACTGTAGCAGAGCTGTTTCTTAAAATATTTTCTCAAGTCTGCATATTTAATTTTACATGATTTTATTAATATATATAAATATAAATATATATAGTTTATCATGACTTTGAACATTCCTGTTATAGTTTCTATATGTGTAATTAAGAAAAATGCTACAACAACCTTTATTCTGGCTGTATTTTGTGGCAATAAGAACAGTAATAAGACATACCTGTTTTATTAGCTCAGCTGCTAAATAACACCAAGGTTGTGGGTTTGATCCCCCTATGGGCCATTCATTTAAGAGCTGAACTCAGTGGCTCTTGTGCGTCCCTTTCAACTCAGAATATTCTGTGATATCAGTTTCAATCCTAACTGAAGTCAAAATTTCTTCTCAAAGCTAAACAGTGCTGAACTTCTGAAGTTTTCCTCATGCAGGTGACTGTCCTGGAAGGTAATTTATAATTAATATTTACTGCTTGTAAATATCTATTCACTACCATGTCCTCCCATTGAAGAAGGCTGACATTTCAACAGTCCTCAAGACCTCTCTCTTTTTTTTAATCTCTGTTCCCAGAATCCCTGTTGTCCTGCCAGTGTGACATACTGACACATTTGTCCACGGACAGGCAAAGCATTTGGGTTCAGATATTCAGAAGCAGCCCTCAGTCATGGCTCTTTTCTGTGACCACCAAACCAGAACCTACAGCGATGATTTTCCAACCTGTGAGAAAAGACTGCGAGGAAACAACAGTATCAGTAATATCAACTATTTTTTTCCGTCAATAGTGGGAAAAATAGGGACAGAGAAAATGAGTGGAGCAATTTCTTGAAATGACCTAGAAGTGGAAGACCATTTTCCAAATGAAAGGTGATTTTTCTGTCAGTGAGTGAGGGCTGTCAAAAAATTCTGACTGTTTCTGAGTGTTGGCCTTGTCCAGTCAGAACTAGTTAGGATCTGGGCTGAGATGCCAAGCTGTTTTACAAACACCACGAAAATGTCCATCACGAGTCACAAGATTCTTTTTTTAATTTCCTCGGGACATAGCAACCTGGCCTGGTTTCATGTATTACAGATGAATAATGAATACTTTGCTATAAATCTTGGTGAACTGTCTTACAAAATATTTCTTTTTATAACATTTAAAAATTAATGAATCAATGCCAAATATGATGCAGCTTTTACTGAAATGGGGGAAATTTTTATTAGTCTTTTATGCATAATATTATTACTTTGAATTGCTGATTGTTTCTCATTCAATTTTTACTGGAGTTACTTAATAACTGCCACTTTTCATTCTCTAACTTTTTATTGATTGTCAGCTGCAGATGATCTGCCAGCCCACATGAGAGGGCAGGTTACATTCAAAGGAATTTACTTTGTTTTCGGGACATGTGCAAAATCTGAGCTAGTTGCAGTGCAACTTCAACTGCTTCTTAGCGATTTAGTAGATGTCTGTGTTGTGGTACTCTGATGTGGGAGCCCACAGGACTCAGTGAGACGTAGGCCCTTCTCTGAGAGGGATGTGTTAGACCGAGCTCCTGCATTCCCAGGTCACGTCTTTGAAAAGACGTGAAAAGGTGATGGTTGGGAGCTGCTGCAATTTCATAGCCCAGCATGTAACATGTATTTGTTGCTCATAGCCGCGTCTAGGGCTGCTTAGAGGCCATGACAATGCTCACATCTTTCTAGTATTAAAAGATCTATCATCCCCTGACTCTGACCAGCTGTCAACCACATCTGGGAAGGAGATGATTCCTATATAAGGCAGAGAAAGCAGTAACAGAGGTGGCTAAACCATGAGAAGTAAGAAGAACATAAATGAGGAATCTCTCTGAGGGATTTTCTGAAGCAGATCCCCCAAATCAGGGTTCCAGTGAAAGGATTTGTGTGCCTGAATGTGCAGGATGGCCAGCCATATGTCTACATGTGTGAAAAAATCGTGTGAATGTCTGCATTTACCTCAGTTGCTCTTCCAAGCTTACAGAGTGAAGACTATTAAAAATGTTGGAAAGCATGTGAATTTGAGCTAAAATTCATGTGATTCCTGTTTTCCAAGTCTTCTTTTTACAAAATGAAGTAAAAATATGTTTGTGTAATTGAAAGATATAAAAGACCATTTATTCCTTCTTCGCTAGGGCTGCCAAACTGTGGTCTTCATTCTTGCAGCTACTTGGGTATGCATTGGACAACAGAACAGAGAAGAACACAAACAAGAGCAGGAATATTCAATGCCTGAGTAAAAAGAAGAGAGGAGACAGATGTAAAAGAAACTCACTGTGGCAAAAACTCACTTTTGTCTTGAAGAGACATGGCGAAAACAAAAGAAGAAGGGCCATGAATGAGCACACACTTATGTTTTTGTACCCCAAATCACGTGTGAACCAGAAGAAGGAAAAAAAAAACCAAAAAAGCATTGGTTTTGATGGCATTCTTGAAGTTCTGTAAAGATAAGTGTAGAGGAACAAGGTGACCAAACTCCCAAACATGTAAAAACAACACCATTATGCACTTGTTAATCCTAGTCTGGTTTGGCTGAGGCACCCTTTATGCTGCACTATGCAACAGGACAGGGTAACTCTTGCTCTCCCAGGAAAACACAGTCCCATACTCCCCACACTCTTCAAGGTTCTTGATGACTTTGCATATATATACAAAGAATGAAAATCTTAGGGAAGGAGGAACAGAGAATGCAAGAATGTACACACCCTGTCAGCATCCCATCAAAAACTGAATGGTGTTTCCACCTCTACTCAGCATTTGTGAAGCCTGTCTGCAGCACTAGGCCCAGTTCTGGCCTCACCAGTACAAGGTTGACACGAGAATATCAGAGTCCAGTGAAGAAGCACAAAGGCAATTAAGACATTGGACTCTTATATTGGACTCACTGAGACAGCTTGAGAAGAAAAAACTTAAGGAAGATCTTATTAATGTGTATAAATACCTGATGAGATGGAGTAAAGAATACAGTCAGACTCTTAATGCCCACCAACAGGACAAGAGACAGTGCACACCATCTGGAATACAGAAAATTCCATTTGAATGTAACAAAAAAGACTTTTATACTTCAAGTGTGACCACTGGCCCAGGTTGCCCAGAGAGGTCATGGGGTCTCCATGCCTTGAAATATCAAAACCCCATCTGAACCCAACCTTAGGCAAACTATTCTACTGACCCTGCTTTGAGCAGGGGGGGTGGACCAATCAGTCTCCAGGGGTGCCTTCCCTCCTCAACCATTACTCGACTCTGTGATTTCACTTTCACAGCCTGTTCTTATTTCTCACAGCTATCATTTGATACAAGATACGCTGAATGGAGTGCTCTTCTCACCTTCCACTCCTCATACTTTTTTGAACCAGAGCTATAATTCGTATAATTTAACTGTTAAAACACCTACTTTAAAGAGACAAAACCAAATGTTTGGGACAGTTAGTAAACCCCACTATTTCTAAAGCAGTAATACTCATAACTGCAAATGTCTTATTAAAAAAGAAAAATATGTTTTCAAATTAAATATTGATTTATTTTGTGACAGGGGAAATAGGCTGTAGGACAAGACATCAGAATTAAATTACCAGATTTCCCATTTTCTTTTTTATTTAAAATTGAAATCATGGGATCTTTACAGTGCTTTGTTTTTATATGATTTTATGGAGCTTGGAGTAATAGGCCCTGAGTTTGCTTAATGACAACAGGAACTATAATAATTCAAATAATAGAGGAAAACACAGAAGCCAGATTTCATGGTGCTTTAATCCGAGGCACACTTCTTTTAACCCTTTTCTGAACTCTGAATTACATGGTAGGATAATTGCAGTGCTTTGAGTCTAAAAGTGTTCTGTTCTCATTTCATGCACATTTTACTTCATTCTGCAGCCTCTGAGGTGAAAAGCATGCTTAAACAGAAGAAGGGAAGAGAGATGTGGGAATCAAAGTGTGTCAATTATTGTCATCAGCCTTGAGAAATTATTGTATTTGACTTGTAACTGCACAAGTGCTGAGGTGGTTCTGCTCTTCTCCACAGACTGAAAGAACAGTGAAAGTAAATGGACAAAACATCCTAAAGGAAAGATATGGCCCTCCTTCTGTATAATGGACAGTCATATAACCAAACAGGTCTGGATTTACAGATTTGGAGCAAACTCTGGGCAAAAATCCCTTCCCTGGATCTTCTGCCTTTAAACAACTCTTTAGTGAATTTAAAAATGCTATGAATAATCTTGTACGTAGTCTGTTGTCATTCAGGTGCTTTTAGAGGAGAAACTGGTCTTGCGATAGCTTAACTTCACTTAAAAGAATTATATTTAGCACTGGAGTCAAAAACTAAAAGTAAAAAAAGTGACGGATTTCAGAAAAGATCAGTGAAGATATTAAGAGTGTGGGGCCATGTTTTCCTCTGAAAGATTTAAAAAGTTGAATATTTGGATATAGAGTAAGAGATGTTTTGTGAGAAATGTTGCAGTGGCTGCAGAGATTCAATGGGTAGATTCACCATAGAGGGAGTTTTTCCCCTGTGGTTTGAAAAAGTCGTAGGAGTCATTGATCAGCAGCTCAGAACAGAATTCAATTTACATTGATAAATAGCTTGTGCAGGTGCAGAAGGCTATTTCTAAGGTAATGATTTAAAACTACTATGGTTTGGAGAAACATCCTGACAGGGAATAAAAAGCAGTCACACAGGAAAAACAGAGAAATTCAGCTGCCTGGGAAGGTTATGCTGCAACTGGACAAAGAGCTAGGGTTCTGTGATAGAGTGCTCTGTTTCAATTAAAGAGATGAGCCAGAAGAGCTTCTAGCCTTTCCCATCTTTGTGTTTTATGAGTACAGGTGTTACAGGCATGCAAAGTAGCATATCTTAATTGTCATCTCCAGATCAGACCAGTTCCACTTGTGTTTGGTTTAGCATACTGTATTTTGATGAAGTTTTCATCTGATTTCCCTTAAGGACAACAGTAGCATTTGCACTCATTCAGAAGTCAAGCTCTTGTGCTATTTCATTTACTGTGCATGTAGAGAATTTAAAGTGTGAATTAAAACAATGGAAAAGTCCTTGTGGCACAACACAGAAGAGAAAACCCAGAACTTTGACAGTACAAATAGCTGTTGACTGCCAGAGCTTTACTCATACTCCAGTAAACTTTGCTCTGGGAACAGAAAGCTGCACAGAGAGGTGCTGGAGCCTAAGAACTTCAAAGCGAATGACATGGAAGTGCAAATCAATAGAGTAACCACATGAAACTTTTCAAGGGTATTTGATGCCTTCATGTGTTCATTTTGAAATGTTACCTTGCAAATTCCCACTAACCCTATCTTGCTTGAACTCTCTAGCTATTTCCTGAAGAAAAATCTAGCAGCTCCTAGGGAATCATTGTTATAACCCTGAGATTTTGTCAGAAGATGCTTGGAGAATATGAAAGCTTTGTGGGAGCTGACTTTTTTTCAATATCACACTTTCAGTGGAGAAAAGGTGCAAAACTTCTGTCTATTGCTATTCCAGTGCAGTCCTGCTGAAACCCTACTCCAAAGAACTCAGCTGGAGGAGAGAGAAGGTACAATTTATTGCATTATTTTTCTGAAACATACTCTTTTTCAAGAAATGTGTACCTTATGTTTATACATCAGTAGCATTCTTGTTAAATTGTTGGAATTTTATTTTTGCTATTACTTATTCCTACCAGTACCCTAGTGTAGACATAGAGGTCTTTAGGCTGGATGACAACTGGTGCTTGTTTCTTCTCTAGCTTTGTCTTCTGTTAAAAGTTGAAAATGGTGTTGTTTTGCATCAGTCAGTAATGATGAGACATGATTTGTTGATATTGTAATGCTTTTATGTAGTTCAGATCTTGGAGTCCTCAGTCAAATCATCTGAAGAAAATTATTTCTACTTTTTATAATGGAATACTTCTTTCCTGTGATATATTAGCTGATGTACAATTGTAATGCATTCACTTGAAAGACCTGATCTGTAAGATATTTTAATAAAATGTCTTGAAATTGCCATAAAAAGTGTATTATACTGCAACTTTAAAAGAGCATCATGCAAACACTGCTGAACTGGTATTCAATACTGGAAATGAACTTTGGATCAGACCCACATTTCCTGATATCAGAGTTTCAGGGTGCTATAATAAGGCTGCTCTATTAGCATCCTTTTGTTGGTTAAAATGCAAGAAAGAAGTTGCTCTTAAATAGTTTTGATAAAATATATTTCACAATGTTATCACATTCTTGTAAGAAGCAGAAAAACAAGTGCTTTAAAGCCACAACTCTAGAAAAATGCACTGTGGGGTTTTAAATCTTCTAAAATGCAATGGATATATTCCTTTCTAATGTTCAGAACTTTTGCATTAAATATTTGTATCTGAAATTCACTTTTATCTTCATTTGGTCATGCAGAGACATTCATGTTTTTCTATGTTCGAAAACAGACGCAGATGTTTTCTTTAATTAGAACAAACAACAGACATCTTACTTAAAAATGTTTATTGTAAAAAAGTGGCTAGAAAACAACATAAATTTCACTTCACACTTTCTTCAAGTTATCTATAGATGCTGCTACAGGCAACAATTCGCTTTCATTCATAACACATTCAATCATATAAAAATAAAAATATTTACATTATGTCCACATACTTTACAAAATCATCAATAAAAAAGGCACTTGGAGGGGTAATGCTGAAAATATTGCATTTCCTTTGTGCATTTAAAAAAATAATTGTAAAGCTCCCGTGGATCCCCTCTCTTGCACTTATTCCCGTTTTTTATAAAAAATGAAGTTTAGAGGAACTATTCCATATCAAAAGATGGTCAAGCATGCACCAGGAATGTTTGAAGCTACTGTATTACCTTTTTTTGTCTTTTTTTTTTTTTTTAAAGGCACATGCGGTTAAATCGTGGCTTTCAATTTTTTTGTACATTCTCTTATACTTTTTTCTCTCTCTTAATTATGCAGTTTTAAAGCATTTTAGATCATTAATGAAGGCCTTGGCTTCTAATAAAATAAAATAAAAAACACAGCAATGAATAACATTAAACATTTACTAAGGTAAACTTGGAATACTTTTTAAGGCACCTGAGACAAATGGTGTCTAGCAAAATTCACTTGGGTAGTACTTTTATTAAAATTTTCATTTAAAATACTGTTTCTTTGGTTGAAATGGCTTGGCAGGAATGTATTGTTAATTTTGCAGCCTTTTCTAAGCAAGAAAAGACTACCTACATTTGGCTTCATCTATAAAGAAAGTTGATAATGCTTCTTTAGATTGCTTGAAATGTCATGCATGGCATCTTTCCCCATATTTCAGAATTCACACTTAAGAATGCAATTGTATGGCTGAACAGAAACTACTCAAAGCTCATTTCTACTGACATTCTATGTTCTTCCACTAGTATATTTGTCTGCTTGTTTCGTGGTGTTTTGGTTTGTTGTTTTTTTGTGTGTGTTTTTGTTTTCTGGTTTTGTTTCTTTTTTTTTTGGCTGAAGAGTAGATGAGAAAATGCCTTTGGATTTCTACTTATCATTTGGAACAGGAGTGGAGAAATGCATCGAGTCCAGGTAAACACTGACCGCATGACTCAGTGTGCTACACAGCAGCCAGATTCCTCATGTTTGTGCAGAAGAGACATTCTGGAGAAAGTTTTGGAGCAATTTTTGCACTGGTATTTCTTCACATCTGAGTGGGTCTGCAGATGAGCCCTCAGATTGGATCTGTCTGCAAAAGCCCTGTTGCAGTGAGGACAGGAAAACGGCTTCTCTCCTACAAAGGAAACATCAAGAGAAAATAGGATAAAGCTTTTTTAGAAAAACACAAGTTTAGGACAGGTAAAACCTGCTTTTATATCAAGAAACAAATGAGAAATAGAAATGACTTGTTATAATAAAAAAATGTGTAATAAAAGGTTAATCAGGACACAGATATAGCAGTTTTCTGCACTGCTGGCTGTATTTGCAGAACCCTAGTCTACTCAAAATGTGCTGCTAAGTGCAGTCTCTGAAGACAAGCTTCTGATACACTCTGCATCTACAGGTGCAGTACTTTTAGACTGGGCTCCTCCAAACATTTTCAAATAGTTTCATAGATTTTTTTCTGCGTAATGCTGTACGGATTACTAGGGAACAAGGCCTTTGACTGAAAAGCAGCAAACAGCTGTACAGACATTACACTGTACCCAGTGTTATACTCAAAACCCAGTTTTTGCCTCAACAGAAAAAACCATGGCTGATGATGTGTTTCTAATTCTTAAGGACTTGAGACAGTGCGTGCAAAACTTGCCAGCTGCTTAAGGAGTCAGAGAGCACCCCCTCATGCATTGCCATTCTGTTTTTTGCTGCCTGATTTCAGAGTCAGCTGGAGCCTTCTCAAAGTTAGTAATTTCCAAAGCCTGAAATTTAACATAAAATCCTTAAAGCAAAACCTTCAGCTAGTGGAAATGGGTTAAACCATCCTAAAATTATCAGGACAGCAGTGCTGATTTATGCCAGTATCTGGGCCTCAGTTATAAGACCATGCTACACTCCCCTCCCACCCTCTCTCCAAGAGGGAGAAGTCAGCCTTTTAATGATTTATTTGAAATTCTGTGGATGCATTTCAAGGTTGATTAAGAAACGCTGCTGGTTTTTCCACCTGTGGAGAAAAAGGCATCCTGATGTTATAACAACAAGAAACTATAAATGCTTGTTCTTACCAGTGTGAGTTCTAATGTGTCCTTGAAGTAGCCAGGGTCTAGAGAAAGCCTTGCCACAGATCTTGCAGACACAAGGTAGTGTGTGGGTCCTGATGTGCATCTTAAGCGCTCCCAGGCTGACATACTCCTTGTCACAGTACTTGCAGCTGAATGATTTCCTAGACTGGGCATCACAGTGCAGTTGCTTATGTTTGGCCAATCCAGAGAAAGTTGAATAGGTCTTGTTGCATAAACTGCACTGAAACTTTTCAGCTTCAATTGCATGAGGGTCTGAAAGCTTTGACTGGATTCTCTCTTCTTCATCGCTAATGGGGCTTTCTGAACCGCTGTGATCTTTGGAGGAGGTGTCAGAAGGTGGAGGTGGGCTGACTCTTCCCAAAGATGAGGGGTATCCAGAAAGTGGAGACAGGTCATTCGGTAATGGAGACGGTAGCAGCCCAGTTGTAGTCCACACAGTAATGGGATTGTAAGCTACTGAGCTCAGGATCTCTGGCTGTGGTATGATAGGGACTGGATAACTTTCGTACAGGTAGGGGGATATAATCACTGGAGAAAGAAGAACATTTTAAGGTAAGAGAACTAAAAAGTACTTCAAAAGGCAGCAAAATTAACATTTGGAGGATTAAAAGCTTCATAAATTAAACAGTCAGTAGGATAATCTGAATATAATAACTGAGAAAATATTGTTTCATACCCATGTTCTGATGGGTAGAGACAGTGCCCACGAACAGGCAAATTGTAGTTGGAGAGTCTCTTCAAGGCAGCATGCTGCTCCTAAATCTATGCAGCCTGACACAATGAAACAGTGAAACTTCCTGAAGGATTTGTGTAAAATTTCAATTCCACCACCAGCAGATACAGAACAGGAAAACTCCAAATCCTCTCAAAGTAACTTGAGTTCAAGTGGATGAGCAAACTTTCCTGATTCATTCTGGTCAGCACTGGCACATTTCTCAGAGACATTGCTCATTGTAAGCAGGAGAAAATAGAGCAAGCAGTGAACTAACCCGTCCCCTGCAGCCTGCAAAGCAATCCCACCCCTCCTCAGAACTGCCACGCAACGACCGCAGCCTCAGAAGAGACGCAGTGGCAGTAGATTTTGTTTTGTTACCTGTATGAGTGTCCAGCTCGCTGTAATTCGGCTTCTTGGATGAATTGAAATGTTTCTTGACCAGGAAGGAGCGTGGCATTTTGGATGTAGGGTTTCTGCTTCTTCCAGACTCTCTTTCCGTGCGGGTGGGTGTAGCGGTCCCGGATGGCGCCCAGCACACAGGCACACGCTGTATCACTGCGGGCGCATCGGTCCTGGTCCCGGTCCTGGTCCCTACGGCGCTGCCGGCCCCACGCAGCCCATCCACTCCCGGTTGTGCAGTGGCAATGCCGAGGCGCCTTGAAAAGTGCTGTAAATACTCACGAGTCAGGTGCAGGGGGGAAGGGTTTTCCGCTCCTCCAATCGCTTCGGGATGTTCTCAAGCACTTTTCCAAAGAGGCTGGGTTTTTTTGTTTTTTTTTTTTTTTTTTCTTTTTCTGGGAGGGCTCTGGGGCTGCTGGCTGAAGGATCCAATCCCACTCGGAGGGTTTGGTTCAGGTTTCAGCTCCTCCCGCTGGAGACAGCTGTGAAGGAAGGAGCGAGCTCTAGTAGGGCGCGTTACCCTGCTCCGAAGCGGGGGCATGTGGCTCGGTAGAACTGCAGCCTAGAAAAATGTGTTGGTCAAAGTGCTTGAAAATAAAGGTCAGTTTACTGATTCAGCTGAATTATTTTCTATTTTTTTCTGTCTGACGGAGACTTGGATGTCATAGGCACCGAAAATGCCCTCCCCCCCTCATTTTTCTTTTCTTTCTTTTTTTCCCTCCTTCTTTTTCCTTTTTTAATCCCCCTCTTTTTCCTTTTCTTTTTCATTTCTTTTTATTTCTCCCCCCTTCCCCGTTCTTTGTTTCTCCCCCCCCCTTTTTTTTTTTTTTTTTTAAGCGAATCTGGTTTCCAGATGTTTGATACAAAAATTACAATGGAACAAACTAATCATTAGGAGCAGAACGGGGACACACACACACGACGCATTACAAGATAACAAGTTGGCTGGCAGAGCCTTTGAACTAACAGGGTGCCTGCTCCATTTGGGAGCTTCCTTTGAACGGCTGCATTTAGGAAAGGCTGGAGATGAGCAGCCAGCCTCCCTAACCTGCACCCTTCCAGGCAGAAGAACCAGACAGATACTGTAAGCGACCAAGGGGAGGGAGAAGCCCTGTAAAGGATTACATTTCCGAGCAGGGTGATAGGTTTTATACAATATGCATACTGCTTCAGACTGCTTCTGCACATGAAGAATACTTTCTCTTTTACTTTAAAAATCTGCAGAATGCAAAACCTCGACCTTTTCTTCCTTGGGAGTAGTTATGTCACTCTTTTGCCTATCGTCTTAGGACACTGCCAAGGAAATTTTCCTAATTATCCAAAGCAGTTAAAAGATGCACAGATAAGCAAACCCCCTAAAATTATAGACTGGGTAATTTAATGTCTCTTAAATGTCCTTCTCCATTAGTATATTTAGGACCTCTTGATTTCCTATGAAGGTGTAATCTGTGTTGTGTATTTCCTTTAAGATGAAAGCCTCTTAAATGTGCCACAGAGTTTTCTGGTTATCTAGATTGATTTAGAGGAGATATTTAGTCACAGATAGGTTTTTTAATTTTAAAATATTTGCATTTTGGAAATATGGACAGCTGGATGCTGGTAAATTTCTAACACTGATTGACTCTTGGTCTGCCTTCCCCACCCTTCCCCCATCCTTGTGTATTAACTACACCTGCCTGGGCACATACTGGTATGCTGTGCTGGTGTGACGCTAGGGCTCTCTTCTGTTGGGAGGAGGCAAGGAGGGATGTTTTACAGAGACCACCCCCGCCCATTTTTGCAGCAGGTGTTGGAATAGATGTGAAGGGAAAAAAAAGCCCTGTGGGTCTGTTAAGACATGCAAGAGCAAAGTGCTTTGTCAAGCTGCATGACTTCTTAATCTTGGGGAATGCCAAAACAAGTGCAGGGAAAGCTAGCCATTTGCAAGAACTGATTAAAAAGGTTAATCTGTTCAGCATCTAACTCTGGTGTCTGTTAATGAAAGGTGTCATATGGATTTCTAAATGGTGGGGAACATACCCAGGCTATGGGAAGAAAGGGAGAGTGTCAAGGAGAGGTGCTTCCCAAGTACCTGCTTTGCAGCTGGGGCAAAAGAACAGAGGTGGCTTTTCTCAGAAGGGAGAACAGTGCTTGCAGAGACACAAGTCGTTATTTTCCTTAACTCCACAGAAATGAAGAAATCCACAAAGCATTTTTAGAAGGTTGCATTTGTGGTCCTGCTTCCCTCTCAGCTCTGTTCCATCTGAGAAGTCCCTGTCCTCTGCCAGCTCTGGGAAAGCATTGCATTTCAGGATGTGAGGCATTAGTCTGTATCTAAATAGTCTGTTACATGAGCGGTGATTCAGACTTTGAGCTGGTTTGTGTGTTGAAATGAATGGAGCCATGCAGATTTTCACTGGCTCGGGATCTGTTCTTTTGTATGTTTTTTAAAAGTAAAGGGTCTGATTCACCAGTGAGGTACTCCCTCTCAGGGTATTTTCACCAGCATTACACTGGAGTGATACAGTTTAAATTAATTGCACTTGTATAAATCACAGGAGCGTAAGCAGTTAGCCCACTGGCAGAGCTGATTGAAGGATATTAGGAATTGGATAGAAGGCATGTTATTACACGGTCCTGAAAGGATATTAGCAGCACATACTACCTGAGTGAGGTCTGCTGTCAAAAAAAGGGAGAGTCTGCGTGAGGAGTGGGTGAGTCAGAGTAAACAGGTGTTCTGGGTGTTTACAGCAAATGTGGATGAGAGGGCACTTGGAGATGTGTGGCATCCATCCCCATTCGGGGAAGGCAACACAAAGGTCGAATGCAGAAGACAGGAGGTTTCCCCTCCTTGGAGAAGCCAGGGAGGTGTAGAAGGTGGCAGGTGGCTCTGACAGTCATGCTGCCTGCAATCAAAGCCTTGCACCTACCTCCAAAAAATCAGGTCTAGAGCTTCCCTCTCACATTTTACAAGTAGTTGGTCTTTTAGGGATTCTTTTTGATTTTACTTTGAAAGCTTGTGTAAAGCTGTCTTGTTAATGCCACTGCTCTGCTAATTGCTGCTCTGCAAAGTGTGTAGGAAATGATACAAGCAATTCTGGTGCCTGAAACCTTGGCATGTGCTTTGCAGCAACTAAATGATTAGGACCAAATTTTCAACCATGCAGCAGAAATGTCTTTTTTTTTTTTTTTTTAAACATCAAGCCACTTGTTCATGTGCATAGATAACAAACTGTGAGCCTCACTTTAATCTCCCCATTTCTGACAGCTCTACCAAATCCCTTTCATTGTCAGGCTTTCTGAGAAGGGCAGCAACTTTTTTACTCGGCCTTCTGGAAATGGAAGGGTGCCAGAACTATGTTTATTATCAAAGAGGGAAGAAGAACCCAAGCTAAGCAATCAGCAGCTTAGTTCTTCTCATGACAGCATTTATGTCCTTACTAAGCATCAATAGCAAAAAAGAGAGTGGATCAGAAAATGTTAAATATCTGGATAAACCACAGCAGAATCAAGAAAAACAGTTTCAGAATAGTAAATGAGTTGTGTTGGATCACTTTTCCCATATTTCTCAGGCAGCACACTTAATCACATTTTGACTGCTATGGAGTCCACACAAGGCAGCACAGCGAGGTTTGGAAGAATCCCCAGGAGGCACTGAGCCCAGCAGACCATACCAAAAATAGCACTAGAAGTTTATTGATGAAGGTGATGACTTTATCCTGGAAGAGGTAAAAACACAAGTAACTCTCACCTACAGTGTAGCTCTTGCAATTCATAAGTCTCCTACATTTCGAAAGAAAATGTGAAATGGTTAATAAGAGAACAACAACAACAACAAAGTGAGTTTTCACTAGCCAGATGAATGTAGAACATATCAACTCAGCTTCAATGTTACCATTATGCTTTCATATTTCCCTCTTAGTGCCACTGATATATCCTGGAAAGTAAAGATGTGGTATAACTTTCAGAAGCAGGAAAGGTTCAGCAACAGTAGAAGCTGAGGAGTACCTCAGATGTGATTAGGTTGGATGTCAGAGAGAAATAAGCCCAAAATTAACAGAGTAGAAGGAAACAATTAGGCAGTGGTATTAATTTTTATTGCCCCAGCATATATGCATTAATTAATTTTGAAACACATATTTATAATACATTTTCTTTCATGTTCTGCTTATCCTTCCAAATGGTGACCTGAATTATCAGCATAAATGGCAGCAAATTTAAAGAGAGGCTGTTACAAAATCATGTCAAGCTCCAGACTTGTAGGCTCTAAGTTCAATGGATCATGATAAATGTATGCAGTTTGGAAAGTTTTTCTCAGTCAAGTAAAAATTCTCCACATTTTGAATGTTTTGCACCAACAGATACATCTTTTTCCTAAAATTGGTAGCTTTGCCAGAGTTTAGGCCTATTTAAGCGATGGTCTTTGAACAGCAAAAGTCTGGTTCAGTCTGAACTTTTCAGTAAGTCAAGGCTCTTTGAAGTGGATCTCTTAGAGATCTAAGCCCATCTATATTTTATACATATCGATATGAAAATAATTTTTCTTACAAGTAACATTGCATTTATTAATAGACGCAAAATGGTTCCTTCTGGATCAAGCAGTTCAAACAGTCCTGGCTTCTGTGTGCTCTCTCTTTCACACCTGTCTAGCTTCACTGACTTAAGAGGGGTCAGTTTAGAGTCAAATTAGCCCATAATAAAGGAACCTGGTCATAGTTCAATTTTCCTACATTGTTTCTGCATTAAGATATTTTAACAATGGGCCAAATTCCCCTGTCATTCCCATCTGTAATATCTCCACTGGCTCCAGCTGAGCTATTTCAGATTTACTCAAGCAGAACTGAGATGCAGTTCTAGTCCAATAACTACAACTCTGTTTATGTGTGTAGTTCTGTGACAAGTATTCGTTAAACAAAAGTGTGTTACATCCCAGCTCAAGCTATTGCACTCTGGAAAGCAATGCTGATCTTCCAGTATGCCACTGCATTATTCATACGGGGAAGAAAAGATTTTTGAAAACGCTGACCTTGGGATCCAGGGAGCGAAGCGAGGGCTCGCACAGCGTTATGTGGTCGGAAAGAGCCACCTGCTGGGCACAGCCGCCGCCGAGAGTGGGATGCTCCGCGGACCCAGCACCGGGCCGGCCGCCCCACCGTGTGGCCAGCCCGGGAAATGGGGATGCTGCCGGCACCGGGATGGACCGCCGCCTTCCTCATTGATGGGGACTCTGGGAAGATAAAGACGGAGGGCCAGCAGTGGCAACGAAACGGCTAAATCCCTTTCTGAATTTTGTAATATGGCTGAGATCTATGACTTGTGCACGTTTTCATCAGTATTTTTCGTTGCTTGGAGCAGTGGGACGTGAAGGCATCAGAGGAGATTTCTCTTCTGGGAAGTGTGTGTCTGTGTGTGTGTGTGTATGCCCAGTAGAAATCATGGGATGGTTTGTTTTGGAAGGGACCTTAAAGATCATCTAGTTCCAATCCCCTGCCATAGGAGGGATACCTTTCGCTAGATCAAGTTGCTCAGAGCCCTATCCAGCCTGCTCTTGAACACTTCCAGGGAAGGAGCATCCACAACTTTTGGTTCATATTAAGACCTTCTTCCTAACATCTAATCTAAACTCACCCTCTTTCGGTTAGAGGCCATCATCTCCCTTGTCCTATCACTACATGCCCCCGTAAAAACTCCCTTTCTTTCTTGTGGGCTCCCTTTAGGCACTGAAAGGTTAAAGTCAGTACTATATAGTTATTTGTCATGTATTGTACATATCTCATTACAGTCTACAACTTCCTCATGTGGGGAAGCAGAAGGTCAGGATTTTATCTCTTCTCTTGTGTGACCAGTGACAGGCTCGATGGTATAAAGCTGCGTTAGAGGAGTTTTAGGTTAGATATTACGTAAAGTTTCTTCACCTGGTGAGTAGCTGGGCACTTCAACAGGCTCCCCAGGGAAGTGGTCACAGCCCCAAACCTGCCAGAGTTCAAGACAGGTTTGGACAATGCTCTCAGGCATGGGGTGTGATTCTTGGGGCTGTCCTGTGCAACATAGAGTTAGTGTTTCTGTTTCAGTATAAAGTTATCATTTTGCTGTGTCAAGAGAAGGTGAGAGCTGCTGGATTTTCCGCAGTATCACTCCTCTGTTTCATCCTGAGGCCTCAGGCCTTCTCTAATCCCTGTTGCTCAAAATGGTAGTAGTGCTACAAGGCTGGTTCACCACCTGTATTGCCTATTCTTCATCCTCTCATTTAATTTTATGTATTACATGTACTCTGGATCCCAGGTAAATGCTGTACTTGACATTTCTTATAACTTCTCAGATTGACTTCAAGAACGGGTCTTTCTCAAGGTCCTTTTGGAAGCTCCAGGGACCCCAGAGATTTCTGATAGTGAAGATCTGTCTTTTCCTGAGAATCAGCTTCTTTGCATTCAGACTAGTATTCTGCTTCTGGCTCTGTTAAGCTTGATAAAGACATCCTGCTGTATCTTCTGCTATCGCCTTAGACAATAACTGTTGCCAGCTGCAGGCCTGATGTCTGAAAATCCTGTTTTGTCTTTATCTATTATCACTGGAATAGCTTTGAGGGCAGGTTGATGTCTGGAGCCTTTTGTTTTTCCTTCAGCAGTACCTGGCAAAAGGCGCAGTGCAGACTGTAAGGGACTGGGTGATTCAGCATGCCAGAACCTATTTTTGACATAGCAGCCAGAGACCTTTTTAGTCCCAGACAAATCAAGCAGTATATCTTCAGGATTACCACACAGTGACTCCTTTGCAGGGCTCTGTTTCCTGATGGGAGGTTTTCCAAACATCCAAGACATTTTTGAGGGCTTTTCACCACTGTAAAAATGCTGAAGGCTGCAAAAATGAAAAGACACAAATGCCAACGCTGGTTTCCATGAGTTTGAGGGTGTCTGGGCTTTCTGCTTTCCCCACTTCCTTCCTCAGCAACTCCACCAGGCCTGAGGGATGTCTGCACTTTGAGTTTCTTACTAGCTGTTGTGGGAACCTTCATCTGACTACAGCATGTGCTGGAGGAGTTGATCTCCTTACAGTACATGTCTGTTAGGCTGCTAGAGATGGCACCGAGTGACCATAATCTTTTCCTATCATGGTGTGGACAGTCAGACACAGTATTTTAACCAAACTCCTGGTTTGCTTTAGTAATGTTCTCTGGCAATCGTAAGGTGTTTGCACCAACTATTGCACATTTCAAGTAATAGTAACTTTGTTTGTTTGTTTGTTCGTTTAACTTCCGTGTTAGCAGCTGGCTTCAAAACTGTTTTACTGCATACTGCCAGCACTTGGCCACATTTCTTCACTTTCATGTTGTGCTGCTTCTCGGTATTGGTGGGAATGTGCTGCATCTATCTCTGCACATTGGCTAGAACTGGATGCATCATTGATCTCAAAGTCCATTTGTAGCTCTGTTGGTATGGCTGATTTTTGTATCAGCTGAATTTTTGCTGATCTGTCTCTCCAGCATTCTCTTCCACGTACTGAGTATTTTCTCTGCAATAGGTTGGTGCTCATGCACTTTTCCTGTTCTTCCTTTTAGAAACGCTTCTGCAGGATTAGTGTTTCTTCAGTAGTCAGCTCCTCAAGGTGGTTTGAATTGCACAGTGAATAACTGTCTCTAGGCAAATCACTTGTATGCCTCCAATACTACATTAAAGTGTCAGCAATCTTAATTTTGTGATAAAAGTATTGAATTTTTTTCCTTTTTTGGGGACATGAAACCTGTGTTTCTCTGCAGTTCCGTTCTGTTTAATACTGCTCATTCTGCCAAGGAACTGTGACCTGGAGTCAGATGCTGCGACCAGCATCTCAGCAGCTTTCCCCACAGCAGCTGCTGAGGATTTACCCTCATGCCTGCTCCAATTGCATTTTAACTTGTGGAGTGTCTGTGCTTATAGGTAGTGTATACCAAGTAGCCTTGTGTGTTGCACTGCCTTTTCCTCTAGTTCTTACTCATGCATTAGTTCTTAGTGAATTATATCTTTTAACTTCACTGCTATAAGAAACAGAGAGACAGATCTTTCCTGGACTCACCAGTGCCAGTAGGGTTTATGAATAAGATGGATAAGAAGACTGAGAAACTGCATTGCCACAGGTAAACTGTATATATATGAATAGATATTAATATATATTCTACATGGAAGAGGTTAGAGACTGCCTTGAGGCTTAGCATCACAGCTGACTCACGTCTTCATATGTAAACTGGTCTCTTTTCCCCAAAACCAGTTGGCTACAGCCAAAACTGTGTATTAGAAACAGTCCTGTAAAATGCTGAATGATGTCTAACCCTCAGATGGGAGGATGCTAATGCTTACTGTCCAAAGCCATGACAGGAAAACACTAAAAATGAAGTAGTGTAGACATTTGTAATGCTGTGCCTTGCCTCTGTTTCATCTCCTAATCCAGAATGTAGTCCATATTCCTGAAATCAGATTGCTTTTTCATTGAAGGAAATATTTCCAAGGTGTTGAGCACAGTTACTAAAACAGGACAAATCTTCCCTCCAGTACCTCATATACACATTTCTTTATAAACATCTTGTCTTCCTAATAAGTTATATGCATTGTACTGTGTATTATGTCCTGACACATATCTGTCCAGAAAAGAAGAAAAAATTGATGTATTTTACTCAAACTATGCTGTAATTTTCTTACGTGTAATTTCAAAAATTCTATATCAGCTAGTGAATTTCTAAAATTCAAGTTATAGATTTTCCACTACTACCCCTGTTTTTCAAAACTTTATGTCAGCTTCATCCACTCATTATGAAGCACCTATTTCCATTTATTTTGTATCAGTTTTGTCATAGCCTCTTATCTATTGTTATCCTCCTATCATATTATCCACACAGCTATTGAAAAACCTCTAGGTACTTTGTAAATGACTTCAAGAAGATATAGATATTAATGACGTCTGGAGAAAAACTACCATTGATCTTGGATATCTCCCTGTTCCTCATGGCAGATGTGACAGAGGCAGGGGATAAGATGAAAATGCTGAGTCCCATATTACAAGCATCATCAGGAAGAAGAAGGAGTAACCAGTATGATCAGCTGACATCTTTTGAAGTGGAAGTAATAAAAACTTGCAAGAGTAGGTGGCCTGTCGCAAAATCACAACTAACAAGCAGTCAGTGGCTGGTACTATTTCAATAAATAAAGCAAACACTTTGTCGAGACACTATATATGTGATAGCCTATATTTCAAGTGGAGAGATGTTTGAATCTTGAATGTGTAATATCTGTAAAACTTTAAAGATTACCCTAAAGATTACCCTACATGCTTTTCACTTGCAATAGAACAGCAGTCCAAACAGCAAGTTTTCAAGATGAAAGGTAACTCTATATTTAAGGCTTGATTCATTTCATCTTAAAAAATAGTTTTATGTTTCATCATCCCAAAAAACAGGTCCCGGTTCTTTAGTAGATTACCACTGTTAGTGTTTCGGTTGCTGTTTCTCATTTCAAGAACGAGACTTAAGACATTTCCCTATCTTCTAAGAAGTTCTCAGGACTACTGCATTAAAGCACAGACAATATTAATGAGGAAATTAGTGGTGCCTTGGAGTGGATTAAAGCCTGGAAGAAAATTCAGATGTGGAAGAGACATACGGCAGGCAAGGGAACAGAGGGAGGAGGAGACAGATGCAGCTGGAATGTGCACCCTGGAATTCCTTCAAGATTGCATCACTTCTTACCCCAGAAGCAAGTGGTGGTGCCATATTATTTTATTTTTTTTTAAACTGCCTTAAGTGTGCTTGTCCTTCCTTCTCCCTACAGCCACTCTGCTCCTGTACCTTTTGTTCACAGGTTCCTATTCCTTGGCTGAGTAAGTGGAGCTTACTCTGGAGCTGAGGATTGCCTCCTGCTGAAGTAGAGATATGAATGAATTTCTCCTGTCATGTGTTATTGCATAATACATGAGTTGAAATAACTATGAAATGCTTTGCTGAAATTTTACAGATCAGCCAAGAAAATGTGCATTGCAAAATTCAGTTTAGAGCACTGATAAACACAGAATATAGAAAAGAAAAGCCTTCAGGGCCTTTAAGAGGATTGCTTTTCATGTTTTTTTTTTCTTTATTGCAGTTTTGTTTTCTCATTAATTACTCTTAATACGTGAGTCAATATTTATGCCGGTGATAACACTGGCTTTACTAGCTGCTAGAAATTGCTCATTTCAGGCAATTACCTGTTTTGAAATTGCTTAATCCCCAGTTTATTTATCCCCATGCAGAATAAATTGCTTTGAAGTGAAGTTTAAACTTTTTTAGTGACTTGAGCAGACTGCAGAGGCTGATCCTTGAGGAGGTGAAAGGCAATTTTACCTCAAGTTTTGTCTTGATCTCTGCCCCCATCAGCAGTGGTTGCCAAATTACCTATATTCCACATGATGATTTTTCTCACTTGATCACTTTTTCCTTATGGAATTAAATGATGTGTCCAAAAATAACCTTGTGGTCTAAGTAAGCTTACAAAAACCCAAACCCAAACAATACCCTAATAAAATGAACTAATACTGAGACATCTTTAAAGCCCACTGAAAGTCAGACTGAGTGGTACAGCACGTAAAAGCAAATATCTGCTGTTCTATGCAGCTCCTAGCTACCACATGAGTTTGATGTACAGATCAGATATTGCTTTACAGTTCACTGTTTGTGAACTGCTTAGTTGCTCTTGCAGCTTTTTTGTTGGGAATTCTTTGTGAAATGTATAATGATAAAGTTTCATGTAGGAGAGTCAGATAATAAGCAAGAAGCATACTTATGAGAGAAAAGAATGAGCAACCCAAATAAATGTCAGGTATTGATCTCTCATATCATGCAAAGCCTTTGAAAAATATGAAGTCTCTTTCAGGTGGCAGAGAAGTCACTTCAATTCTGCTTTACCTCTAAGTGTCAGCATAGCACTGTAGTCACTGATAGGACTTTTGTCACCTGAGTTACTTTAGGAGTAGTATTTCAGTTCCTTCAGATTCCCCTTGAACATCACACTTTTAAAAATATTCCTTTTTCTTTAAGCATCACTGTTAAGAATTTTCCATAGCTTCTCTACCCTAAATTGTCATATACCTTTTTTATACATTTCCTCGCTTCTTTACATTTTGTTCTTCCAGGAATGATTACAAATTTTCACATATGAAAAAGGTGATGAATGAATGTACAGTGCTGTGCAAACTACTAAAACCTGCTTTAACAACTTTCCCTTTAACAACGACCTTCCTTTGCCAGAGCAGCCAGGTATATCTGCAATATGATGGGAGAGGGATGCAGCAGGACAGCTTAGGGCTGTTTTGAATATGCCTGGCAATAATGTCAAACGTGTAGTAAACTGTTGTCGTCGGTTGAGGCGGGAGGACGACACGGTGATCAGGGATACCAGCACCCTCTTATTACAACAGTGTCTCTACTTATATACACTTCTGGGTGTCACACATGTACATGCACTATTGGTCTAGCACAAACATAACAACTCATGATTGGACACACAGCCACATGTCCATATGCCATAGGATAACATGGTAGCAGGAAGTCCACCCTGTGCCACAGTCCTTACTGTCCGTGGTTAACCCTCCGCCAGGTGTAAAGTTCCCTCTTCAGTATCCTAGCTTTCAGAGAGCCCAGGGCCAGCTGGGGTCCTCCACAATTCCCCCTCTTTTGTATTATAGAAAATGCCAGCATCATCCAGTGCGGGGCCCCGTGCACCAGAG
>JAYRBT010000082.1:110582670-110615110 GCA_036023395.1 Myiotriccus ornatus
ACAGTTATAGTTCTTAAGTAGTTTTTATTTTGCTAGTAATAAATGTTCATGTTATTTTCCCAAATCCAGTCTCTTTTTGTCTGCATAAACCTTCTCTTAACTTAAAGTAATTGTGTGAGGGGTGTGTAAGCAAACTGACCCAGGGCAAAACCACGACAGTGATATAACCTGATGTTCAGGAAAGCAGACTTTGGCCTCTTCAGGGATCTGCTTGATTATTTTTTCAGTGGCAGGAGCAAACTTTTTCTTTTCTCCACATGGTTTTCAAACAGTTAAATATTTGGAGAGTCCTTTTGCTAAATGGACAACTTGGGCAACTTGCCCGGGGCCTGGGGGGGTCGAAGGGGGAAGGGGAAGAGCACGCTTCTCTAAAACATCTGTTTTGTCAGATTTTGACATTTTTAGTATTTTGTGACAATTTGAGAATGACCACAACAGCCAAAACCGCTTAAGGATATTCTTAGGGTAGCAGATTATTGTCTTGTAGATGCCTGATCTAGCCACAAGAGAGCATTGTAAATCCAAAGAAGGCCAGTTTCTGCAAGTTCATGAGATCCAAATGTGTTGTTTTCCCCCACTTCTGTCAGAAAGCTCAAGAAATGATAACTATGTTTATTGATGTTTGCACCAGTCAGATAATTAATTATTTAGGGGTTTCCTGAGAAGTGAAAAGGTCACCTTCATTACAGATAACTTTGAAAAATACTGTGCATGATACTGTGGATCATGAAACATTAAAATGCAAACAGTGATCGAGAATTTCAGCTCTCATATATTTGCTTTATATGTCCTTTCAGGTTTGAAATGCTCACATTTATACATTAGCGAACGGTGTGTATTAAGAAAAATATGATTAACAAACCCTACGCTGGAGAAGCAAAGGCTGAGTTATTTTCTATTGTGTCTGTAAGGAAGATGAGAACTGCTGAAAAGAAAGACTGAGAGAGTTGTACAGTATTACTCTTCAGCCTCAAGAAAGAATAGAAGCGTAGTAAACAAAGGGTCCAGAGAAGACCAGACAAGCAGTAAAAATGAAAATCAGGAAAGAAAAAGGAGAAATTAAGGTCTAGGCATCACATATTTAAAGGGTAGGCTAGAGGGCAACATAAAAAACTTGATTTCCAGTTGTACACCCTGGCAGCTCCTGGGCATGCACATGATTGCTCACTGCACATCTCCTTTTCTCCAAACTTCTTCAGTAAGCAATGACTGTATTCCAACTCAGCTGTTAGTCACTGTGGTGGTCCATCCCCTCCCCCCCCATCCTTGGGCTTGATCTCAGAAGCTCCTGATAAGCCTCGACCAAACTGTCTGAGCAAAGAAGCATCTCTTGACCTTACCAGTTGAGCCATGAGGTATGCCCTGATCATACTAGGAGTTCTTACATGGTAGAGTGGGGAACAATCAGAAGCATCAGCTGCCCAGTCATGGTGGGAAACAAAGGAAAAGCTCCTTTGTAGCTTTGGCAAACCATTTACCTGAATCATAGCCTGAGTGCAGCAGTACCATTGTGAATTTTAGCCTTAGTGGAATGGTATCATTTTTACTGCACTCTGGGGAAAAAAGCCTAATAGTTACTGACTTGGATTATGGCCAGGATGGAAATCAAAGTCAATCATCTTGTGACACTATAAACAGGAGTCCTAAGCGAGACCCTCTGAGCTCTCCTGGACTGTAGCAAGCTGTGTCAGCACCTCCTCTGAGCGAGATGCCCCTCAGAGCTCACAAACTGTCAAGCTTGTGATACTTGAAGAACCATTGCTGACAATGAGGCCCAGACTTATAACTCCCACATACATATCTCCACACTCCTCAAGATGCAACCCTTGCCTATTGGGGAACACAAATTTGATGTGAGTGTTTCACTGAGACAAAGGGGAATTTTTGATTGATACCTTTACACACAGAAATAGGTGTACACATCGTTTTACACATGTGCTTGTGACTCAGTTATCATATGAATGTTACTATCTCAAATCTATAGAAATACTAATAGTTGTAGTAAACCCTATAGGTTCAGTTTGTAAACGTTAAAGTACTTGACGATTAAGTGCTGCTAAACCCTTTTGCACTCTTATCCACATCTATATCCTTTGCACCCTTACCCCCTTTTTCATTACCGGCTTCATGTAAATCTTTCCAAATTGTTTTTAATTTGATCTTCCTTTGTATGCTTTACCCTACTCAGTAAATAATAGAGTGAACCTTGCCATTAAACTCAGTCAAGTTGCATTTTCACAAATTCCTATTAAACCCTTCTTTTGCCAAGATGTTTCATGGTGTTTCTTTAAGCAACCAAACCACTCATTTGCAACAGCTGCCAGATCAGTTCTAACAGCTCTCCTTGGTTTAGCCTTGGGAACTCCTATATCCTTCTTCCCGTGTTCTCACTAATGCTGGCTGCTGAGAGACTCTCACCTTATTTACTCAGCTTCCTTGGGTGTCATTTCCATATATGGAGTTATTTCTCGTGTAAGATAGAAGAAAGAGCAATTGCCTTGCAATCTCCTTCTCTACTCCCATGACATCTCACTGGCTTAGAGACCTGTGAGCATCTGCAGGATGGGGTTGATTTCTGGGAGACATAATGTCCTGCCTGGGGACATGCAACCTGTGAAAATGGAAGAACAGCACAGTAGGACAAGTACCTCTGATCAGAGTTTATGCCAGAGACGTTTCGGTAGGGATAAGGTGGCATAAAGAGTGGGTTGAAATAATACTGGAAAATATTTTAAAAATATAAAATTTTATGCATTACATCTCCCAGGCTAATGAATTCTATTTAGAGGGGTTAAGAGAGAGAAATTTTAATAAATGCATGCCAAAAATGCCAGCTGCAGGGTGATTCTTCTAACATTTGAGTATACAAGTAGCTTGAGAGTTTTATCCAGAGACACAGAGTACAAACTTCTGAAACTCACTTAAAATAAACAATCAGTGAAAGATCAGTGTGAATAAAAGGATGGTTATATGATATAAACAAATTATGTAAATTCTGCAGAGATCATATTTTAGCCGTCAGAGACACCAGATTAAAATAATCTGTAATTTACTTCATGCTTTATGTCTCTTCTCTGCTCGATGGCTCTAGCCCTTTGGAATTACCTTGAAAAGGAGAAATCGAAGGTATAGGACTGCAAGACTGGAGATGAAACTGAGAGAAACAACTTTAATGATATGACAAAGACAAGGTTCTGCAATAAATTTCTTGATTATCTTTGTACCTGAACTTATAAAAAACTTGAAATGAAACTAGTAATGAAATTAAATTTGCCTTTCAGGGTTGTTTACAGTGAGGCTCAGTGATGTGCAATGGGTGCTGAAAAGGGAATTTCTTCTACAAAAGCTGCAATATTCTTGATAAGGTGAGTGTCTGACCCACTCTGCATGCAAAGCTACACTTTTATGACCATAATTGCAAGATTTGGTGGTGTGATCCTGGTGCCAGTGGCAGTTTGGAAAAGGTCCTCAGTAGCACATCTGGTCACTTATTTGAAGGATTACATCTAGTGACCGGATGTATTGTGTATTATGCTAATTCAACTTCTTCCATAAACTGGAAGGATAAACAAAGCTTCCATGTTATGGTTACATCTAAAAACCAGTGGAGGCAAAAGGTACATTTTAAAGCCAAAAACTGATCAGGAGGGAGCACACGGTAGTTAAGAATGCTGGGACTTTTGTTTTAGTGTTGGTATATTTTCCCTTCTACTTTAGGTTGGAGGGCGACTGGAATTAAGTGACTTTGGGAGGGAACTTCATAATGGAAGATGAAAGGACCACCATTCATGTCTCAAGAAGGTGGTACCAGAAAAGAATGTATAATATATTTAGTATTTACAGAAAAGAAGAAAATCAAATACAGTGTGCATTTAAAAGTTATATGACAAAGACTTGCATGGTTTGTCATCTGGTGGTCTAAATGCTTTCAAGTAGTCTGACAGACCATTGAGAAGGAGGCTTTGTTGCCCAATTCATTGGTCCAGACCAGAGGAAACCCTACAGATTTGCAGTGCAAGATGTGAAAAATAGTATTTTTTTATACCTCAAATATACCTCTTCTCTTAGATACTCTCAAAATCTTGCTTGATAGCCTGTTTGGTTATAAACTCAGCAAAATACAGCAAAATTCCATTTTCTTTGCTCTTGATCTTAATATAGCTGTGTTATTTACAAATCTGTGTTATTTAATATATATTTAATGTAGCTGTGTTATTTACATCTTAATATAGGTGTGTTATTTACAAATCCTTTATTAAAGAGTTATGTTTGTTTGTTTGTTTGTTTTCCTTGTGATTTTTTTGCAAATATTACTTGCTAACTGTCTTGTAAGGGAGAATAAAAAATTGGTAGCTCTCTAGGCAAAGTAAAGAAGAAGCTGGGGAAGAGACCTTGGGAAGAATCTCTAGGGCACCTCTGAATCTTTGGCTGTGGGTTTTTGTTACTGACCCTGCATTGCTAAGAAGAGAGGTCCCAAAGCAGGGTGTAAGCCTGATCTCTCTGTTCTGCTGAGGACAGGATGGGTACTTGCTGTTCACACGTGAGGTTTGGCTCGGACAGTGAGAACCTGGCATGGATCACTGCCATCCGTACTTTGAGGACGGAAGCCTTAAGACAGTCTCATCATGGAAGACCATGCCAAGGGATATGTCAAAACATATTTTGGTGGCAACATGAAACACCAGCTTCTCCATGCTAGTCACAGAAGTGGGTAGCTCTCTGACTATAACTGTGGTAAGTGAAACTGTAAGTTAGTTCTAGCTACAACATTTTCTTGGATGAAAATGGGGAGCACACAGCACACTTGGCTTCTTGCAGTTAATCCAGGAGAGAAGCTCAGGATTATTTGACTTCCATCTTTTTGCTATTGAATCCCAAATCTCAAACAGTGATTCAGCTCCCAGAACACCACAGTAATTTGATACTAATCCATGAAAGGTCATTGCTAGCATAACGATATCCTGTATTAGTAGAACAAGAATATTCAGTGGCATTTTACATATGTTTGCTGCTGTTAAGTTAGCATTTAGTGACTCTACAGATCTTATGCAAGGGTGAATGTTAAATTTTTCTTCCCCCCTTGATTCTACCCCCTGGTGCAAATACAAATATGGGCTAAGATAAAAACACATTGAGAACACTGAGAGGGCGATAGATTCATTGTGAATGTTAGTCTGAATGTAATCTTTGACAAGATGCTATCTGATGAGGCAAAACAGAAGCTCTGGGTCTTGATAACTGAGCCAGGAGGGTCTGTCACAGATGAAAGACTATGAAAGTTGGGATGTCCCCAGAGCCTTAAGAATCTGGCGATACTACTCAAAGTAGAACTGACAGGGACGTTGATTTCACTGAGGCATTGATTTTGCTGCAGGCTGAAGAAGTTCCAGTTTTATGAGAAATGTCAAAAAATGTTGGGTTTAGTCTCATTCAGACCTAGTGCTTCTGTATTTTCATCTTCACCTTCTCACTAGATGACTGTGTGTTCCCTGACTAGCACATCCTCTAAGAGACAGCCAGAAGAAATTGGGAGCAGGACTAAAAACAGTTGCTGTTCTCAAGCTCATTATATGCCCACCATGAAATGCTTTACATGTAACTTATTTTCATAATGCTTGGACCATTATTTGAATAAAAGAGTAAGCCTTTCTTGTATTCCTATTGAAAAAGTGACAGTCATTAAAATGAACAAGTGCCTGTTACCTATGAAGTAAGCCTTGGAGGAAGTTTCTCTCTGATCCAAATATCCATATGAAGAAGGAGATGAGAATGGGAACTGTAATGAGAAACTGGATGAAAGTTAAAAAGCAGTTGCCTTTGACATATTTATATTAATTTTTGTTTGATATGGGGAAAAGGGTTGGTGTGTTTAGTGAACTTTTTGTGCTTCACAAAATTATGATGAAAGTAGCAGTTTCAGTAAATAAGTGTTGAAGTAAAAATTGCTCAGGCAATATTTATATGAAGAGTGAAAAATCAGGCAGCAAATATTTTTTAAAAACCAGTTCCTTTATGTACTTATCCCTACCAAAGTAACAATTAATACCCAAGTAATACACAGCAGCACTTCATGTTATTGTGTGAGAAAATTGTTTTTTGTCTGCTCAATACAGCTATCAAGAGAGAGGAAAACACAGGTTGTTGTTCTTTTCCTCATTTTGTGGTGTTGAATGAGAGGAAAAGTCAGCTTTGCCCTCTGCAAGTCTCCTTGCCCCAGGCTGTGAGTATATTTGTTTTAAACTGTCTTCCAAAATCTTACTTTCAAGAGTTAAACCAAAAGAAAACATTTTGATATTGCAAATGTAGGGGGGCTTTTTTTTTAAAGGTAAACTCTTTTTATTTTTTAAAGCAAATTTAGTGTGTCAGAGCCTGTTCTCACTTTTGCCAGTTCTATAGTCACAGGTTACAGGTCTCTGTTGTTGCATAGAAGGAAACACATTAATTCTTTTTGCGCTAGGAACCTCCTTGGAAACATCCACAAGACTCAATCTCCTTCAATTCAATTCTTTCAGTTTCTAAAACTCTCAGTGAGAATTTCATCAGTAGTAACCTGGTAGTCTGAGCACAAATGTGTCACGGCTGGGAAGAAACCACATGACAACCTACAGGGTCCAAGCAGGAAGCAAGTCTGTCTTTATTCAACATGGCTCCCTCTATTTATAGAGGGAGGAGAGATGGTTCTGGAAATATGGGTGTGCTCAACACAAATAAGGAATGGGTAGGAGGGAGCCTTTTACATACAAGGAAAAGTGTAGGAGGGGTTACAACCATATAGGGAGAGAATGGGATAGATACAACTTTATATGGGGAATCTGTATTATGGCTGGGGCCAGCTAATAGGAAAAAAGGTAGAACATGAGGGAAACATAGCTAAGAATTTTTATAAATGCATTAACAATAATTCTATAACTTAATAACACAAAAGTCTTCATCCTTTTTGTCTCTGTGCCAAGTCCAGTTACACCAAACCCTCTTCTTAATAACTATCAGCCAATGTGTCTTGGAGTTTGTTTCTCCACATCTTAAACTTTTCTTCTTTGTTGCAGTCATCTCCAGCACAAATGCACTTGTGCGACTGGCTACAGAAGGCCTTTCTATTGCATTTTTTTCCTTTTCAGATAAGCAGTCCTGTTGAACCAGAGCTCCTTTTTCTATCCTCTGTGTGTCACTCGAATGTCTTTTGCTGGTGCTTGGAAACTCTTGTGAAGGAGTTGCCTATTGCAATTCTGGCAAATTTTTTTTTTTCCAAACACAAGACATTGCCTTGGTCTGTGTAATTATATGCTCTGACTCTGTCAATGTCTTTGTACTTAAGATATCCTTTTGGTAGTGTTGTAGATTCTCTGCTGTGTTCACAGGCAGACATACACTGACAGAGATGAATGACATGAAAAAAATGGAAAGCAAGAACAAAAAGCTAATTGCATACTCAGTAAGCCCACAGTTCTCCCAACAGAATAAATTACTTCTTTTGGAATGTGGAATTTCTTTAGAGTCATAAATGCTTTTACATCTTTTTGTGCTTATCTGAGTTTTGGACCTGTAATCCGTATAAACCACATCTGTTGCAGAGATGAGATGGACTTGAATTGCAACAAAGAACTTTTTTTGCATTACACGAGAAAAGGAGTACACAGATTTCTAATTTAAATATGCATTGACACTGTATATTATGAGTAGATTTGGTTCATGTATTGAAGATTTTACAAAGGTAAATTTTACAAAGAAAAGGACCTCAAAAAAGGGACTTCAAAATGAAGAGAATCTTTTCAGCTGGAAAATAATGAGCAGCATAAAGAAATTGTGCATTACATATGGCTTTCATCATGGAAACAGTCTGGCGATATTTTCCTTGCCCTTGTTTTTTTCCTGTAAATTTGGGTGTCCGAAGCTTGGTCTTCCTGTGTAAACTTTTATACAATGAGTAGTTAGGCTGAATTTAGTAAACACATTAGACTTCAGCTGAGCACCTGTGCAACATGAGAGTTCATTATGGATGTTTTTGGCCAGTTGGATTCTTTGTGCAGTTTCACATTTGCACAAAAAAGATTCATTAACCTGTTATCATATTAACTAATTTTAATCTCAATATTGTAGAAAAGTTACTTGAGATAAATATGTTTAAAGGCAATATAAATTTCCTAATCAAATTATTATCAAATTAGGTCTTCAATAATTTCAGATTCTCCAGGACAGGTGCTATTACATTTCAATACCACAAAAATTTTGAACACTCTCAAGAACTAGTCAATGAAATAAGTGAATAGTTATGATAAAATTATTATTTTTTTTTTCTTTGAGATTACCAGGAATACTTTGGCATTGTTCAGGTTAATGATGAGAGGTTTAAAACCTTTCAGTCAAATGCACCCATATAGAATCACAGAATCATTTAGAATTGAAAAGACCCTTCAGATTGAGTCCAACTGTAAACTTAACACTACCAAGTCTGCCACTAAACCATGTTCCTAAGTCCCTTGTCCACGTGTCTTTTAAATACCTCCAGGGATTGTAACTCAACCACTTCCTTGGGCAGCCTGTTTCAATGCTTGAAAACATATTTGGTGAAGAAATTTTTCCTAATATCCAAACTAAACCTTGCTTGAAACATACTCGCTTGAGTATGTTTCTTCTTGTTTTATCACTTCCAACCCTATCACACCCACTTGGCTGCAGCCTCCTTCTAAGTAGTTGTAGAGAGTGATAAGGTCTCCCCTATGAGCCTCCTTTTCTCCAGGCTACACAAACCCAGCTCCCTCAGCTGCTCCTCATAAGGGCTGTTCTTTATATTTCATATTCATAACAAAATAGCTAATTCTTAAACATATTCATACTGTATGTGAGATTAATGTGGAGTCACAGGACATCAAGTATATTGCATTCAGTGAAGGCAAAACAAAATCAATGAGCAACTTAAAGTATGCTGAATATTGTAACTAAAAATATGTATTTTAAAATATCACTAGGCAAGATACTACTGGCTGTTCTAAAGGCAGATCTTGAATCTGTAATAATGACAGACATGCACAAAGATTGAATAGTATTTTACAATCTGACCTGCTAAGGTTTAAGATAAGAAAGGACAGATTTCAAAAACTTTGATTCATTTCATATTAGGGTAAGTCCTGGAAAATTTGGATGCTAATTTCATAAAAAGTTTAGTGTAATGTACTACTGTCCCTTATTATTTCTTTGACATTCTCCTGTCTTCTGAAATGTCTGTCTTCTAGCAGTTTTTCTATCAGTTTTGACCTCTACTACACTCAGATACTTTGCTGTATCCAAAATTTTTACTCTACCTATTCTGTGAGTCAGCACAAGCAAGTGGCCAGGACAACCACAAACCCACGGCTAAAACACAAGGAGTAAATTTATTTCTGTTATTCCAATAACTGGGGTATCCCTGAAGCAACACCAAATAAGAAGTACATGCAGGTGGAGATCCATGCACTATTTAACTCAGTGGTGTTAGAAGAATACTGGCCTGCTGTTCAAACCTGTTTACCGAGGGCTATTTCCAACTACAAAGTCACTTGAGTACATTTACAGTCCTCCTTGCCAGTCTTCCACTTTTAACCTGTTCCTCCCAACATATGGAGTCTATCTGAGATCCTATGAGGAAAGGCCAAGAGAACTAGGATTGTTCAGCCCAGAAAGAGAAGGCTTAGGGGGGACCTAATTGTGGCCTTCTGGTTACTGAAGGGAGCCTACAAGAATAATGTGGAGAGAGTATTTACAAGAGCGTGTAGAGATAGGACAAGAAGTTATGGCTTCAGACTGAAAGAGAGCAGGTTTAGTTAGGATATTAGGGAGAAACTCTTTACTGTGAAGGTGGTGAGACACTGCAACAGGTTGCCCAGAGACGTGGATGCCCCATCCTTGGAAGTGTTCAAGGCCAGGCTGGATGACGCTCTGAGCAACCTAGTCTACTGAAACGTGTCCCTGCCCACAACAGGGGTGTTGGAACTAAATGACTTTTAAGGTCCCTTCCAACCCAGGCCATTCCATGACTCTGTGACTCTTTTGATGAAGTATATAGCTTCTGCCAGCACAGAGTAAAGCTGTTGAAGATTACAAGGACTATTTCTACATTGTCAAGCAGAACAGAACAAAAGCACTAATCCAGTAGACAAAAATAAAAAATAAGGGATTATTTAGATATAAAGGGGTCTCTGGAGGTCACCTACTTCAGCATCTTGATCAAAGCAGGTCCATCTCAATCAGGTTGCTAAATAATTGTACAATTGTTTTAAAGTATATGAGGATGGAGATTCCTCACCACCTCTCACAGCAAAATAAACACATAAACTAATAGGATGGTGATATTATACATTAATTTTTTTTGTATTTTGTAGTTCTTCTAGTCTCATCCCATGACTGAATACCCATAAGTAGCAGGAAATTTTAGGTTTGCTTGCACAGCGACTCTTTAGGCTTACTTTTAGCTAAAGAAACCAAGTTCATGCAGTGTAAGAATGGTTTGCAATGGTAAACAAAATAAGACAATAACTTCAGAAGGGCTCTTCTGAGCTCAACTAAAATGCTTATGCCATCATATAAGGTTTTCTTTTAGGAAGATCATCCTGTCATGACTACCTGGTGATTCATTTAAGTTTCTTCATCTTCTCTGTTGACAGCTTTAATGAAAAACATGTCTGGTTTTCTGTGTTATAATCTGGTAGCAGTGATGACTCCTCCAGTTTCGTGGGCATTGCTAGCAGACATATATAGGCCTTGGATTTCCCCACAAAAGCTATAGGATTTTTAATGTCTGACAGAATAAGGAGATGAGACAGATTTCTTGCTTGATAATGATATCAGTTGGAAAGGGATATCCCTATCTGATTCTCTCTGAAACCGCAGATCAGGGAGGAAATTCTGGGATAGAGTAAGATGGCAGGTAAATATAAGCTACACCAAACAGAAAAATTTTTTAAATCTAGGCAAAAATCAGAGATTTTTCTTTCTCCAACAAAAGAAACTTTGTTGAACAATGGAATTTTGATTGTATATTCTTATCCCCACAGATAAGTGAGAGTCAAGTCAGCTTTTGCTTTAATGATGTGAACCATGCTAGGGATCTGAAGAGTCAAGACAACGGAGTTTTTCAGGAAAACAAGTTTTTCTGTGCCTTACTTTGATTCTGAAGAAAGTCCTTATCACATAATCCTTCGAAAAAGAGAGATCTTGCTGGAGTCCTAACTGAAGTTTAACATTTTGACTATTAATTCAAACCTGTAAATTATAGCCAATGAAAAAATTATGCTCTTGGTTATGCTTTATACCCAAGCAGTCACTCAGGGCTGTTATATTTCTCACAGCTGGAGTACACAGTATTTTTCAATCTCAACTCAATTTAAGGAAAAATAGCCAAACTGAGAACGAACCTGAAACTTTTATGACAATATAACATGAATTTTCTGTAACATAGTATAAAATTCTCCTTCAAAAATGGCCTTTGCCCCCGCACAAATGGATTTGTGAGGATTTATAGGTATAGCACCGAAGCAATCTTTACAAATACGTAGCTACATACGCTGTGGTTACACTGTGGTAATTTAAACCTCACAGGCATGTTTGTACACTGTTCTTTTTTCCTGAAGCCTCATAAAAAGGTTCAAAAGTTTTGGTGTGTTGGCAGTATGTTACTGTGATGCTGAGTTCTGTTTCTTCTCATTTGAATACACAGCCTCAGGTTTGACTATGAGATCAGTCTTAATAGATAAAGCTTTAATACCCTGAAAATAATACAACCCCCCCTCAACTCTTTCCTGTTGTGTTGTGATTTTTTTTTTCTTAGTCTTCAGGTCCCAGGTCTTGTGATAATTAGCATGCAAAATATAGTGAATATCATGGTAGAGCATCAGGTCTGTTACCCTTTCTTAACTGCAAACCAGCTCTATATTCTGTTTAGGTGCTGAGGAAAATTATATTGATGGTTCCTACTAGTTAGCATGTGTGTGTGACTGCTTGTGGCATCTCAGGAGAAATGGTAAGAGTGAGATGAACAGAAACAAACACAACAGGATGGATGCACATGAGTAGGAATGGGAAGGAATATTTGAACACTAAATTTCCCACATTATCTAGTACTGTCTGTGTGTCTGTTCCATATTTGCACGAATCCCTCAAGCACTCCAAGCAGTCTACAAGACTCCCCACATTTTGTTGATGAGCAGTTTACAAAATGTAAAGGAGAAAAAATGTAATTTATTAAAATAACAGTGATGCAATAGGACTCCTATTAGTTTCAATTTTTAAAAATAAAATCAGTTTTACAAAGGTATAATATGGTCTTTCTTTAACCTATTTTTCTGCTGACTTCAATGTAATACCATGGGGGATAAATCTGGTTGCAACCCTCAAGTAACAAACAACCTCTTTTCATTAAAAATGAAACATCCCACTTAATAGAAGACATCAATTACTCTATGCTTTGTTTTGAGGGTAAATCAGGGGTAACACAGTGAAATCAACAGAGTGGTACTGGAGTTAAACTGTTTGGAGATTGCATTTTGCCAGATCAGATTCTTTCCAGAATTCCTCATTATCAACAGATTTTTATGATTTTTCAGTTTAAATTAATCTGACACAGAAACTGAGTAGTGTTATGTTCCTGTAGTCTCTATATAAACAAAGAAAAGGGTATATGGTGTTTTCTAGGTGTCATCCCTCTTGTTTATTTGACTGAGGAGATTATAATTTCCTTTCTACCTTCATTTCAGTAGAGCTGTTTTTGAGTGTTTGTGTGACATTTAGCCCTGTAAGAGAGGCACGCTGAATTCTTGACAAAACTATTAATATTGCACATAATTAGAACCAAAAAAGTATTTACTGATCTGGAGACAAGATGCAAAATGCTGACATCTCAGTGAGACATCTTATTTCAGGACACTTCTTAAGGACAAAGACTTAAGGACTTGCCAGAGTTTACATGACCACTTGACTTCTTAGTGTTAAAGGCTATGACTCAACACTGATGCACAGAGTTATTTTTGCCTTTGCTGCTACCTAATGGTAACATGAATAATAGTGCAGGACTTGAAAATAATTCTGCATTTTATCAAAATGAAAATGCTGTTCAAAGGCTACAAATTGTTCCTTTCCAGAGCCAGTGGTTAACAAATCTGACAATAAATCTGAGGTGCAGGAAAGGATATGCAGGTGAACAGCTTACCTGGTTTGTACTTATGAGGGAAGATTTTCATACACAAATGACCTAATCTAGATACAATTTGGTTATATGTTTATGATCATTTTATAGAAGAAACCAGAACAGGAAAGATAAGGTTCCTTACATTCCTTTAACATCATACTCAGTGATACATTTTCTCCATCAGGTTGAAATGATACCTTTTTCAGGCTTCACCTCTGATGCCCTGATTGTTCATTCTAAATTAATGTTATTTTTTCATTTGGGAGACTGGAAAAACTAGGTGTATTTCAGAAGCATGGATACATAGTATGTGAAGGTAAAATCTGTCAGCATTTTCCAAGCATGTCTTTTGTGCAGGTGAAGTCCAAATACACCTTCTGTGAACCACCACACTAAGATCAAGTCTCACTTTTCCCAAAGCAGTTGTTTTAGCATTTGTTCATTCTCTTCATTTTGTGTTTGGCTAGTTTCCTTCAGTAACAGCAGAGACTTTTACCTAAGATACCCCAAAAAGCAATCAGAAAAAAAATACTAGGGCATTTCATAAAAGCCTGGTGCTAAAGGTGGCTGAGCATCCTGCTGCTTCTCAACATAAAAGGTATATAGGGCAGTGTAGGTTCAGCACCAAGAGAAAGCAGATGATCTGCATGAAAATCCATAACAAGAGGAAGCAGTTATTTCCTTAGCATGGCAAGTTTTGACCACAGTGACACCTCGGTATCACTGACTGTCCTAAGCTTTCTGGGCATGAGGCCAGCTGTGGTCAAGTGATGATTTCTTTATGCCCTATATCCATCATACACATTTGCTTTAAAGTTGTTTAATAGTGGTGTTATAAACTTTTGTACTTTGCTTATATAGGAGGCTTCGATTAGGTTTCCTAGATGATAATGAGTACAATAAATATATGCCTTGCTATTGCCATGTGTATTCCAAAGCAGTAAATTGCTCATCATTATTCTATTGCAGAAATGAAATTAGAAGACTCTGCCATTAGCCAAATGATGATGGCTATCACTTTTTAATCAAAACATATAATTTTATGGCTTATGAGTTAACTAATGGTTGTGGAGCCTGATTTGAGGTTGATACATGACCATAACACAGATCTCAGGGGTGATCCTGGCTGACGTGACAAAAAAAATGCAGAGTTTTTTTGGGTAGTGCCTTGTTTTCCATTAGTAGTAATCTTTTACTATTTCTAGAGGCAAAGACGAAGACATGTATATCTAGATTTGTACTGTGATGGTTATTCTCCTTAATATAATATTTTCTTTCCATAGCCCTCTTTGTAGTAAAGTGGGGGACAGACTTCAGCTGTCAATGTTTCAAGAATCCACAGCCCACCTCTGGTATGTCCTTGCTGCACAGCCTTGACCCAGGCTGCTGAGAAAGTTGCTACGTTGAGACAAAGTTGTGCCAAAGTCTGTCAAGTCTCTAAGACTTTTTGAGACATGGCTAATGAGAGGCTCAATAATTTGATGAGAAAAATATTGGCCCAACACAGTGTAAAATCTTAAAGGGAAGCAGGTGATAAGGATTAGTCCAGCTGTCACTGCTATTGGTGTGTCAGGATTGATGAAACTGGTGGATGAGGGCAGCTCAGCAGCTCTTTTCCAGCTCCCTGGAAGAAAGCTGCTGACTCTCTTCCCTCGCAGCTGATCCTCTCCTCACCAACAAAGTCTCTTTAAGTATCTTATTGGGGTGGAGAATGTGTAAATGCCTAGCCCAGCTCCTGTGTGAAATCTTAGCCAGCTTCTGTGTGAGTTGACTAATAAACCATTGCTTTGTACTTTTAAGTATACTGCTTACAGATCACCTTTGACAGCACAGGATATCTCAACAAACTGGCCCCCAGACATTTAAAAAAATACCTTTCTTTTCTTTTTTTTTTTAACATAGGTTTGTGCACCCCTTATTAGGAACAAAACACTGCATTTGCCTAGAAGAATACATAAGAAAACATATGGTTTCATGGCATCCCCTCGGGTTCTATCACTGGTCACCAGGGAGATCAGTGGCTGTTCCTCCTCTTCCTCTCATGAGGAAGTTGTAGAGTGCAATGAGGTCTCCCCTCAGTCTCCTCTTCTCCAGGCTGAACAAACTAAGTGACCTCAGCTGCTCCTCATACAGCTTCTCCTCTAGCCCCTTAACCATCTTTGTAGCCCTTCTTTGGGTACTTTCTAATTGCTTTATAACTTTCTTATATTGTGGTGCCCTAAACTCGAGTAAGGAAAAAAAATCATGAAAATCCATTTCCTACTTTGGAGGTCCAGATATTATTTAAATAAATGAGACCAGACAAAGTTTCATTTCCTTCACTTGAAAATCAGAAAGAGAACATAAAGCTGAGAAAATGGAAGATTGCCCTTAGTATTCAGAAGTGGAAGCGGGAGTCAGCAGGTTGATCTACACCTTTAAATCAATCTTTTGTTTGTTCTCAAGCTTGGATTATATTTTCTGATTTGGAGTGATTTTTAACTTGTTTGCAAGTTGAGTAACAGTTTAAAAAGGATGAATTGCCTATAATACTGGATCAATACAGATATTGAATTGAAATAATGGAGAGAAGATTTTATGCTTTGGCAAATGTCAGAGGAGCTCAAAGAGAGCTTGACTGTAAATACCCGGGACAGGATTTTACTTTGTTTATAGAGGTGTCTGTAGCAGAAGCAGTTTAACTGTTCAGTGTCACGAGCAGAGAAATGGTTGCTATTTTTTTCTACTATCTTTATTCTTTGTTTTCAGAACGTAAAAAGTTTTGATTCTGTATATGTATTTTCAAGCAAGTTCTACTGTTGCAGAGGTGTAGCTTCTTCTATTAAAATCTATTATTAAAATAGTGTTGTAGCAGCGTTATCTAGTGAGAATGCTGCTTGCCTTCTCTCGAGACTTCTTGCTGAAGGGTGAGGGCTCCGAGGCACTTGTGCTCTGGAGGACAGTGAGTGACTGCCAAGCTGGCTGGAAACCCAGATTTTCTCTAGGGGTGAAATTCTGACACTCTGTAATGATTTCATCCTAAATAACAAAACTTAAATTTTCTCTCAGGAGATACATTTTCCAGAGAATTTTGATTTGGAAAGATCAAAGTCATCAAGCTAAAATGCTTTCTTCTCCCTAGTTATGTCCAAATGCTTAATTTTGATAATGCCTGCTGTAAAAACACTAGCTCCAAATTCCCATCTATGGAATACAATTTAAGATTTCAGATGGAACTGTAGAGAGAAATCAGTACTAAACACTGTGTTTTGAGTTTGAATAAATCTAATAATTTCCCTCCAGAAACATATTCAAAATGAACATTTTGTTTTTTGACCAAACACCATTTTTTGTAATAGACAGCTGTGCTGTAAAAAAAAACCACATTTGAACAGTTCTTTTTGTTATTTCTTAATTTCAGCCTCATATTGCTCAAGTCAGTGTTATGAAGAGCTCTACTATTTCAGCATGCAGGGGTTGGTGCTAGCTGCTCTCTTTGCTTGTTATTGAGCTTTTTTTTTTTTTTTTGAAGATGGAACTCAACTCTAAATATAATCAAAACTCAGTGTCCTTAAAATATTAGAACGATTGCAAACTATTGCATCATATAAGTGATACACACAAACAGAATTACTACAGGATAAAGTTCACTGTAGCTTACATCTGCCATCAAACTTAATATCTGTATCATGTCTCTTTTCTGCTCACAAAGCTCGTGTTGTAATTTTTTTTTACGTTGAGGCTGGTTCATCATAAAAACAACAACTGCTCTTTGTCACCCTTAATCTTTTCAAGGTGATTTAGATTGTTGTGCTTTTTTTAAAAAACACATAAGAGACAAATAACTGTCTCGTGTATCCAGGGACCTGAGATTTTTTTTTCCATCCCTTCTCTTCCTTAACGGATATTCTCCAAGCAACCCTGACAAGTAATTTCTGCCCTTTCAGAACTGAGCAGTTCTGAATTCCCAAAGCTCTGCTAGTGCTCATAACAGAGATCACAACTGCAGAAAATGAAATAAAAACATAGAAGCCCACAAAAGCATAAGCACAAGCTTTATCAGCTTGAAGATAAGGGAGTTGGTGATGAGCATTTCAGTAATGCTAATAAGAATGCAATTGCATTGCTACATGTTGTGTCTATGCTTTGAAGATTAATAACCTTAATTTCAAAACTGATGAGTAAAATAAAAGTTCCATATTGAAATGACAAAAATTTATTTCATTGGTTAAATTATTTTCTTACTGGAATTATTATTATTTTTGTGAAAATTTTCATAGAAATTGAAAGGGAAAAACACTTTGGAGAGTCAAAATGATTAGATGAGAGGGGAATGTAGTTCAGTTTTTTCCTTAATGAAACGGGAATGTAGTTTGGTCTTTTTCCTACATGTTGAAGTGTGAATCTTAACATTACTGGCAGTATGTAAATATTATCTAATTCAAACTCTTGGCAAATTTCAGCTGCAATTTCTCATGAGAAACAACTATAAGATCACAATCAGTAGTACAATATAAATTGCAAAGATTATCATTATTTTTAAGTTTCACTAAGCAGTGCAGATATGGAGAGCAAATTCTGAAGTATTGCAGAGTGATTTCTAGCATTTGTGCCTTGTGTAGAAACCGACTCCATAACTACTCAATAACACAGGGCAAGGAAACTAGCTCAAAAATCATCACGTAATTACAGCACACTGTGGAATCAAACTAAAAAAAAAAAAAATTAGCGTGCTTCCTGGCATATCTTCAGTTCAGGGCAAATAATCTTTCCCACACAATTTCTGAGTGCGATCTTGGGACTGGCATAGACCAGGGTTTCTGTTACAGGTCAGTGTAAGTGAGGCAACCTGCTCTGGAAAGCTGAAAGTATATCCACATGGTTAGAAAGCATGCCATGACCTTTCTCAGAAACCAGACCCTGTTCTATTTGTTTAGAAGTATGCAGCCAGTGATCTCTCTATATTGCCAGCTGACCTTAAATGACACTCCCTCTTTAACGAGTCATGCATATAAAATAGGCTCTCTCTTTTCTCCCACTTGACATCAAGTATTATGAGCCCTTGAGAAGAGGTACTAAGGACCTGATACAATCTTGGGCAGGAGAAGGAGCAAGAACAAGCACTAATAAACATGTTCTGGCTCTAATTTTCTTCAGTCTGCAGTAAGGGAGAAGTGGTAGGTAGGGGAAGATTGTTTCTAACCTCAGCAGCTCCCCTATGTATCAAGGACCAGAAAATCAAAAGGCCTCATTACAATCAGATGAGACAATGGGGAAAAAGGTAAAGCAGTAGTATTTTGGTACTGACTGAAGTTAAAAACTCAGCTAGTGCTATGAGTCATTACATACCAATCAGTTAAACTCTGCTCCCTTTTCTGTTACTTTCAACAAGAAGAGCATAATAAAACACTTTTCTAAATTCTAAGCACACATATGCACATGCATATACACCTATTTTAATAATAACATAAATAAAGCGGAGGGATACATTAGATGTTTCATGAACAGTACTGATGTTAAGTACTCTTAACATAATATTCTTCTCATGTTCTTCTATGAAATAGCTCACAAATCATCTGCATGCTTTAAAAGAAAACAGTTAGGGCTGGTTTATGGTGAAGAATATCTTACTTGGTTATGTCTCTTAATAGAAAATATGTAAAGATAATTTATGTGCATGGCAGTGACAAGAGATTTTGAGCCGAAAAGACTCCACTATAGTGTCATCAATTAATTTGTCAACATATTAGAACTATTTAAATGGCACAGAAGAATGTGTCAGGACATCCTCTTTGCAAATACCACCTGAATAGCAAGCAAAATCTTATTCTTACTGATTTTGCAAAAGATGTTCTGAGAGTATAACTGTATAACATAAAGGAGAGCATATTAAATGTCTAACATAAGCTAATTTGTGAACAACAGAGAAAAGCTGAGACAGGATTATTGAACAGTCAACTGAAATTGATAATTACCATTAAAAAATCCTGAATGCCTTTGAAGAAGGTAATGAGCTGAATGTGTTGCCTATGGCACTATGCATTAATACAGAATTTATTTTTGCTTTCAAGATATCTTTGACAACATTAGAAATTACTAGATTTAAAGAGGTGGGCCTTTGCCTATCTCACTGCGCAGTCAGGACAATTTAAGATGACCTACTGAATCACTGGGCTTAGTCCTACACTGCAGATGAGAAAAACAGGGTCATTGCCAAAGATGCTGCAGTCCATCATGTGGCAGTGTTCATGCAGTTGCTACAAAAAGCTGCTTGTGGATTGCTTTATGCTCATTTGGCTGTGACACAGTTTCTTCTTATACTTCAGCTCAGCTATAATTGCCAGCTTCAAATAACAACATATAAATAATCATCTCAGTAGATGACCAGCTCTAGCCTTCACCTTTACAGTTTTGACAGATTTGGGCAGAATCCTAATCCTGGACTCTGGGAGAGCTTTGAACTTCAAATTAAAAGGAAAGCTGAGGGTGACTATGTTCCAGTACTGTAGAGCTACAGGTGAATTATAATACTGTATATATAGGATGAAGAAATGTGTATTAAACTGTCATTACACTTAATGAAATGGAATTGGTTTCAGGAAAAAGATAAATTGCAAGAGTTAAGGGTTTTTCCATCTGAACACAAAAGAAATACAATATATAAAAGGATATTTAATATGTACAGAAGCATCTTAGCATGGAGAATCACAGAAAACTGGTCTGGAAGGGATCCAAAAAGGTTAGTTAGTATATCCCCTGTTCCAAGGCAGGATAAGTTATATATAAATCATCCCTGACAGACGGCTGTGTTATGACCTCCTAAAAAAAACCCAGTGAGGCAGACACTACAGCTTCCCTGGGCAGTCTGCTCCATTACTCAATGATCTTGCCATTAAAGAGTTTATCTCTGGCTGCAGTCTAAGACCCTGCTTCTTTTACTCTTGTTGCTCGATAGGGGTGAAAAAAGAAAAAAAAAAAAAAAAAGGTTTATTCCCTTTCTCTTTGCAACAAGTATGTGCTACAGAAGAGCAGAACACTCTCAGGGGAGTGCTCTGCATATGGAGACTCTGATATGGGCCATATTGCTTTCCCAATTTTAGCAAAGTCAGGGGGCCTATTCAGCAATTAAGCTCATGTAATAAGTTACCTATCTTCCTATCTTTAAAAGTTCCTGAACAGAAAGCTAAAGTGTGCCTTTAAATTTTGCTGGCAACTCCCCACCACCTTTCCCTGTGGGTACTTTTAGCTGTGACCACAGGACAGGTGCACACACGTACTCTGTACTCACGCTGCCCTGGCCACAGACCAAGTGTTTGTGAGTCATGTGTGATGGATCATGTTAGCAGAACACGGTTATTGAGCCTGCTAGTCTGTGTGTCACCTCATAAAGCAACCAGAGCACACTCTTCTATTACTAAAGAATGGCCTGCCTAGGGAGGTTAGAGTGATTCAAGTCAAGCCAGAACATAGGCATGGCAGGGCATGAGCTGATCCATAAGAAATGTCTGTGTAGGAGACACGAACAGAACATCAAGTACTAAGGAGTGGCAGGTTGATTAATTAAAATACTTCTCTCTGTTTTCCTGACCCACTTACGAAGCTCTGAGTGTTGGGTAGAAGTCAGACTGCCATGTGTCTTGGGTGGTCTGGCAAGAGCTCAGCTACAGTGTGACATGGCAGAGGCACAGCACCAGCACAACAATGTGCATGGAGACAACCTGGTGCCTAGAGGGAGGGGCCAGTTAACTTCAGAGCCTTGTACTGAGGTAAGGCTAATGGCCTTGGCTCATGAGAAGCTCTAGAGCTGTTGGTTGGTGAGTCAATGCACAAGTGGGTTCATGGGTGAAGAAGGCCACCAGAAGCAGGATGCATGAGGGTCTCGGTGCAGTGAAGGCAATGTCCTCTAATTTCACACACTCCCTTACTTCTCAGAAATTAAATTTTCTTTTGGTTTAACTCTTGAAAGTAAGCAGTCACTCCCCTATGTGAGCCCTAGAAATACTTTTGTGTGATGCAGCTGACTTGACATTCAGTAGGGGACAAATTATTTCTGTCTTAATGTACATTAAGGAGGAACTGGAACATGACATAGTCTAGCAGACTGATGACCCCATGTAGATGAGCCCACACAGGTAAAAGTAGAATTTACTTCAAGCATATTTGTCTTTCACTGACATTTTATCTTTCCTTTTTTTGTTTATGTTTTTTCACTGTGTTTCTAACTGACCTCAGTTTCCTCAAAGGAGGATAATAGTTCAATATCTTTCACATATGATTGAAATTGGAGTTCAACTTTCTTTAATATTAAAGATAAACTAGAAAATTCAAAAAGTACATAAATTTAGTTTAGTACCTTGTCTAAGATTAATCTAAATCTTCATCCTTTATAGCATATATGAGTCATAAAACTAGGTACTGATAAAAGATAATTTTAAGAACAAGAAATACTGCTAAGTGATTGTGTCAGCAGTTTTTGTCCCAACAATGAATTTTCCAGCTTTTACGCTTGTGTCCACTTTAAAACAGTGAACACATTGTTCTGCCAAAGAATTCCCATCGCCACCAACTGAACAAAATAAAAATCATGTAATGAGCTAGGCAAAACTTTGAGACATGCACATTTTATACACTTTTTTCTTTCAGAACCCTTACAGTATTTCTTTTTTTTATGCATACATTAATACTGTGAACACATGACATGATAATGAAATAAGACTAATGGTTTGCAGTAGGATTCTAAAGCTTCTTAATGAAACTGCAGAAACTGGAGATAACAATTGTATAGTGTGTTTGAACTGTGGATTCTATTCTTCTGTTCTTGAACAAGTCTGAAAACAACTCTGTATTGATAGACATGTAAGAGATACCAGAAAAATACTTCCTGCCTGCAGAAGCAGTCCACCTCAGTGCTTTAAACATAACCAGTTGAACCTTTGCAAATTATACTCTTCTATCAGTCAAAGAGTTGATTTTTTTTCCCCTCAGAACATGTATATTTTATGAATGGAGAAGATTGGCATGTCTATACCTAAGAAAAACTTTCCTGATGAAAGCTTGCCTGAAATCCATCTTTCTTTGACATCTGGGCACAAGGCTGAGGAAGAAGAGTGTTTTGGGTTCTTTTCACTTTCTGCAGAGTATTTTATTTTCCTCTGGCAAATTGCTGATTTCAGTCTTATGATAAATTTTTTAGATGTCACTTGTATTTATGAATAATTAAATTATATATATGTAACTTTTCAGCATTTAGTTTTAAGGTGGAGTGTATGTGTTAGAATACATAAATAGAGAGCACACTGAGAGAAAGTGTTGTTTCTACAGTACTGTATTTTAAAAAGAATTAAATGTGCACATAGGGAGAGATTTTGTACAACAGAAAATAAGTTAAGGACAGAATATCCCCAGTGGTTCTAGCTGCAGAGATGAGTTCTTTCTCAGCTTTAAAGCCAGTATCAACAGACTTGGCTAAGCCATTAAAATCCACAGGGATTTTGTATTGTTCATGTTGCTAGGAATCCCAGAACATACACATTATTAAAACAATATGTTTTTGAGAATATCCCACCTTGGTTTTTTATGAAAAATACGGTGAAACCTAAAGTAGACAAAAAAGCCTAAAATATGGCTTCAAGCCACAAAGAGCCTTGCATGAGGCACAATGTAATTAGCAATCTGCAATACATTGAGGTTTGATCCCTTCCCAATCTGCAGGCTAATCAGGATGGTGCAGATCATTTGTTCTGTGGCCTGACACAACCTATAATTGTTACCTTTGCAATCTTGTCCAGTCTGCAATGGCTACTTTTCTTACTAGTCCTTCAGGACATGGCTGTTGAATCAGGGAATAGCCCTGAATTTTGAAATTGTGACTGTGACCTTGACTGTCTGTTTGAGGGTAAATGCTCCTTTTAGTCAAGACTACAATGACATATTGCATTTTGGGTTTTAATATTTATGAAACCCTTAGACAAAAGGTGCTGCATATTCCAAATTACAACTATAGGACTATGTTCTGAAGTCTTTTTTTTTTTTTTCAGTTAACCTGATCAGTGGGATTTTAGTTGAATTTACCTGTTTTCAGGAGGACTTAAGCTGTTCTAAGCTGCATTAAAGGCAAAATCAGAATCATTCATTTTTCTCATAGTTAGGGTGACGTCCTGAAGCATGTTAGCTTGATACACATTAAAATTCCTTGCTTTTTCATTAAACCAAATATAGAGAGTTTATAGGGAATAAAGAAGAGCACGGATAGAAAAAGCTTTAGCTGTGACTTGTGATCATTGAGTGTTGAGCTCAGAAATCTGAACTTGGGTTTGCCTAAATGTCAGAGGATGTTGCTTGTACGTAGGATTAAATTTTCAATGTTTTCCTCTTGCTGTTTTTGCTGTATTCCATTGGGTTACCTTTGCCCTACAAAAGGCTGTTTGTTACTATATAATAAGTAGAGTACGTGAACAGCAAATTAAAAGCAGAGAAACACATCTACAGCACAACAGGCTATTTTAGTACCCAGTGAAACTAGGGTAAAGGTTACAGCTGGTTAGCAAATATTTTGGCAGCACATATAAAGGAGCGAAAAAGGAAATCCAGAGTGCTGAGCTTTGCACTATCAAAGGCTTTCCAATCCATATTAATTTTTAAACACCATAAATTGCTTGGCTTGAGCATACAGGCATAAAACAGCATTCACAATTTTTTTTTTAATATGAAGGCTTGAAACAAGGATCTGCTGACACAGATCTTTTGAAGACAACTCCACCATTACATATCAGTGAAGAAAATTTACTTTTGAGCTATTTCATATCAAGGCAGTTGAATACCTTGGCTGGAAATATAAAATAGGATCAACCAGTTTATTCCTATTGCTGTGCTCCTCCCAAGTATGCTTTAGCAGGAAAAGGATAATATTCTTTTAGGGCTTGACTGTACTGCACTGGTTAGCTTAAATTACACAACTTGGAACAATACCCAGAGGGTTTAATTCAAAGGAATGTAAATAAAGAGAGCCGAGAGATGGACAGAAATGGTTTGGAATGCAGAATGTGGCAGTTTTTACGAAGGGACCATATGATTGCTCCCAGTCCATATGATCATCAACAGATCTGAGCTGAACACTGTCTCCTAGTCTGACAGCATAAATACCCCCTCGTGTACGACTCAGTTTGAACTGGCAGGCTTTACTGGTATGGATGGGTATTCAAACAGGCACTGAGCTGGCCTTGTACTCTGGGCTGACACTCTTGGCAAGACAGGCCATTAGTCCTGAGTGCGTCTCACAGCATGGGAAGACCTTTACTCCTGCCCACCTTGCAAAGCCAGGCTTGAGGCAGCTCTGAGCCCAGTAGCCCATCTCATGCTCAGTCTGTGGGGTGAGGTAATTCACTGCAAGTGAATAATACAAGAATTTACAATAGCTTATGGAAGGTGTACTCATTATTCCTTATATACTTATTACTGAAGACTGTGTTTGAGTCAAGTCAGCTTTTCCTTAGAGAGTACTATGTTATGTGGAGATTACTCACAGCAGGCTGGGCAAACAGTAAAACTTTGTTTACACCTGAAAAACAGAGAGTTTCATGGTAAAGTTACTTGGTTTTCTGTTTCTCAGAATATCAGTGGACTTTGACCAGCATAATATGTAACTTGGCATGCTGTTCTTCCAGGTGCCCTAGTGCATATTTGCTCTGGTTCTTCCAACAATTCTCTGTATCTCACTCGCTTGATGCTGGAAAGAGAGACAGGAAAGGTTACATCAGAAAAGTACATGATGTTGTTTTGAACATATTTTTTTGGAAGATGGAATGATATTCTGAACTTACTCACAAGTTCAGTCTCTCTCCAACTGAATTAACACCAGGGACTAACAGCAGCAGTCCTTGATGCAACAGAACCAGCGTTTGGGGTTTTGCTTCAAATAAAATAAAAGTATTTTCCAAAAGAAGCTATAAGCAATTTAAAATGTAACATTTGGCCTACCATATATGAAGCAGCTTTATATAAACATATTATAATATGTTAGCAGGGGGAACCTTTTGAGATATCCAGTTAGATGAATAGTCAGTCCACCTTCCAAACAGATTTTGTCATAATTACATCATGTGATTTTCAGCCATATAATATAAGGAAGTGGCAGAAGAGATTGCAGATGTTGCACAACAAGATGTTTGTTATTACAAGACTTCCACAACATACTTTTACATGCATTCCATAGGTATTTTGTACTAAATATATTTTTGAAAGTTACTTCCCTAAAGAGGCTCAGCACAGAGTCAATACCTATATTTTATCATCACCATTTTGTTTACCTTGCTTTCCTGACTTGTAAGCATGAGCAGTGAAAAAAACTTCCCAAGAGTAAACTTCCCATCATGGTTTCAAAGCAGGGCATGGCTAAAAATGTTTTTTCTCTGAAGACCTATCTGCTTGTGGCAGCAGGTCATACTAATTGTTTTTTCATCCTTTATGTAGTTTTAAATAAATTTAGAAAATCTAGGAGTTCATAGATTTCGAGAGGTGACACTGTGTTCCAGGACTTTCTTCCAAATGAGGTGTGCACAGAATAACTAAAAAAACCCAAACATTGGCACAAAGACATATTTTCCCTCAAATGCACTGGAAAATGATAGAATTTACCCTGTATCTGTAACAAAAATAAGCATGTTTATCAGAAAAATTATGCATATGTAGTTGAACAGGAGACTATGTAAAGCATCAGATACTATAGGGTGGACCTAGCAAGGGATTTTGACTTTCGAGGACTACTAAAAGGTTTTTTAACTCACAGTACTAAAAATGGTACCAGATAGATACCAAGATCAAAAGCATCTTAGTCTTGAGGACTCAAAACTTTTGTAAGGACTGTGTAAGTTTTAAACTTCCCATACAGAGGCTAACCTGGAGTTCTATACAGAGGGATTGTCACATAGAAGTGCTAAGTTCACAGAGATCCTTTCTGAGATGAATCAAGTGGCACAAGAGATGCCCTGCTGTGCTGAGCATTAGAGTTAGAGAAAAACCGTACAACCCAAAGTCCTTCGTGTCCCTGTGGAATTCTACATGTCCCATCAGAGAAGTGGATGTTGCAGCCCTTGTTTCCCAGAGTGTAAAGCCTGCAGTGGTACTGGGCCTACTTACCAAAGAGGGAAGAGCGCTCTGGTGGGGTTTCTTTGAAAATAGCAAAGGATTCTGGGCCTTTTCTCATGAAAGCTGACCACGCTTATTCTGCCATATCAGAACTCAGACAGACAATTTTGCTTTTTTAAAGTAAGTAAATTCTGTTAAAATCAACTGCTGCTCTAGCTGATGGAATTGTTATAAGAAAGGCTTCTTTCTTGTGTATCACTTTTACTAGAGCTCTACATGTGTTTAACAATTAACAGTGGCCAAAAGTAAGGAAAGATATCGTTCTGGATGACATTATCTATAAAATGGAAAACAGATTACAGGAAAATGCAGACAGGTTGGCAAAGGAAATGCCAGAGTCTCCCTCTTTTGCTACCTTCCTGGAAGATATGATTCAGATAGATATAAGACTTTGGGCTCAGCAGAGGCCAAAATCCTGCAGCTGCTGCTGTACAGGTGCTTGGATGAGTTTATTTACTATTCCTTAAATTCAATGAATCTGTGAAATACAAGAGAAAGGGCTCCAGGCCAATTGCTATGGGGTGTATGAGCTGAAAGAAAGGCAGCAATGAGGAAAGAGATAGAACCTTTCCAGCCTTATAAATCAGAAGTGAATCCCTTGTTGCCAATACTCTTACACTGATGTAACAACAAAACAAGATGTATATGCAGCTATGTTAAAAAGCCTTGCAAGGAAGGGAAAGTATAGTGCTTCTCAAACCTGGGGATCTCCAGAGGCTTTGAGGAGAAAAAAAAAAAGTTAAAAAGATAAAATAGGTAGCCATAAAGGATTTTTTAACTTTAGTCATATATAAACCAACTTAGTATATTTTTGGATGTGTACAGGTAACAGTGTTGTATTGCTGCATTTCCCCAGTACCACATGATCTGTGAGTAAATTTTTTCCTGCTACTAGCTTATAAAACATTGATAGTAAGATACGTGAGTAGTGCTGTAAATACTAGAAAAAGGATTGGAGTGCATATTGCAGAGAACCAATAGGCAGCCAACAATGTATGGGTAAATGTGAAATGACTGGCTGCTCTTCAGCAGTGCTCTAGGAAAATTGTGATTTTCAGTTACGATCTGTTCAGTCAAATTAAAGTCTGATGACTGCCTCAAGATGTTCATTTATCACCCAAAATAAATCAAACTGAGAGAACAGGCAACAATACGTGATTGTATTCAAAGACAACACATCAGCATCTATGGGTAAAATTTCTAGCAGCAGCCAGATAACAGGGGCTAGAAATAAGAGTACAACAATAGATCACATCAGGACAGGATATTATAGAATCTCATCTTGGTTCATAAATATAAAATAATGAAGTACACTTTCATGGTCTTACCTGCCAAACTGTATTAAAAACTTGAAAAAATGTTATTGTCACCTGTTAAAGCTGAAGATTTGGTCAAAAAAATTAAATAGATTGTACTGAAATGGGTAGACCTGTCTTTTCTAAATATGCAGACCTGAAAACAAGATGAAGAAAGATAATAGAGTATGTAATGCTTATTTTTAAATTATGATTTCCTCCTTGATTTTTGTTTTGGGATTCAGATTAAAATCTTATGAAACCTTTTGGTGATCTTCAAATTTGAAAGCTGTCTTAGGAAACCTGAAAGATTCCCCAGAGCTATGGTCAGTTACCATACAAAAGATCAGGAAAATTGCCCCTGAAAAATTGGGTGAAAATCTGTGTGGAATTACAATTCTTCCTCCAAGCATTAGTTGGAAAGCATAAAGAGTGTTTGAGCAGAAAGTCTGGCTACCAGATGGAGGATCAAGGTAATTGGAGATAATGCAGATTAACAGATGGAAGCTTAAGAAACAGCTGAAAACAAAACTTTAAGAAAGTAATTTTTTGTACCAAGCCCTTTTCATTTTTCTTTCTCTTGCAAAATGTGCAAGTTGCAAAGCAAATATGTGCTCAAAGTCAACATGGTAAGTGCGAGGCTGAGTATTAGAAATGCAGAAAGTACTTCTTTCCCACATGTCAAACAGTCTCTCTGTAAGTTGGTACAGGTCTGTGGGCTGTGCCCCAGCACAATAAGATGTGCCCTTCTCAAGCACTGATACGAAGGACTTCTACCTCGTTCTATTTGAATCAGCACTGAGCTTCACAGCAGGAGAAGGTCTACACTACCGCTCAGACACCTGTTTATATGTACACAACCTCATTCCTTGCAGACTCTAGAGTACAAAGCCTCATTTTCCATGTTGTTTAGTGTGTGAAATGTTTCTGAGAGTGGACAGAAAGCAAACACTGGAAGTAAAACTCTGGAAGCACTCCCACACAAAATCTGAGTAGCTTGCCAACTGAACCTTCCCTACTTAGAGTAGGACCCCTGGATGAGAAACAGTTTTGAAGACTGCTGACAAGAAGGGGCAACTTAGTTAGACATGAATGAGAAACCGCTTCCAGGTAAGGCTGCACAATGAGGTAGGATGAACCTGTGTATGTGCTGAGGATTTACAAAAGATCTAGCTGCATACTTCTACTTTCGCAGACCACTAGGCTAGAAAAGAGCTCCCTGCCCTAATTGCACAGTCTCTGAAATACTCATTACATTTCAGAGAATGTGATAGCATTTTCATAGAAATGACATTTTCTAGCAAGGGCATGTCTTGCTCCCTAGCACCTCAATCACCATTCAGATTTTGCTATGTGTCTGGAGTCCCCACGGACACAGGAGTCAGCTGCCTGAAGAGGACAGGACTATCTGCACCATGTATGTGGGCACCTACACATCACAAATACCTATTTTGCTGGGATGAGTGTGTTCCCTCTTTTGGACAAGAAAGTGCAGTATTTCTGAAACCTGTAGTAGATGTGTGCATGGCTCAGTCTTGAGTGCATGAATTGCCTGTGGCTTCTCAGCTCATGAGGTTGTCTTTAAGTGCAGGCCTTACACAGGGAAAAATGTGGGGTAAAACGTCGCTGTGATATTCTACCCAGAACAGATGAGTGTGCTCTCCCATCTAAATACAGCAGAGATGTCCAGGGCAGTGTAGACTTTCACCAGACAGGAAAGTAGCAGCTGGTGTGGCCTTCAGGCTTTCATTACATCCACAGCCTCAGCAGATTTACTAACACTAGATTGCTGTGCCATGGATCTATAGGAGTCTGGCAGAAACAGGTTTCAAGAAGAAATGCCCATACATTTCTAGATTTGAAAGGGGAAACAGAAAGAGGTGTGATACCTCTCCAGCAATGAGCAATTTTTGAGACAGACTCATGAAGGTAATAATTTATGTCCAGAAATTAGCAACACATGAATGTAAATCATCAGGAGAGGCTCATGATGCATATACAGAACCATTAAAACTTGGAAAACTTGGAAAAACTGAGTTTGATGGGGACATCTGCCATGCTTTTAGTGCATCAGAAAACCACAGAGTTTCACTTGATGCTGGCACAGCTTTTGAAGAGTGCAGTCTAGGAGATCCAGTAGCCAAATGGCCTCCAGAAATGGTACAGGGGGGTAGGTTTTACTGTCCTTGAATCTGAAGATACGTGGAGCTTTTTTGCCACCTGTTGTCCTGTGTCAGTCTCACAAGCTGTAGCTTGCTGTAATACAATGATCACAGTGCAGATGCTGTAAGACAGCAGCAGGAAGTGGTCCTACAGGCCCTGTAGTCTGTGCAAGAGCAAAAGACATCTTTCAAGGGAGATGCAAGACCTTGCATGATTGCAATCATGGCCTTGAGGACTTCGTCCTTGCCAAAATGGGAACATACCTGTGCCAAACTGAGGGAATAACTGCAGACATAGACAAGGCACTGCAGCCCAGGGCCTCCTTACTGCAATCATGGGAATGGTGCCAACAGGGGTTAATTCTGCCTGTTTGCCTTGCAGCACTACATGTCCATGAAAGTAACAGCTGAACAGGCAAATACCTATGTGTCAGATTTCCACTTAGCTCAGATATGTATATATATATATATAAAAGACTAGGGCTGATGATGAATTTCTCAAGTTTATTACAGATTTCTTAAGGTTCAAATGCTTGCTTCCGGATCTTCAACTCTACTGAAAAAAAAAGGTGAGAAGGTGAGGTTTTTTTAGGTGCCTCTTAAGGTTGTGTTGTTTTCCTCCTACAAGCCCAAAATTACAAAAATTCCTATAATGATCCTTTGGCAAGATGCAAATTTTCAGAAGATGGAATTTGGAACCAAAAGGCAGCCAAGAGATGCTCCCTTCCAAGCTGAGCCCGCTGCCAGTTCAGAGAAAAGGGTGAGCCAAATTTCATTTAGTACCTGGAATAGTACAGTAGGGAAACCACAGGGAGAGCAGTTTGCTGACGGGGAACACAGCTGCTTCATAGACACTCTTGTGCTTCCGAGGTGCTGCCAGGGCTACCTTGGTCGTTTTTGTTAATCCTCCTCCTTGGGCAGATGCCTGCACGAGTTCAACCTCCTGTTTTTGAGCTCCAGTGTTTGTAGTGAGGGGGTGACAGGACCAAACTACACAATTAGCTGCTAATTGCTAAGCTTACTGAAGTAAAACACAAGTGGAAGGCTTGACATGGACTAAGTGCTTGAGTTTGAACAATTCATTTGAGAAACCGTAAATAAATGAGTGAAGAGAAAGGAGACAGTGCTTTTAAAATTATCAGAATGCTATCGATTTCACAACTGTCAATTTCACAGCCATAAAATCACACACACTGATACAAATCACAGAACAATATTTTGCAACTATATTTTGTGATAAAACTGCAAAGTTCTCCAGTAAGATTTTTTGACCTTACTTTTGCTCATTTTTTGTACTTTTGGCAAATTAAAGAAGTCATTATGGTGTAATAGAAGAGGATATAATTTTGGACTGGGTTACAATTAAAATTAATTAGGTCAGTGAACTGTATCTGAATCACTGCTTTCATACTCAGAAATGCTGTTTGGTTCAGATCATATTTTATGTCTCTATTATAAGTACCACACTATCAGACAAATCAAAAACTGTAAAACTGTATCTGTGATGTACAGACAAAGTCACAGTAATTACATGCAAAATTTAAGTGTCTAAGCACAAGACTTGTTCATACTTTTTGGCTTTTAATTTGTCTCTGAGTAACTGTTCCAGCCTCTTATGACTGATGCACAACTATCTTGTCTGCATCTGCCTGAAATTCTGCATATTGCAAGTTGTGAGTAAAAGAATATGCTTAAAGATGTAAACAACTGCATTTGAACTGCACTTATTTGTGAATATTTTCTTTAATGAGCCAATTAGGAAACAACACTTTATTTAAAAGTTACAGGTTTTAGGAAATAAAATACAAAGGTGGCTTTTTGAGAATGAGTCTCTCCAATAATATTCATGAAAAAAACTTTAACATCAGGTGTTTGGGTCACCCAGATGCAATAACAGAGCTAGAACTCTGTTGTTAAACCTAAAACTACCTGTACCCAGATTCTCAGAAGTATTTAGAAATACTCCTCTTGTATTCTGTTCAGGCACTGGTCTTTCCAAAGGCTGACAGCACCAAGCTGGTGAGTTACGGAGCAGATGTGTGAGAGCTGAAGCCAATGCTGAGCAAAATTACTTTGTTCTGGCAGCTTGCCTAACTTCAACCTTGCTGTGCATGACCCAGCTCCAATACCAAAGCTCTTTCAGACACACAGAACTACTTTTCCCCAAAGGTGACATGTAAGAAAACTGTAGCTATAATGGCAAGCTGTTCTTTTTAACAATTATTTCCCAAACTGCAGGCCAATACCTTTCTGGCTGTCCTGAAAGGGCTTAAAGTGGATTGGTCAAATATCATGTGGCAGCAGTTCTTTCTCAGATTGGCAGTAGCTGTTGCAGTAACAAGTGAGGAGAGCCTATGACTAGTGGTTGCAGGATTGATAACAACCCTAAACTGCTGACAGCAGTTCGTTTTCTCCAAGGTGAAGGAGTGAATATGAACACTTTTAGCCAATTATAAGATCTTTCCTTTTGACTGATATGGAGGATCTCAGCTGCTGGAAAATCTAATGGAGGCAAGTGAACCAAGAGGAGGTGATATTTTTCAGAATTGCATAACCCTGTTCCTGGTCAGGGCCACTCCCCGGGCAGATGGAGCCCGTTAGCCCTGTAAGGCAATCCATCTACGTCCTGATGACCTCACTGCCACCGTCCAAGCTTGCTTGGCCCCGGCAGATGAACCTTAGGATTAAAGGGTGGGCTCAGTTCC
>JAYRBT010000082.1:110615210-110671719 GCA_036023395.1 Myiotriccus ornatus
AAAAATCCAATGCGCAGGCTGGAAGGTGTAAAGACCTTCCCCGGTTCTTCGTTCGCGAAGACTGGCCATTACTTATAACCCTGTTCTAGATATTTCTAGATTCTCTTGCTGTGTTCAAATAATCTGTCATCTGCATTTGTTCTGACAAGGATATGTAAAATTTATCCAGCACTTCTACGAGATTCTTTTGCTCCCACTTTTCTCTAGTTATACGAGCAAGTGAAGCACTACAAAGCAAAGTTGGTTACAAAATGAGAAACAAAACATAACTCATATTGATGCAGAGATGAAGCGTCAATCATTTGAGCTTGGCACTTTATATTGACTGAGAATTTACAGAATTTGTCAGGGATGAAGACAGACAATGCAGGATTTGATCACATAGTTTTTCTGTCCTGAAGAGAGCTTGCCTTCTGGAAGCACAGAGTAGGCCAAGACTCTGTATGGCTCATTTGTGGATAATAATGAGATCTTCAAGCATTTAATGGGACTTGTAGATAATTGCAGGTATCAAAGAAAGGTGAATGTTTGAAAAGTGTATATCTATTTCCACACAAAAGTCTCTGATGGCCTTCTTTTCCTAGACAGAGTATCGCAGAATATTCTGAGTTGGAAGGGACCCACAAGGATCATCAAGTCCAGCTTTTAAGTGAATGGGCCATACGGGCATTGAACCCACAACCTTGGATTTATTAGCATCATGCTCTAACCAACTGAGCTACTCTTAATATCTGTAAGTGTAAGTCTGGATGCTGGCACTGCAAATCTCCTGTTTTACGTGGTATTCTTATTCTAAAACAATTAGGATTAGATGTGAAATGATAACATCTCCTCATTTCTTCAGTCATTTGATCAGGCTGTCAGATTGGATCCAGGTAACATCAGTTGCACAGGGGAATTTTATCTGTATTACTATATCAATTTCACATGGAAAGAACTCCTGACAGTTATTCATGTCAACAAATAATCGTTCAGTCATAACTGTTACCATCACTGTAAATGAAAACTTTTAACAGCAGCAAATCTGTTACTTCTCTTGAACTGACAAGCTGCAGATAATAATTTTCATTCCATTATCAACTAAAGTAGTGGTACTGTGTTATTAAATAGACAGTGTTTTGTTTTAAGTGACTGAAAGAATGAAATGTATGTATAAAACATCATGGAATCATAGAATTGTTTGGGTTAGAATGGACCTTAAAGATCATCAAGTTCCAACTCCCTGCTATGGGCAGGGACACTTTTCACTATACCAGGTTGCTCAGAGTTGTCCAGCCTGGACTTGGACAGTTCTAGGGATGGGGTATCCACAACTTTTCTGGGCAGCCTCACCAGTAAAGAATTTCTTCCTAATATCTAATCTAAACCTACTCTCAGTTTGAAGCTGTTCTCCCTTGTCCTGTCACTATATGCTCTTGTGAAAAGTCCCTCTCCATCTTTCTTTTAGACTCTCTTCATGTACCAGAAGGCCACAATTAGTTCACCTCTAAGTTTCCAGGTGTCTCTGGAAGGCATCCTGTCCTTCAGGTGTGTCAACCACACCATTCAGCTTGCTGTCACCTGCAAATTTGCTGAGGGTGCACTTGATCCCTTTGCCTATGTCATTAATGAAGATATTAAATAACACTGGTCCAAACACAGACCCATAAGGGACACCACTTGTCACTGATGTCCATTGGGACTCTTAGCCATTTACCCCTATCCTCTGAATGTGAGCTAAGGCCCTGATTTCCTGTTATCACTGATTTCCTCCTGCCTTCTGCCTGTGTTGCAGAGGATAAACTTCTACAGCAAAGCCTCAGAGAAGTCTGTATCACAATATTTGTGAATTGTTAGTGCTGAGCAGTGCACATTATGAAAGGCTACAGTTTCAATTGCAGCACTGCATTTTTTTGGACATGTATGACCTATTAAGTTTTAGAGAAACTCTGGATTAATGGATCCCTTGCCATCTTTCATTTCCTCTTCTGTGTTTCTAAGACTGTAAACCTGCATTTATACTGTTTTGAATCTTATCTCTACTGGTTTAGTAGTAGTGAATATGACCTCAGGTTCCCAATTGCATGTAAACAGTATATCCTGACACACACCAACCAATTGCAAGCCACATTATGGCCCCACTTTGGTGGGATGTTTGTGGGTTTTCATTGCAGAATTTTTAGTATGTTTGTTTATTTAAACATGTCTGCCTCATTCACATCCTGTTCTCTGTGGTTACTCTGGATTTGCTGAAAAGAAAGGTATGATCTTAAATTAGGAATCTTCCCTCATGGCTATCTATGTCCCCGACCTGTTCTATGATTCTATGAAATATAACATTTTTCCTGTCTTGAATGGAAAGAGAGTAATTTTCCGCTAGTCTGACCAAAGGTTGTGACCTTCAGATCTTGGATGCTGGCATACCTGAACAAGATGCCTCTAACTGTTACAACTAACTTTCAAAAATGCAGTCTCTATCTGGGCTATATTGCTTTCTCCTTTTCTGAAAGCCTTTCTCATACTTTTGGAGTTCCTCACTCTTTTCTTTATGCTGTCTTCTATTTTTGGACCCTGAATTTCATGGGAGATGGCTGTGCTGCCTTGTAGCAGCTGGTCATGCAAGGAGATGAAGCCTTAGGAGCCATAGAATTACTTTGAAAGACAAGATAGATCAACAGACCTTTAATCGTACAAACATGTTTATCCAAACAGGATAAGGGAAAGCTAGGTCCAAGACCAATTACAAACTTAGGAAAGCAAGATAGAAAAACAAGACCATGCAGATAAGATGCACAGTACATCACATAACAAACAAATCATGTGAACAAGAGCTTCCAGAGATAAACATGAGGATGTGTAGACAAGGGGATGGGAAGAATTCCCTCATCGTCTTTCCTCAGCTCCAGGAAATGCTGCCAACTATGCCTTCATTGCCATCGAAATGAGTTTGTAGTTAGAGTAAATTCTGCTGGGATGCTGGGCACTTTCATCTTGTGAAGTGCTCAGCTTGGCTACCTTTCCTTTCTCATGAGGCAACTTGAAGTGCAATATCAGTATGTTAGGCTTAGAGGCTCAGCATTGGTGTCAGTTAGGATTGAGACTGGGAAGAACGGTTTCCCAAAGAAATGGCTTTTCTGGTTCTTTTCTCTCTCTCTCTCTCTTTTTTTCTTTTTTTTCTTTTTTTCCCCTCCAAAATTGTCACAGAAGCAGAGATTGATGTTGCCTGTTCTCCACTTTTTTATTGTTGACATGTTGCATATTTAAGGCAGAAAACCCTCCTGGTCATCTGAATGGGACTGTGCTCCAGCTCTCGCTGGACTAAGACTTGGCACTGTAGCAGCCTGAGCAAAAGACTTTCCACCAGCAGCATTTGTGGAGACAGAAACTCTATCAGATTAAGATCTAAGGAAATACAATAACTGGACCCTAATTAGCCATCTACACAGAAATGTTAAACACGGTATGTTTGCAAATGGATACCCAGGAAAGAGTCATTTGTTTGCCAGCTTATCAGGCTCTGGATCTCTTAAACTAGGCAGCAGTGACATCTCATTAAATTAACTAACCCTAGAATTAATGCCAGGGTACCTTGTCAGGGAATAGAACATGATTGCCCATGCTATTAAAATATTAGAAAGGACCTGGAGTGGCTTAGGATTTTACCTGGCTTCTTCCCAAAAAATTCCCAAGCAGCTTGGGATTTAACACAAGCAAGAGAAAATTCTTCACAAACCATTTTGGATGTAAACATATTACTTTGCAGTATAAAACAGTGTGGCTAGAGACCATCCTATCCCAGTTATCTTCAGGGCCAAAGAATGGTACCAAGTGTATTGAAACCACTAGTTCAGACAAATTCTAAGTGTGTGGCACTAGAAAAATGAAAGAGTCCCTGGGTCAGTCCTAATGGTGTTTGCACTTCTGAGGCCAACTGGTTAAACTGTGGGAGAAGAAGGAAATAACACATACAATGAACTGAAGAAATGACCTGACATTGTTGTGTGATAACTCCTACACAGCCAGCTTTCCTCCTCTGCATGCTGGTGGGATTTGTGAGTGGATTAACACCTGCATGTTTCTTCAGATGTCCCAGTAGAAAATGGAGCAGGTATCTTAGACATATGAATGACATGCTGGATGTGTTTAACGCAATAAAGAAGGTGGAGATATACATGGACATACTGTGTCTGTTTACTATATAGTGTCTTTGGAGGAGACAAAAGGAGAACAAGATGATACAAGAATGAGCCATCTATGCCAGGCTATTTGGTCCTCCTGGTGACATGGCTTTCATTAAATCAGCAGACATTTGTGACATATGTAGGGCTAAAGTAACTGTCATTTTCTTGTTCTCAGGTGTGAGCTCCCATTCCCCGCAGCAGAGTAAGCTCCTAAAGTAACAAGGAATGAAAGTGTTGGAACTCTCAGTAAGGAATCACTTTCACCACCAGGAGTGGTCATTACTACAAAGCTGATGTTTTGCAGTGGTGCCACACACTGCAGTGGTAAAGAAAAAGGCCTTTTTTGTCCCTTCTATGCTCATATTCTCCCAAGAAGCTTTATGGCCCTGTGTCTCTTTCGCAGGATACGTGCAATATAAATTTCCATTCCCCTCCCAGCTCTTACTCTGCCATTTAATTCTTCATCAATACCTCAAATCGTCTTGGTTTTGAGCAGCCCTGCATTCCTGCTGAGCTGTTTGGCTTGGAGGAACATGTGAAGAGTAAAACAAATGAATGAAAATAGTACGTGATGGCACTGGTAGTAGCTACTGGCAGTAGCTAACAAACCAAACAGGTTTCAATAATAATTTTTGCATAGCAAAGTTTTGTTACTTTATATAGTGGAAGTACTTAATTTCTTTAATGCAAGTCTCTTTTACAGACTCCTTCCAAAATTTCACAGAACAGGCACACAAAATAATTTGTTGAGATGGCGAATAGAGTTACTGAAAGATCCATGAAGGAAACATTTCTGAAAATTCTCTAAAAATGTTAATACACACATTACAAAATACTACCCAGGAAAGGTCAGTCTTCTCATGGAGAGTCATATTGTGAAATTACAACACAATTCCTTTAAAATAAGAATGATTTATAATTTCTTTTAAAAGTTTGATTGAAATGCTAATTGCAGATGGGTATAAGACTTATTAATAAAAAGATGCAAAATCTGCTCTTCCAGAAGCTTATTTTGTGGGAATAATCAATCCTTATGTTCCAAAACTGTATCTTTCTGCATATCCGTGTGGAAAGATACTTCCACTCAAATTATCCACATCTCTCTAAACATTACCAGAGTACCCATACAGTCATTCAAAGAACACAGCCATGAAGCAACACTTTACAATTTCTGATGCCACACTACTCTTACAGAAGTAACAAGGAAAAGTAAAAAATTTTCACAAAAATGCATGAAAAGAAAACACCCAAAACAAGTCCCCAGAAAGACTGGCATAACGCTTATAGATATTCCATGAAGTGAAAGGCTAGGCAAGTTTATGAGATAAACCTTGTCTAGTGAATAATTAACAGGTCAGCTTCAAGGTCAAGCTTAATATAAACTCTTTGTTTGGTTTTGTTGTTGTGACTGTGATGTTTTACTTTTAATGTCTAATTAGGGGTTATATCAGGTAATCCTGGCAGAATTAGGTGGGAAATTTATTTATTTAATGGGTCATATTGATTTAATTTTTAAATTTAAGTTACTGTTTTGATAAGTATCTATGTTTCATGGCATCACATACAATTCAGTGTTGTATCCATTTTATAGTTAAGCATACACAAATGATAAATGAACACTGTTGTTAAGGTCACAATATTAGACATCCAAAGGCTGGGAACATATACATTCTGTAAATGCATTTTTATAAAACTGCAGATTATGTACTATTTATTTCATAAGGGCCCTTGCCTCTTTTTGCATAAAGCATGGATATGAACTGAGTTTGTGATGTAAAGAGATTATGGTATGCATTTAGTAAGATTTCATCCATATTTGCGACAGAATTTGAGTAGTGATGCAGCAAAGGCTTCCAGGGAGAAAAGAACAGGTTAGTGGATAAGGCAATAGAATGCTGTCTTGAAAGCTAAATTGTAACCTTGTCCCTGAGTTTGTAATTGATGCTACATGAGTTACTTACATTTATCATAGGCAGCCACTTTTTTCAATGTCTGATGAAAATCTGATTTATCAGCACACTGAGTACTTAAATCTGGATCTGAAGTGAATGACAGTTATAAGTGGCTAAATGAAGTATGGCATAGTGCTAAATAGTTATAAAAAAATAAAGGCCTAGACAACTCTCATATGATACACCTAAGATGTCTGAATTCTTTTATCTTAGCTCCTTTGAATCTCAGAATTCCCACTTGTTGACTGAAGACAATAGCATGCCTTGGTTTTGTAGCAGTGTTTCAAAATAAATGTGCCAGTGTTTTAGAAGCACTCTGCCAGAATGACCACGTAAGAAAAAACACTGGTGAAATATGTAGTTCTACATTCAGAAAATTCTGCATTCTTACTTGAAGAAAATCTAAGCGATAGAACATAATGCCAGATCAAGTGAGAGAAGTGGTGGAAAATTTCTCATTAAATAAGTGCTTTCTATTCAAGTGTAATGCATGAAAGAGGTCTCCAGAACAAAACTGGTAAATGGCCATGTATGTTAAACAATACAGTAAAATAATATGCATGCAGGGAAGCAATTAAAAGTTTCACAGACCTGGTGTTCCCCAACTCTTGAGCGTGTTCGCATGGCTCCAAAATGGATGGACATGTGGTGTTTTCAAGAGAACTATTAAACTCTGTGTTCTTGCCAAATACAGTGCCTAGACCGTGGGTATGTTAAAGCCTAAACAGCTTTTCTAATAGTGTCCTTGACAAATGTATGAGTAGATTAAAACAAGATTTTAGAGCTGAAAGAGAATGCCAGATGTTATTCTTGATAATGTTATTAGCTCTGTGCAGAACACAGTGCTATCACTACAAATGCCCACTGCCATGGCCCAAGAGGAGCACTTCCTATGGCACTTGGGGGAGAAGCTTCACTTCTTTCAGGAATAGATCTGACAATTATACAGAGTGCTCAGTGTGAGGGCATTTATGGTGGTGCAAATGTTTATTGCCCACAAATAGAACAAGAAATGCTGCCCATTTCAAAATGGAAATTCATTATTAAGACAGGAAAGGAGGTGACTGCTATATGACAAGCTAATAGTTCAGTTACATTTAGGTGTCCATTACCAAGGAGTAGGGTTGTAACTTCCTACTTTTACATTGCTTTTTGACATATCAAGATAAACGTATGGGGTAATTGGTGCTAGTGCTTTGTAACCAAACCATCTGCAAAATATTTTTTGTGTCAGTCTTGCAGATTTCACAAAGACGAGCCTTCAAGCTTTGTTTGGGGAAGACCACAACATTGTCATGACAGAAGGTCAATAGAAAGGCCTAGGAAAATACACAATGCTTGTCTGTTACAACTGCTGTATGAGTGTTACTGTACAGGCAGTTTCCCTGTGGTATGATTATACCCTTACAAGTATGCTAGGAGCTATTATGAACTATGACCTTATCATTTGAGATAGAATGCAGTATTGAAGCAGATATGTGGCAGCGACATGGTATCTCACACCACACATGGCTGCATCCTTACCCGCAGCTCCTGCTAGGAAAAAAAAACCAAACAACAAACATTTTGTGGCAGAGCAGGAGCAGGTCAAATAGCCAAAGCTGTTTGTTACTTTTTCTGTTGATGATTCTGAAAGGTAAGGACACACACTGTTGGACAAGTTTTGCCACGATATAGGATTGCAACAATGTAAAGGAGCTGTGCATTTATCTGTGGGAAAATAAAAGTTATTGTCTTGTCTATCTTGGATTACCAAGTTTTTTACAAAGACTAGGTGATCACGGGTTTTGCTCATTACCGTGAGAGTGGAGATCATTTCTCTGGCTTCACTTTCTTTAATGTATATGCACAGTCATGTGCCATGTTTTCGCATAGCCAAAAACCTCTACCGAAAGAGTTGCTTGTCTGCTCATCCCGCTCTTCCCATTCCGCACAGAGAATAACTAAAGCTGCAGTTCTTAGTCCCCGCCTGTGGCACTCCAGAGAAGTGCTCAGAGATGACAAGCAAGAAGAGAGACCGAGGGGACCGGGGCGGGGACGCGAGCCGTCCCGGGACGACCCGGACGAGGGCTAGGTGACAGCAGCCAAGGGCTCTCCTCCTCCCTTCCCCCCTCCCTCTCTCCTTCTGTCCTTCCCTCCCTCTCTCCCGTCCCGCCCCACCGCCCCCTGGGCGGGCCGCCCGTCGCGGCCCATATAGGGGCGGCTCGGGGTGCCGCCGGCACAGCTCATCTCTTTCCACCGGCAAGCTCCGCTGGGAAAAGAGGCGGATTCCCCATTGCGCCGCTGCCATGGCCTCGGTACCCTCCGCCGGCTGCCTCCTGGCCAAGAACCAGTACTACAGAAGTGAGTGCTCAGGGGGGCCGGGAGCTGCCTGTCGTCCCCAAACACACCCTCCGTTCTTCTCCCCCTCTTCCCCTCTCTCGGACTAGGGAGCTCTTTCTGGAGAAGGGAGGCTGAGCTCATCGAGCCCCTCTCGAGGAGATGCCTGGATTGTTGGCATTCGGGAAAGGTCAGAAAGTGTTCCAGATGATGCCTGGATGAGCTAGAGGCAAAGGCATGTCTTTCTGCCGTAGTTTTTAATTTCTTGGAGAGGTTTTCATACGAAGGAACTGAGTGTTAATGAGCATTTGCTTCTGGTTATTCACCTATTCTAGCTGTGCTTCATGTTTACTTTGTAAGCTTAAACGCAACACAAAATCAATTCACATCTTGTTTTCTAAAGATGTGAAATAATCACATTTCAGAGTACATGTGGTGTGTTAGGATTCCATTGTACAGGATGGACACTGTTGTGCGAGTGTAGTATATGGTTGTATCACAGTGGAAACTAAAGCAATTGGGTTGTTTTGGACTTGAATGTTCAAGTTCAGACTTGTTTGTTTTGATAGCAATGTGTGCAGGATCATAAGTTTCTTCAGTCATTTTGCTGAAAGTTATCCAGATAGATCTCGGTGTGCTTTTAAGTGAAGCATAAGTAGACTGAGAGATCAACTGATATAAAAGTTTTTATAAAAACAGCTGTAGTAGAATGGTTTATATAGTATAGAAGTTATACTCTGTAGCTCAGTAAACTTGATTTCTCCAATATAGCAGCAGATCTGAAAAACTCTTGACCTAGAAATAGTTTAGGCTCTCAAAGCACTTTTCTAATTATATGTGTGTCTGTTTTCCATGAACAGCAAGACTGAACTCTGAATCCAGTGTTTCTTCCAGCTCCTCCTGCTGTTCAGATGCTGTGAATGTTACAGACCAGGAAAAAACATTTCACGGTATTGTTCCCTTCTTTGAAACGGTTTTCAGTTTTGCCTGTTTTGTTATTCAGACAGTATCTAATGACGTGGTCTTTTCCTCCTTTGGCAGGGTTACCTGACTTAATTGATAAATATTGGTGGATAAAAAGCTTCTTCCATAGTGAACCATCTCCACCACCTGTTGGCAGAAAAACACTATCAGCAAGCAGGTTAGTTCTGTTTTCACAACAGTGGGGATAGCTTACTTGCTGGATTTTCCTTTTTTCTCAAAGTGCTACTAAACAAGTTTTAATCCACTAAACCCATTTGGGGGGTACAATGCTATTTTCATAATACTTGGAGTATCTTTTGTTTAGGGCTATAGAAGCTTCCTTTGTTTTCATTTTAATAAATGTAATCATATGCTACTTCACATTATGCAGGTGTTAGAGTCTATTACTGTTTCACATTTATGGTGCTATTTATTTAATCTTCTGCCTATAGAACTTGGTCACCCATTTATACAGTACTTTATGTTAAAGAGCTGATATGAATGCATTTGAAAATACTTAAACAGATAAATATCTTTGAGGAAAATATAATGAAAATTCTACTCATAACATTTTTATATGCATTTCTGCAGTACCAACAGTTGAAAAGGACAGCGTGATGGATTTACTGACTGAGATGCTATGTACAGACCTGTTTTTCCAAGAGGCTTGGGATCTTCCTAATGTCTGGGTTCAGCTGCAAGAAGAAAACAAAAGCTTTAGGAAAGTGGAAAAGTGTGTTTTCAAAATATTTGTCAGTAGCTTAAATGATACTGCTTAATGGATATGTCCACGGCCCACCGCGTTCTTTACAGAATTGCATAATTTGAGATGTCTTTCTAATGGAAGTAACCAGGGTTAAATATTCAGATGAACTGAATAATCAGAGAAAAAATTACAGCAAAGATAAGATATTGTAGGTTTAGGAGAAGAATCTGTATTGGATGACTTTGCAATGGGTTAAGTTACCTTTAACATATCAGCTCTATAGGCAGTCACACTGATACAAAGATTCAGATCTATAGTCTGGATCTATAGATGGCTAATATGGTACATGTCTTCCATCAAATATTTGTGTACCAGTTACAGGGAGTAAGTTTACAAGAATGATTGTCAATTGCTTTGCTTTTAGAAAGCCCAGTTACACGAAGAAACAGTAATCAGTTTGGTCTCTTTGATCTAGCAGGGTGCATAGATCCTAAACTCAAAAACCCAGGTACAACTTTCATTCATATCTATGCATGTTGGTTTTGGAGGACAGAATATAGGAGATGGATAAGAAACCAGTAATCCTAGTGGACACTGACATTCTCCAAGGAGAAAAGCAACCTTAATCAGAGTTCATACTCCCAGCTCTGTTTTAGATTTCTCTGACCTGCTTTTTTGTGGCTTGAAGAGCTACTTGTTCTTAGGTGACTAATTTTATCAATACTCTGCTGTCTGTCAGCTGTGCTAGATCCAGCAAAATGTTCCACTCAAGGTAATGACACTGTTATTATCCAAGTCTACCTTTGTTGTAATTCATGCTCTTGAAAGACACTGTAATATTGCAATGCTGAAGACCAAATGAAGCTAATTAGTACATCAGATTATTTATTCTGCTGGGTATGACTGAAATGCATTAGAGAATATGGCAAATAACAAGTATTTGGCTGGATGATAAAATTTGTGTCAATTATCTATGCAACTTTTTGATGTATTATCAGTAAACCTGCCAGATGTTTTTCTCTCACTTGATGAACTAACAGGAGCAAATATTAATGTAACCAACATCTTTTTACTATGGGTTAATGGTTGTCATGGCTATGCATAACTCCAAAGTGTATCAAGTGGCTGCTTCAGGAAGCTTACAGTCTCAGTGAAGACAAAAAATGCATGGCAGGTGACAACAGACAAGAACGCAATTCTGAAAACATAATTTCAAGAGTCTTTAAATTGACTTGTTATGTATCTTACTTTACTGCTATTGTATAGTTTCATCTTTGTCCTTTAAGTGTACAGAATGAGCTTTTTTCTTTATGCTAAGATTTTTTTATTAATAAATATTTAATCAGTATTTGGTCTGACTTATTTTTGGCCCTAAATAACAAGCTGGTGTTCCCTGTTGCCTGTGGTGCAGTTGGTGGGTGGTTTGGGGGTTTTGGAATGTGTATATATCTTTCTTTTTTTTCTAAATATGAAGAGTTTGTAAAACTTAAAATTCCCTCAGAAGTCTGTGTAGTGTGTGTCACATTCTTCCTTTAGTCACTTCAAAGTTTGATGTGAGGTGAAAAAAGGAATATAGGCTAGGAAAAAGACCCTAACAACTTTTTATATAAGATCATGTTGTAAAGGAAGAGAAAAAGACAATTTTTGGGTTGCAAGAAGGTGATTGTGTCTCTCTTTGAAGATGCTTAAAATCACAGAAGAAAGAGATGCTGTAGCTCTGTTATTACACATGAGAAATACCAGTTTCAGAATTGACAAGCTTCCCTACTACTTGTTGAGCTTAAGGTGCTTCTGTTCTTAGATAGTCAAGAAGTGGGGTGCAGAACAGGCTTAAACAGCTGATAAATCAAAACACTTTTGGTGATGGTGTTGGGGGGGCAAGGCTGGCAGAAGAAGAGAAGGGAGACTGCGTGTTCTTTACTTTCATCTGCTTAGGTTCTATGAGGTACTTATTTTTGTAATGGTTTATGGTGATAGAAACCTGTACTCGCATCACCTTTTACTGTGATCAGCTAAGCATTGGAGCTGCACCACTGGCAACTCGTAGTGATTTCTGCCAGTTCTTCAAAGTATGCAATGAATCAACCTCCAATGTTGCTATAACAAACTCCTGAGAGGACATGGGTTAATGGGACATGAAAGTGCTTGTTATCAAAGGGCTGCGTCTTGTTACTTCATAGTAATAGGGAAATGTTAATTTTCTTGATTTAAATGCCAATACAGTGTAATTTTGGGAGGAGGGGAAAGCCAAAATTTAAAAGATTTAGAGAGAAGCTGTGATAAATATGAAGGGGAAGGCTATATTATATAGTTTAAATACAACTTAGATTAAGAAAAACAGGAAAATAATATGATTTCATATACCTATCTGGGCCAGACAGGTACAAATGTTTAATTGCAGTACAAAAAAAATGTTTTTTCCTGTTAGAAGGTCTGCAGGTAGAGATTTATGTTGATGAAGTTAATTTGTATATTGCTACCCATTTGGAAAAAAATGTATCAGAAACAGGACTTATGCCAGTATGGAAGTACTAAGTTAGATCCAATTATCAAAACCAAATTAGGAATGGAGAACTGAACTTGAGACTTTTTTTTTTTCCCCAAACATGCATATAGCAGTGATATATAATAATGGGTTTCCATTTCTTTCCTAAGAGAAAAGTGAAATCATATTCTCCTGATCCTATGAATATCCTATTTTAGGAGTCAAAATAAAAGAAAAATGTTAGATCATTTTTTTTGGTTCAAGAAGGATGAAATTTTTCTGTTGAGCACATTTAGAGAGAGAAATTCATTATAATGAAGTATTTTCCTCCCAGTTTGTTGTGATTTGGAAGAAAAGCCATAAAGTTACATTTCTTTCCAAAGGCTTTCTTACCTGTATGTGAGGTAAGCAATACTACATATTGTAGATGGACAATACTGAGGATTAACTCTAAAGACTATAGCTATTGCAGTGTAATGGGATTTTTTGGCATAATTGCTTTTTCTGCAGAAGCAAGAATGATAAATGAACGCAGGTAAATAAAACTGGGTTTCAAGTAAGAATGAAGAGCAAATCAAACAGCAAGTCAAACTCATTTTGAGTTGTTAGGAGTAAGTAATATCTCTGTAATTTATTTGTTAGGGTCGCTTCTCTTTGTGATATTATAACATTCTGATATTTTAAAATAATTGCAAATCCCTCTTTATGTTTTTCATGATCTTAACCAATTATGTATTTTTTCTTCTTGAAAGCAGACTCTCTATTATTGTCACTTCTCAACTCTTCCATGAAGGAACTCCCAAGCAGGGTTTATTCAGCCATTTCTACAAGGATTAATGCTGTTTGCAAAACATTTCTCGGGTTATTGCACTTACAGCTGGTGACTGAAAATTTTGACCATGACCATGTTCGGTGCCCTGTCTGATTCTTCAGTGATGAAGGGATTTCTGTCATATTTCTTTTGTCATCCATTCTGTCATATACCATTTTAAGCTGTTCTGGCAGTACCAGATGTGAAATATATTGCATGTAATCACTGGAAGATAGGTCTTTGTAATAGAAAGAGGCTATCACTAATAGGAAAGAGAATAATATCAGTGTCTTGGGAGGAAGTTGTGTAAAAGCGTATTTTTTCCTTTTTCTCCTCCTTCCATCTCTCTCAGAAACTGTGAAGAAAGAAATCAGTTTCCCAGACCTACACCAAAAGAGAAGATTCAGCTCCCAATTGCAGTACTCAGTGGTATGTTCAGAGGCACTCGATTGGCTTTTTCTCAAAAATGGAATTCTAAAAGTGCTTGTAGTCACAATGGCAGGGCATGCTCTGCACAGAGATATACTACTAGAGTAACTCATAACAGGAAAAAAAAGGACTTGAGCAGTCAAAAAGTTTCTTTTCTCAGCTGTGTTAGCCACTGCATCTCTTTCAAACTTGAGCCATCTTTGGCTTCAACAAAATTAATTTTCGTTTGTACCTGTAAAGCAGAACCTATAATCTCCCTTTACATGTTTCTTTGAGGTAGCACTGCTGGGTGCAAGATAAAACTGTTTTGTCAGTTTGTAGAGGAGCACCAAGGTACAGCTTGATGTCAGTCATCCTTCAGGGATCATCTCCTGGGCATACTGAAGCCAAGATGTCTAGGAGGAATGCATCAATACTGGAAATAGCTTTTTTAAAAGACATTATGCAGATTTTGTTTTCCTTTTGTTTTCTGTTGCTTTTTTCGTTTTGTTGTGAAAAAGTAACTCCTCCTGACTTTGAAGTAGTCAGTGATGGAGAGTTCTGTAAAACACCCTAGTAAAATTTTCAGGGGTTGATCACCCTCACCCTTAAAGATCTTCCCCACTGGTACCAACTTGAGTTTCTCTGTGAACAGCAGTTCAGGGGTTACACAGGAATGCATGACCCAAATAACAAGTAAAGTTTTAAAATGCTGAGTCCACCTTCTCTTTGAGAATCTTTACATTGATTTCTGAAGAGATTGGATCATGTGGTTTAATATCCAGCTACCCTGTCTTCAAGAAGTATTTCAGCACAATAGGAGTGGATCAGTAGGTGAAAGCAGCTGGAGATGTGCTTTTTGCTTCTGTGATTCAAAGCTAAAAGCCAGGCTCTTAGAGTATGTTTCAGATTCTGTAGTTTACAAACTAAGTGAGCCAAATAAAAAGGAAAAAGGTGATGGTACAGTTTTGACATGGCATCAAAATGTTGGCCAGTTTGAAATCTTGGACCCTGAAGCACCACTCAGTTCACTTGTAAATGGAATTTAATGAATAGATTTCTTAATATCACAAATAACAATATGTCTGAAGAGTTCTACTCATTGAAACTAACTACTTATAAGAAATATGACAAAAATTATTTTTTTTAAAATTTAATTTAAAAAAAATTGCAATCCTCTCTTTGTTGACATGTATCGCACATTTTTTTATGTTTTAAATTCCATTATTGCATTGTATATAGAGTCTCTTCTTCATCTTGAAAATAAACATTCTACATTTTAAATATATTTGGATATATCTTTCTAAGAACCTATACATTTCACATTTCACTGTCTCATAATAGTGCAATAGTTAAAAGATAATACTAGGGGTAAAATACACAATGAAATAAGTTCCTTTTAGTAGGTATTTTCCCATTGTATTGTACCCAGATTAATTTAATGTTGTCATAACTCCAGCTCAGGTTCACCATATGTTTAAGTTCAGATGAAACCTAGAATCACTATAGAATCAAATTGACAGGATATGTTAGTGGCTAGATGATTTCTCCATGGCAGTAGCAGATTGAGTGAAGTCTTGAGTATAAAAGGCAAGGTAAATGTATGTTGTATGTAGTAATCCTTTCATGTTCTGTCACAATAAAATGCCCACCTGCAAAAACCACAATAAATTCAGGAAAAAACACAACATGACTCTCCACCTAAAAAGTCTTTCTTCTCATTTTGTGCTTTCCAGAAACATATTTTTCTATTTAAGGATTAGTTGCTTTATAATTCTTTCTAATGTCATTTCAGAAGACTGGCAAGCTGAAATGCATTACACAAACAGATTGTTACTTTCACTAGTAGTTTTAAGTGATGTTAAAATTATTGTCCTACATTAATCTTATGCTGTTACTGTTTAATGTATTTAGTGGGGGAGTTGTTCTCTGTTTATCTGTCAGCATACTGTGAAGGTAGCTGATTTGTTGTTTGGAGGGGGCAGCTTTGTGGTATAAACACTTTTTAAACACCTACACGCCGCTAAAATAGAGCTCTAGTTACTAAGCAGGTCAGCTCAGACCTTCTGAGATAAATGTGCATAGGCTGTAACTCTCTCATGTAAGGACTGATTTTTATTCTGTATTTTTACAACATAGCATTAAACATTAATCTTGAAAGGCATCAACAGCTAGGCATTATAAAATTATATGAGGCCTGTATGACTAATTCTGAAAATGGATATCACTTCTCTTCTCTTTGGACATTAAACATCCACAACATTTATTATATATTTTAAAGAAAGACTTGCCAAGAGTAAGGACTAAAATTTATTGGCTAAAAAATTCTTCATCAGGCCTTTTTCTGTACAATAACAGTCAAAAACTGATATCCTCTGTATATTTATCTTGCTGACGCTAACACCATTTAGTTCCACCCCCAAACAGGAAAGTATCTTGAGGGGTTTTTTTAACTGGAAGCATTTCTTCTTCAGTGTCACTTAATATTGAAAAACACTGAAATCAAAAGTGCTTTTCATAACAAATAAATGTAAATTCATTGATGGTAGATTTGAAGTAAAAAAACACGAATAAGGTCACAAGGTGAATGGTGTCAATAGTCATTTACAGTTACGTGAAATCCTAATTATATGTACGGATCACTATGGCTCAAGGACTCATGGAGGTTAAGTTGATCTCAATGCTCATTCAATCTCTCCCTCTCCCCCAACTGTTTTCTGCACTAATTCATAGAATTATAGAATCATAGAATCAGGTTGGTTGGAAAGGACCTCTGAGATCATCAAATCCAACCCTTGATCCACTACCACCACAGTTACAGGACTATGGCACTAAGTGTCACATCCAGTCTCTTCTTAAAACACCTCCAGGGCCGGAGAATCCACCACCTTCCTGGGCAGCCCATTCCAATGCCTGATTACGCTCTCTGTAAAGAATTTCATCCTAATATTGAACCCAAACCTTCCCTGGCAGAGCTTAAGACCATGCCCTATTGTCTTAATTAAAAAAAAATAAAAAAAATTATTATTAATAATAATAATAAAAAAAAAAACCAGCACAGGAAAAAGCACCATTTTAGCACCTACACAGAAATAATAGAGAAATGAGGGAGAAAGGACAGCCAGGGCAAACAGCAGTTCATTTAACCCTAGAAGGGATCGGCCTGTCTCCAGGACATACAACTTTCTGGTTGAGAAAAAAAAAATCCACCCAAAACCCAGAAGCATTTTGCTGTGGCCAGGAAATAATCTATACCATATTAGAAGCTCAGAAAGTACTTGTATCATTTATACCGAGCCAACTCTAAAGAAGGAAAATGGATTGAAAGAATCCACAGTGTGGCTGTAAAATGGGGCAGGATTGCAGCACAATCTTTTGCTTCAATAAAACCTTGACTTTTAGGCTGAAAAATAGCACTCCTGAAACATGCTGACAGGATATGTTCCTGCAATGGCTAGTGGGAATTTTGTTTAAGACCTCTTTTATGGGCTAGTCTTCTCAGAAATTGCTTCTCTTGTCGGCATGTTGTCCCATGTCTCCCTCAACCCTGTCCCCCAGTGTTTTATGCACGTTACATTAAACTGGATGAAGTCTTTATGAGGAACATGGTGATGGGCTGGAGCCAAGTAAAAGGTCCTTGAGACATACCCCAAGTGTGTATCTAATTCAAAATGTTGTGAATTTTAGAGCAGACATAATTCTAAAAAAATATGTACTATTTCAGTGAAAGAACATAAAAAATATGTCAAAACATTTTGACTGCTCATAACAATGACTGTTACGAGATGCAGTGTGAGGAATAAACTGAATTTAACCTGCACCAGCAGAGAGAACAAGAATTTTACTAATCTCTGATAAAGCAACCCTAAATGCAATAGTAAATTCCATATGGGGGCATTATTCTCTCTTCCTTTCAATAAACAGCACTAGCAGTGATGTCTCTGCTTAGACCAGAGCCATCAAAAGGGCAGGCTGAGAGTAGGTGAAGAGGATAGATAAACCAAACTCTAACTGGCTGCTGCAGATGATCAGAAGAAAAATCTGCAGGTTTATCTAGGGCCTGGACTTAACATGACAAGTTTCTTATCACAGAATTAATGAAGGCTGTTTACCCTTTTACGGTTAAGTTAGACCTTTTTTTTTTTTTAATTTATTTATTAAACCTGATGAACGCTTTAGCTATAGGGACTGGAATCTCTAATGTAATGAAAATTCTCAGCCAAATGGATGGTGAGAGAGTGATGTTGATAGCTTTTAGTTCCTGAGAATTTATGCCTGAAACGCAGCGATATATATATTATATATTGTTTTGATGTGCATTAGTTTAAAATAATCAAATTAATTAACTGAAGTTATTTTTTATTTGCATAATTTACAATTTGAAGAATGACTATGCAGTGTATGGAAAAATATATGAAAGGACATATTTTTAGAAGGATTTCGGCTATTTTGGTATCCATTTAGTTGATGAAAGCACTTTCAGTGTGAAAAATACAGGATATTTTCAGAATTGAAAAGACTGTACAGATGAATCTAAATTACAGTTAGTAAACCTCACTCCCATTTCTCTCATGTGAAGGAGTGACCTAGGAAGAACATTGCTTATGTTTGGCGGCTGAAATAGTGTACTACAAGACAAGAAGTTCGTCTCACATAGCTCCTTATTTCGAAGAAATCCAAGTACCTTTAACATATACATAAATCATCCTGGACACCACAGCTGAAGTTACTGTACTGAGGCTTGCTTAACACTGTTCTATAATTAGTTAGAAAGTCAATTCAACATTTATTTCAAGTGTATGAGGGAGAAGCAGGTTCATGAATAGATAATAGACAAGGCATAAATTGTCTGAACATGTTAGTTTAAAAAAGTATTCTTAAAATACAGTTTTATTGAAAGCATGCATTTGAAGATCTGAGGTTATTCCATCTGCAAGTCAACACATTATGTGCATTACACTTCTATTAAATTATTATGCCTTAGCTAAATTAAGGCCCTCATCCCTGGTGCTTCACTTTTATGAGCCTCCTACATTAATGTGTGTAAAGGCACATGGGAGAGGAGGAAAGAAAGAATTCTTTGTACTTTCAGTGTTTATTGAAATACAGTTTTTGGGTCATCTCAAAGAGTAGGCACAATTTGAGCAGTAAAAACATAAGCAAGATTTCCCTTTTGAGAATTTTCTTTTGCGACTTGCCAAAATTTCCTTTAGTGTTGTGTAATTATCCCTGCTTTTTGACAAAGCATGAAATGAAGATACTAGGAGTTCTCAACTTGTGAGGCAGTGTGGGGCTGTTTCATGAGTTGTACATTAAAAAAAAATTGATATAATGCAAGACTTACATACAAGTCAGCATTTAAAGATATACAAGGCTAGAAATGTTTGAGAAGGGAGAAACAGGAGCAGAGAAGGTGAAATATAAACTCTCTGCCTTTATCTGTCTTCTTTTGCAGTTCTCTGAAAAACCTGAATTTTGTTATTAGTTGATTTTTTTCCCACATTGTAACTGTTCTACTCCTGCCCATGAAGACTCTGGCTGGGCAGGAATAGGAATACTTCACATGACTGATTTCTAGCATATGGGTTTTAAATTTCAAATTAAAACCTAATATCAGTAGATACAAGCTTTTGCTTATTATTTAAATGCATTGAAAAACCTATATTAATATCAACAAATAAAAAAGCAACAATGCTATATCTTACCAAATGCAAAAGCCAACATTTCTGGAACTGATTTAGAAACTTGATACACATACATACTTTATACTCCTCATTAAGGAGTATAATATGTATTTATTGAGCTACCGCGCCTCCCTTGATAAATGCTAAACACACTGTTTAGCACTTCCACAGAAACTTACTAGCATATGCCAACTTTTTTTGATGTGTAATCTTCAAAATGTATTAGCATCATTTCTCTCATATAAAATAGGTAATGCTTCATCTATTTCACAGAGCAATCTATTTAATTTTCCAGTTCCCACTCCTCAGTCTCATACCAAACCAGCAAAGCACTGCTAATGATGCCTTTGCCTAATTAGTGGGACCTGTACTAGAAAAGTTTATAATCAAGGACATTATATAATGGTGTTTGCATTTCTGCAGGGAAAATTGTTTCTGAACATAGTATATTATTATACAGCAGTTTTCTTTTTCCTAGTAGATTGCTACATTTTTGTAAAAAGACACACTTTCATACAAGTTTTTGTGAGTACATGTAAACACATATAGGAATGGTCATACACTGTATATTTAAAAATTGCTTTTGTTTTCAAAATATAACAGTAATAATGTTAAACCCAGTAATTTTTATACTCTTCATAATGCTTATGCAAGCATTAAAATATTATTTAATTAGAGCTGAGCTTCAGACTGAAATAAAACTTTACATTGTCCAATTTTCCATGTGAGTTATCTTTTAGGCTCCGTAGTTAATGACAGCTTTCTTAATAACTTCTACTGATAGGGCTGAAAATACACAAAATTTATCTTCTGTTATACTGATGAGGTAGTATATTAAAATAATTGTGTGGATGAAGTTTCCTGGCCTGTATTATGGTCCTCACAGACCCACTGGGTTCAGAATCATGAATCTGGACTCAGTTTTGCCTGCTCTTCTACCAAAGGCATGTTGCTTTAGGTTTTCATGATTGATTAAGCAGGCTGACGCATATGTCATCCTCCTTTCATATCTACCTCAGATGCCCCTGTGGCTGAGGATCCATCAACAAATTAAATGACCCCTCAGTAAATCAAGTTAATCAGCAAGTCCAGAGATGTTCCCAGTTTTATGCATGATTGCTAAGACATGCACTGAATACTGTAGTAAAAGCTGCAGTGCTATCTGTAGTAGTAATGATCTTAAGATCCTAATTAGATCCTAATTAGATCCTAATAAGATCCTAATTTAGAAAAACTGGTATCTGTGTCAGAGTAACTAACATCAGCTCTGCTGGCCCAGGGTGTTCTGTAATTCTCTCACATGATAGTAAAAGCAGGTGTCTAACTCGTCTGTACTTTGCTCAAGATTTAATCTTATTTCCACTAAAATAATAATTATTATTGTAGCAATAAAAAACAACAAGAATAGAGACCTCACCTCTAGCCCACTTGAAGAGGCTGGCCCTATAATAAAGCATATTTCAGGAAAGAAAAATCATCTTGGTGCAATTATGCATTAAAGCAGGTTTTGAACTTTACCTTTTCTTTTTTTCTGAAAGATACATGTATTCCTGAGCATATAATTCGCCCTTACATTTACCAGGGACAGGTAAGCCCTTCCTTCTCATACAGTTATCATATTTAGGACAGTTAATCAAAACTGAAAATCAAGGAGGTTGTAAAGGTGCTGAATTTTGCTAGAAATCTTTTATAATGGGAGTTGCTTTTATTGGTGGATCTGGGACTAGAGAGTTTCACCTGCTGGGTCTAGGTGGTGTTCCACAATTTGAAAAGGATCAACAGGTAAAATGACTAAGTAGAACAGCAGTCCCTGAGATTCACTATTTGACATAGTGTGCTGATGTATATTTATTTTTAGTGGCATAACATGTCATTACTCCTATCTTTTAATATATAGGTATTATCCTTTTCCTTGTAGAATTCATGCAGTGTGGAAGTAGGCATTTTGTTTATTGAGCCCTTGTAATTCCATACATGGATTTCTGAGCATGTGTGCTTACAAATGCTTCAGGGATGACCAATTTTTATGAAAGTGCATCACTGAGGAGCCAACATGCCAATTTCAAATAGTGCAGGTGTTATAAATGGAAGTGAGAACAGTAGCTAATTTAAATAGCTTCCCACTGCAAAGCCATCTCCCACCCAAAGAGGATTCTAAAGCACATTTTGCCCTAGAATGAATCATGCTGTTTGCTATTTTTCTATGCATCTGATTTACAAATTACTTCTTCAGCATAGACCAGAGGGGAGAAAAATAGTCATGTGGGATATTGATATCCAAACAAGATTTTGGTAAATGGAGAGATAAAAAGTGTTCTCTCAGTGGTTGATTATGGTCACTCATTCACATTTTTTACTTTACACTAGGTACCAATAATGTGCTTAGAGCTATACAAAATGGAATTGCTGCCTACTCTTTAAGGCTAGGAGTCAGACAGTACAGATGCTAAGAAGGAAGGGTGTTTGTGAAATGCCTAGAGAAAAAAAAATAATTCCAATTATTTTATTTTAATAGTGCATTTCTGTATTGTTTCAGTGGAAAATGCCACATAGCCTTTTAAAGACAAAAAGTGTTTCATAACCTTTTCAGAAGATGTCACTTCTAGTCATGTCATGACCTCACTTGTCTTGATGAGCTGAATAATGTGATTTTCAGACAGCTATCTAAATCTGTCTTGGATGAGATGATAGCTGTCCAATTTACTCAAGTTTCCACTCAGTATGTGGTTTATAAATCACAGTTTCTAATTGCCATTTAATGGATCAAAAATATATACACAAATGTTTAACTAAGATAATTTCCTAATTATTTTTGTACTCATGCTTTTACGTGAGTGCAGTTTGCATGAAAAACTTTTGAATTCCAGCCTGAAAGAGCACTGAGCCCATCCAAGATTCATGTCATAGGAATCATGGCTAAATAAGCAATGTACCCAGTGTTCATGGTTCTGGTTTGAGGCGTTATCTCTCTGTTTTTCTAGAACTTCTGTGGTTTGTTGCCTGGGATGTTTATGCCAGCTTTGAATCAGGATTTATGTCAGTTAATTTTTGAATCTACCACTTTCTTAAGCTATGTGCAGACATGGTAGTGAAATCTGGTCTCACTGAAATCTCAGCCAAGAGTCCAAGAACAATTTTTTTCAGAGTTTAGGTGAGAACTCTTTATGCAAATCGAATGGCTTTTGAGACAGCAAAGTCTTCTGACTTTGATGGGAGATAATTTTTTCTCAGATTTTTTCAGCATAGTAACCAGACTCATAATTAATATGCAATGTCTGAGTTGTCTTTAAGAATTTAAAAGTCACTTTTGTAAAAGTCATTTATTAAGGTATAAAATTAAAGCCAAACAACAATAAAAAAAATCACACTTCTGAAAAGTGTGAAGAGTAAAACATTAGATTAGTGAAGGCACATCTGAAGGAGAAAGTCGTATTCATGAATTATTAGTACAAGAAAAGCAAATTGCTCAACTTTTTAAAAAAAGTTCAGGTCACACACAGTCACAAAGTTACTCCCATATTTCTTCAATTTTGACAATTCCAAATCAGGTGCAACAGAACTGAAACCTCTTTCAGCATAGAGGGGTGGTTTTTTTGTATCATAATTTCTCCATCACTTTACATAGTAATCCAAATAGGGAAAGAAAAATACTTTAAAACTTAGACTGAAGGACTTTGTTCAAAAAATTACATTTTGCCAAACACTGACTTGAAACATTACTAATGCCCTATCTCTGTTGATTGTACAGATAACCTAAGGAGATCAGTGTTATAACAGAAGGCACTGAGATAGGTGCCCAAGGTCTAAGTAGGAATAGACTACTTGTACACAACAGCAACAAGGCAATTAGAAGGATTCTCAAAAAGGAGACAAAGAAACCATTTTATATTTAGTTTATATCTGACTTCCAACTTCAGTTTCTTCTAAGTAGTTAGTTTAAACATCCTATAACACAACATGATTGTATAAGTCTCTGGAAGTGGTTCCATGTGGTTTACTTCCATTGCATTTATATATAAGCAGAGGGGATGTGATCCTCTTATTGTTGGTTCTACTATGTGTTGTTGAAAATTATGATTTTAAAAGCGTGGAACACAGGTCTCTCCTGCAAGGTTTAGTGGAGAGAACTGGTGGTGGAGATAAAACAGGAGTAATTTGGAAATGAGGCTTTTTTAACACAAAGCATTTTTTAGGGAACTGTATTTTTACCAAACTCCCATCAGTGGTGGTGTGTCAATCCATAGCTTCACGGTATGAAAAAAGGTATGTTTTAGGCGACAGTGATTGCAACAGACCTCTGGACCTCTGTGGTTGTGAGTGAATACCAGATGACAGTAAAGGAAAATAAACAATTAGTAGAAGAAGAGCTTAAAGTAAACTGAAATGCTATGACAGTGTAACAAAGTAAGTAGAGAAGGATTAAGCAATCTCTATTCACGTGGTAATTGCAAGAAACAGTTGTCATAAAAAATTAGAAAATCATAGGCAGCCTTTCCAGAACACCCTTTGAAGCTGTTGTGGACTTCACAGCTACCCAGAGTGGAGGAGTGTAATTTTGATAATCTATTACATACCTATGAGCCCTAATTAAACAAGAAACATAAAAGGGACAATGTTTAACAACAGTCAGAGAGAAAATGTTGTCCATCTTTTGGTTAAAAATGGGGCATATCATCAAGAGTACTTAGAGCAACAGTGAACCAAATCCCCTGAGAAATAATTTGAGATTTTTTCCCAAGGATAAGGAAACCCTGAACACAAAGCATATGTATGTGAAGGCTTTTACTTTCATTCATTTTCCCTGGAAGCATTTCCCCCTTTCTAATTAAGAGCTGAAAGAGGAGTAAGCAGATTTCTTGCCATCTATGGTGCTTACCAAAGGAAAATATGATTCTTACTAGTCACTGAACAAAGTAAACCCAGTGAATTAGCTGGCCAAAGGAGGCCTGAATCAGACAGGTTACCAAAAGCTCCAGCACTTAAATTTAGGATGTACTAACTCAGTGTTACTGATGTGAAACCTTGGGAAAGAAGAGTGACAGAGCAGTTTGGAAGTTGCAGAGACAGGTTGAAAACAGTAAAGAGCAGGGTTCATATTTACCTTCTAAAGAGGTGATGGTCCAGCCTGAGCTCAAGAGAGAAAGAGGAATTGTGCAGCAGTGACATTAAGACGTGATATAGGAGCAGACACTTCACCAGCCTACCCAAGAGAGAAAGCTAATCATTGTGAGAAATCCATGCCTGTTTCTGAGGTCCACATCTTATTTAAATTTATGAGAGAAGATTTTGCTCTTCTACAGGGCAATGTGTGGAGCAACTGCATTTGCAGCAATTCTGCACTGTCCTGACACACTGAAACCAGGAGCTGACTCAGTGTTTCCATTGCTCATGAGAATAAATTCATGCTGTATCCTGAGAATCAACTGTGTTAGTCTTAGGAGTCTAATGATAAAACCTTCTGAAGCAAAATCCATCATAAACCAGTTAAGAATTAATGTAATTGCTGCAGAGCTATTTCCTTACCACATGTATTACCTGCTGCAACCTGAAAACTTCTGTGTCTTCCATGAAACTTTGCCTGCAAGAGGAATCAAAAGGTATTATTGGAAAATGGGAGAAATGTGCCTCCTGCCATTAGGAGGCAATAGAACTGGAAAAAAGACCTGGGAAAAGTAGGAAATACAATTTTACTTATTTCTATACCATATCGTCATCCAAATATGACCTTGTTGCACAGACATTTGGATAAAGTGTTCGCTTAAAAGGAAAAATAATAATTTACTGGAATCTTGGTGTAGGGTAACACTTGCATGGAGAACCAAATCTCTAAAGCAGAATTACTAATGTCTGACCAGTGGTGATGGGAGGTTTAATTGCAAGGATCCTCCCAGTGGAGCATTCGGCTGAATTAGGAGAGACTCCCTAAATTACCATTTTGTTCTGTTCTTACAATTCAGCTGACCACAATGTTATGTGACCACCCCAGTGCATATAGAACTCATTGTTGTTGATACACCACAACTATGCACAAAGCACCTCTTAAGGACTGCCTTAAGAAGACTAAACTTGTGGCTATTTTTGCAGGAAGAGTTTCTGCTGACTTTTACAAATGTCTTATCTGTGCACAATCTGACACTTCAGAGGTAGTGACGCTTTGGGACACTCCAGGATGGACGTTAATCAGCATCATTTAGGCATACAAATTGGGCTAGACACAGAGGGAGTTGCTGTGAGGCAATGTCTTCAACCATTCAAAGCTACCTACTGGAAGGCTGCTGTAAACATCGGTCAAACAGTTAAATGTGAAGGGTCAGTCAGTTTTCGGGTTGGTCCATTGTCTCAAGCTGGTCTATTATCTCAGCTATGCACCTGACTGACTGGGGAGTTCCTCAACCACTCAAGGATTTAAGTGTGCACTGGCATGCATAAGGGTGCAGCACCAGAACCCAACCTCACCACAATTATAAGAGCTAACTTTATTTTTATACTTCAAACTCACTCTCAACTAAAGTCACATAGCCACAGTTTGAGAGAGATCATATTATCAAAATTAATGACAAATATTTGGCATACAGGTGTTGTTTGTCAAGGCCAAGGCCTAATGAACATTTCTCAGATCATAGTTAGGGCTGTGTGTGTGGGGATTGTGGTGAAATTGTTCTTTGAATTGTTTTTAGATATATTTCTACAAGTTTGACAAAGAGAGATAAAAGTACAGCATCTCTTGAAAGACTTGATAGGTGAAAAGGCTGTTAATTGAAAAAGACAAATATTTATGGGATGATAGTTCCTGTTTCAAGAAATAGTAAATAAAAAAAAAAAAAAGAGACTAATACTGATGTATTTGGAAGATTTCAAGGGCAGGAAAATAAAAAGAGCAAAAGGGAAGTTAGCTCAATAAAAAAATGTGCAACAACAGAAAATAATAAATTTTTTTAATGAGATGAAATACAAACCTTTTTACTAATTCACAGTTTCCTGCTGGAAATGAATAGCTTGCTTGCATATAAAATAATTAGAGATGGCAATGGGAATAAAGTGGGGGAAATAGCCCTTGCAGGGAGGAAACCAAGGAGGCAACCAACTTCCACATTTCAGGTTTAGGCAGCTGTCTCCATGAAAAAGGGATTAACTAGGGACAGTAACAACAATGACAGTGATTTGCATACTGTTCTTTTTAAGATGAGAAAGCCTAAACTGTTAAAATTCAGTGAACATGAAAGCATATAAACTGTTCTTAAACTGTGTAGCAGTTCCTCAGGGCTATATCAGCATTTACTTAAGAATTAAAGAGTTACAAACATGGCAGAAGTAGAATAACTGGCCTTCAGGATATGGCTTGATCTTAGTGTAGACACGGACCATGTATGAACCAGATCCAAAGTACAAAACATATGAACTTGTTTATCTAGGTGAAACTACTGTTGTTGCCTCCTGGTCCCATCTCTTTAGGCAGTAAACAGCTGCATTGTTTTAAATATTTTAAATAATTATAGTGGTTTTGAAAATGATAGTGTTTTATTAGGATACTGTAATTTTCAGAATGTGTAGTTCTATCATGCCTCCTAGGATGAAATTCTTGACTGGTCATCTCAAAACAATCCTTTACCTTAAAAATTCTGATTTGACTTGACTAAACTTCCAGTGATTGAGCATCTGACTAATAGTAGTCCATGGTAACTTGTTTTAGATTTGAAGCTTCTTTCACCTCTGAAAAAGAGAGTGAAGCTGTATCCAAACATCTCTGAAGATGTGTAAACCTGTCCTGTGTCTGTGAAAAATAACATTCTCAGCCTTTGCCCTCACATGTGACTGAAGTGGCTTAAACATGCTTTAGACCCAATGCCAAATAGTTGGAATCAGAGAATTTTTAAGCTGTCTGCAGATGCTAAGAACAATTCTGGTTAAGCCCAGGTTATTATATCTGCTGTAAATTTGATCTTTTCTATTATTAATAATTTTTTTTTTTTTAAGCTAGACATTTTTGGACTCCTTGAAAACTGTATGAGAGCTCTCATGTAAAAAACCACAAGATGTAACATGGAATCAAGGCCATTTCTATAAGACCAAAGGTGCTAAAAGATTTTTTTTATTTTAGTAAAATTTCAGACAAGACAATTATCTTTTTTTCCTTTTGTGAAAATTCATTCTCATCAAGTTTTCAATGGTTAGGATTCTCAGCTCTATTATTAACACTTTTTATCTTTACGTACCCTGTCTTGTTCTGACTAGAAATGATATTTTAGACCAGACAAATATAACTTAACCCCTCTTTCATCCTTTCTCCAATTTCCTTTTCAACTGACTACTCAAATATTTCCAAAAACTATTATCAATAAGAGAAATTAACTTTGTTCCAGCCTTCTTTCTTTCCCTTTTTTTCATTTTCTATTTTTGGAAACTTTTCCAAAGGTTTTGTGTTGTTTCTAGTGAGAAACAAATGCATTTCTGAAATGTTTCTTCCTCTCACCACTTCTACAAAAATCTGGTTTAGGAAGAAAGCAAATGGGTCCATCTTTGATCTTTGGCTTTCTTGTGTTCTGGATGTGAAGCCAGAAACACCTTGTTTTATGGGAACTTGAAAATCTGATGATGTCTAAAACTAAACTTTCCTAAAAATAAGATATGATGCATTTCTGCTCCAAGAAATAGGGTTTGATTTTTTTCTCTCATATGTAAAGAAGCCCACTCCCTCACTTTCTTAGGACACGACTAATCCTAACAACTTTACAAGAACAAGACATGCAGGATCAGACCTTATGATTTATTCGTAAGTTGCTATTGTGTTGAGTTTTCTCTCTAAAGTTAATTGGAATTAATGTTCTTACTGATAGCAAAAGAAAAAAACCCTAATTTATTTTAGGCTAGCTTCAAACTGGGTTTTTAATTAAATGACTGCTTTTTTCTTACCATGACTTGTTATATCAGGTAAGAAGCTGTGGATACCCAGATTAGAGATAATGAAGTATATTTTAAAAACTGATCTGACTATCATTTAAATTTTACTTTAAACACCTAGTCCAGACTCTAGGCTTCAGTATTCTATATAACCCCAAGTGAAATCTCTAAATCTGAAAGTCTCTACCATCTCTTCTTTGTCAGAGGCTACCAGAACCAGCTGAAGCTAAAAGTAATTATTATACATAAATGAACTGAAAGAATTTGATTTACCACAGACTTTAATATCTCAATATTTATTAGAAGTATCAAAAAAAATTGCTTGTAGAGCACTGCATGGGAAGTTAAAAAAACGAACAGAAAATCATATTCTCAGATCCAGCCAAAGCTTTTTTATTCATACAGAACCTAAAATTGCATAAACATATATTAGAAATATGTAATAAAAGTTAACTGACTCTTTTAAGTCTTGAAGACCATCTCCTTTGAAGCATTTAGGGCTGTTCTATAATAATAGCTTTAAAGTCACTCCTCCCCTCTGTGAACTCATAAATTAGGGCAACAAGCAAATATTAAAAAAATTTGTTATCAGCTGTACATGCTTGATACTATTTATTGCCTTCAGAAACTTCTGAAACAATAATTATCACTTCATTAAAATAGAATTTTGCTCTATCATACCCTGTATATACATAATCACTGTGCAATATTCATTAAGCTTTCTGAAAAGAAACATCTCGCTGGCACACACAAGTAAAAGCTTGTGAGGATTAAATAAAACAGAGCTGTTGGCTTAATTTAACTCAGTGGGATCATTACTGAGCTATGAAATTACTGAATTAAAGGAAATTTAAATATAATGCCATGCCTGAGCATGTCTTTATTTGGCTAACCAATCATATGAGTAATGATCAGGAGCAATTATTAAGAATCTTCTCTCCAGAAGAAGCAATCACTATTATTTGGTTTATATACATCACAATTCCTCCACAGGTGGATGAATTAGACATGGGAAAGTGTGTGCTAGAGTGTGTATGTGTGAACATTTATGCTTTTGGGTAGGAAGAAACGAGAAGGGGATATAGAAAAGAAACTGTAACTGGGAGCACACTTAGAATTCCAAGCTGATGAAGACAGATGTTTCATGTGCACCCTGAGGCAGTGTTATTTCCTGCAACCCCAAATGCCACTGGAAGTTGCTGGACTGAGATTAACTTTGGAACAACCTGCAAGGTCTCACTGGCTATGAGGGATGTATGTGTTCCCAAAGCATTTTATGTTGATCTGCCAATTGATCAGAAACTTACTGTGCTTAGCAGGTTTTTCTATCATGTTCCTTTTGACATGTTCTCCTTAAGAAAAATAGCAGATAGATTCCTCTCAAGGCTTCGGCTGAATTTAAGTCCTGTCACAAAGTATTTCACTTTTTTCCCAGGATAATATTTTCCATAATTTCGGATGTATGCCCTCTTGGAGCCATAAATCATAGGTACTTATTTGCAGTCCTGAATACTTAAAACCACACATCTTAAAATACATCCTGGTCATTGATTTGCCAAATTAGAGATCTACTGAAAATTTTCTAGTGTTTTGTTCCTTCTCTCTTGCAGTCTGTCTTTGCAACTGAAAAGCACAACCAAAGAACTACTGAAGGTTAAATAAAAGTAATGTCAATAACATCCCCTTCCATAAGTGAGTGAGAAATTGTTTCTGCTGAGTGCTCAGGCACTGTAATGAACTGTAAGGAAGAAATGCTTAGCTCTTTAAACAAGCTGTGGGAGCACTGAAGTATTAGCTATTAGGAACTGAATTTACCTTAAACTTATATTAACCCATCCATGTAGGTTTGTATCATGAAAGCTAAAAACTCTAGACCTTAAGGTGGGAAATGAAGACTTATCCTTCTCATTATCTGCCTGCATCTCTCTTTTCACAGGCAGACAGAACTATTGTGGGACTCAGGAGGGCCAGGGCGTAGAGCAGTAAGAAATGAAATCCCTCATCTCTCACTTAGCTGCTAGCTGATAGACACTGCCATTTAACTCAGGGTAACAACTGCTACACCACTTCTCAGTGACTGCCAGAGCTTCAGGAAACTGTAACATTTTCAAGCTAGACTATTAGAGGGAACTGTGGTTACTCCCTACCCTTTGGAGGAGTACATTTAAATTTGAAATTATTTTGACTTTTTATTATAGAGACTGCAGTCACCTGTTCCAGATGGGTGCTACACTGGGAGCACTCCTGTGCTTCTCTACTTCTGTACCCATGCAGAAAAAGACATAATTTAGCACTAGACACTTTAACATTGAGTTTTGATCTGTAGTGAGACATAGATAGGAGTTGCACAGCACACAGGCAAAACTGTGCTCAGTCTGCCTAATGTCAAGGAAATTAGGTTTATTATTATTAATAATAATAATTTACTATTAATATTATTAACTTTTTTTATGCTCCAGTAAGTCCTGAGTGTTTTAAAACTAAATCTTTAAGAGCAGGCATAGGCATCTGACACATTTTTGATTGAGTTGATGGGATGTAGGATGCAGCAAGTTGAAGTGCTTTCTGCTTTAATATGTACTTTCATATGCTCACGTTCCATTGTAGTGTTTGTTTGGAAAACCCCTGAGCTTAATAATTAAGTTATTTTCTTTGTATTCCACAACTAGACGTGCCAACAGCAATATTCTTAAATCTAACATCAACCAAAGGTGGGAAGATACTTCATTTTTTCCCCTCATGAGAACTAGAAAGATAGATACAGTCATAAAATAAAATGTTCTGAAAGTGAAATTTTTACTAAAGAGTAAAAAATGGAAAAATTCAGTAACAGTTAGCTCTAAACTATCATTTCATGGTCAAACTCCAAGGACCTAAATTTAGCTTTGCCTACATTGACCTGAACTTGCAAAAGGCTGCTGTACTCTTTGAGGGGTCAGGTCATTTAAAGAAATAAACACACTGAACCAAGTTTTGTTTATTGCCAAGCTGATATTGCCAAATATTCTGATTTCAAGCACTCCCTTTTTCTACAGTTTAAACAATAGAAACTAAAGATACAGATGTTAAAAGATACAGATGCTCCTGTAAGACTTATTAAATTAAAACTCAATAAATTATTGGTTTTACATTTGTTCATTTTGTATGGCACCTTTTTGAAGCAGTTATTGGAATAGAGTTTTTCTGACTAATCTAATTTTCAAGTTAGTTTGCATGACTATTAAATACAGCTAGCAATACAAGCACAAAACCTCCCCCCGATTTTAAAAGAAATTATAATTGAATTGAACATTACATATGTCTATGTGGGTACTTAATCTCTTTTGTATATTCCTGAGAATCAGCTTGATCTTTTATTCATTGTTTGAACATCAACTATTTGCTTCTCCTCTTGTTGAAAGCATCTGTTGCTGCTGTTGCTACTGCTGCAACAGGGACAATTTAAATTTACTGTTGTTGTAACCAAACATATTTTAATGTGCTAATTTTATTGTTGTATGTGGGCACTCTAAAAATGTTTTTATTACTGTGTCTCTAAACTTAGAATTTGATTCATGCTAACAGTAATACTTTCATAAAGAAGTTTTATATTTCTGTGCTCTGTAGGATGTCTTAGTATCTAATTTCAATGCTTATTAGCCATTAGACAACCAGAACCTTTTATCTGACATTATGTCTTGCAAGAAAGAAAGGCAATAACTTGGTTCTGTAATACTTCTGAATGAGCCAAATAAAGATTTTTGTCTTGAATGCACATAATTGTAATACGTAGGCGTAATTGCAAAAGAGAAGTTTTAGTCCATCATAATTTGAAACTAGTTCTTTTAATTTTTTGCAAAAGAATTTGTACAAAAAATAAACTGCCATAGCCATGTATCTTTTTATTTAAAAATGTACTTCAGATTTTTGTTTCAGAATACAAGTGGCCCAAAAGAGAAATGTTTTAAAAATACCAGTAACATAACAACCTTGCATTTTATTGCAATTAAAAACTGAAAGGCACTTGGTAGCACAGTTGCTGTTTCAGTGCATCTGTCCTCTTCAGCTTTACATTCTGTCGTATATAGTGAAATCCCATTGAAATGCTGGTCCACAGTAAACATTTTTTTAAATTGCCTGTGATGTTGAGCTTTAATAAAGCATCATGTTTTCTCTAGAATTAACAGGGGGTACATTCCACCTTAAGCAATATAGATACTTGCAGTCATATTTGCATAAATTTGCTCCTTCTCAGTTTGATTATGAGACAGTTCAGATGGATATGAAAGATAAAGCCATGAAAAAAATGGAAATAGAGCATGATATATAAGTAACTCTGTGAAGAAGATGACTGCACACTTTTTCTCTGCTCTATTCTTACAATGCCTCATAAATCTTCTAAAGGACTAATGGATTCCCACAGGTAATAAGGAAAACTGAGAGCAAAATACTGTTATTTACTGAAGTTTTTAAAAGCATAGTGTATCATGAGGTAGAAAGACAAAACCTCCTCTTACATGAAACAGGAAACCACAAGGGGTGTCTCTGAAAAACTGCTTCTTCAAGCAATGGTAAGTAATTTGATTAACAGTAGCTGAAATAAATATTCTGCAGATGAAGTGCAAGCAAAGATGCAATCTTGTGTCCTGAATCTGGAGAACTTCTTATATCAGCTAGAGACTGAATCAAAATACACTACTTGTGCTTTCCATTTTAGTACTGAATGGACTTTGTCCAGTAATTACTGAGGTATTCATAAAAAATATGCACATGAAAGCACTTTACACACGCACAGATATCAGTCTTGGAGGAAATGCTTTGCATCCATAAAAACAGCTGAATTAGCATATCTGCATGACAGGGAGAAGTGACATACTGCTTTCTATAAAGCAATTATACAACTCACACTGGCAACTGTTTGGTATGCTACAGCACTATTGATCCAGGAGCCACGTCACAATCAATCAGGCTCTCAGAGGACCGTGAAAGAATTGCAAATGCTTAAGTTAACTAAGCACACAGTAAAAAGTTTTATTGAAATAAAAAGTGACTGCTTTCAGCTGTAGATACCTACCCACTTATTTTTTACCTTAGCTTGCTTGAAAAAATAATTATGTGAGCTTAATAACTCTTTCAAAATACTGAGATCATAAACCAGCTCATTAAGGGTGTTGTTCTCTAGTAGGAATGTCAAATCCCATCAGAATAACAAAATGTGCCAAAACAAATCTCATAAACTATTATTTAATTCTAAGCTTTCCTCAGAATAATAACACTCTGCTGCACCATTTTTATGCTGAAAATCAGGGTGCAAGACCATTGACTATTAATGCAGATTAGCAATATATAGGCATAAGTGTCTAGTCCCCTATCTCTGTATTACTATTGGTTCTGTAGGCACCACCTTTACTAGTACTGGGACTTTCTTTACATGAAGAACCCCACGTTGAGGTTGCTGTTACTCACTAGAAATGGCTGACACTATCTGTGACTGCCTGATGCCACAATGTGGACTTACTCTTTCTCTTCTTTCCACCTCTGTTTGTTTTACTACAGCAAGAGCAGACTTGGGTACCTCATAATGCCATGAAACATCCTGGCTCTACATGGTAAACTGACAAGGACATGTCAGTCTTCTGTAAGTGCACATAAGTATTTCTCTATTTTTCCTCTGTATTAGGTCTGATTTTTGTCAAGTGTGGGTGAGTTGCGGGTCATAGGAAAATATTTTGCTATTAATCCTTCCACACCTGTCTATTCACATGTGCTTTCTCTATCAGAACTTGTAATGTTATTTTTAGTGAAAATTGGATCTTTTTGTTTAATACCTTTATTTGAAGTCTTACATTTCAGATGCAAATTTATAAGAAAGCAAAGCTCTGCTCTAGGTGATGTATGCTGCAGATTGTAAGGAACTAAAATTCCAACCGCTGTTTCTAGAAGAAAGCTGTATATCTAGTCTATAGGTTACCCCTCAAAAAAGGTTATGCAAAATCCTTTCTCGGATGTTTTTAAAACTAGACACTGCCTGATATGTTGTCATAAACTACTTTCAAAAGTCTTCTAGAAGAAAGAAATCTAAGATTTGATTCGCCCCAGTAGGTTTGTACCATCATCTAAGGTTTCGCCATACTTCCTCTCAAGAGCAAATCTGCAGGTCAAGGCTTCCCCAGTAGTATAAAATTATTTCGCATACTTAACAGAAATATTGTGAATTAAAATTCAAAGCTTCAGAAACTGCTGTGTGCAGTAAACTTTCATTAAATATACATTAATAGAACAGATTATGTGAAGTATGACAGCATATTTCCCATAAGCAGGTGTAAAGTGAATAAAACCAAAATGCTGTTAATGTGTGTTTGAGTGCTTAAAAGCGTTCATTGTTCAGAATCATCATGGCAGCATTACACTTGCCTTTGAATATATGATTGAATACAATCTAATGCCTGCGACTTGTTTGTTAAAATGCTTGTCTAAATTGTTAAGTGTTGCGTAGAGAGATACATGCACAATGCCGTTAACTAGAACTACACTCCTACATGCAATTTCTCTTTGTGATCTTAACCTAGCTCTGGTTTATATAATCGCAACATATTACTCTCTGAAAAGTAACGTAGAAGAGATGCAGAACACATTTTAAGAAGCTGGAAATTTCAGAACCTGAGGGCTAGATGGTGAGTCAGAGAATAAGAAAGGAAAGCTTCCTTTTGCCTGTAAGGTTTCAAACTCAAACTGGGGTTTAGGTATGTGATTCCCAGGAGCTTTGGACATATCCCCAGCATTCACTGGTCAAAGTAGCTGTGCAAGCATCCTTATCCCAGTAAGAGCGGTCCTTTGCTGTTACTTTAATAAAGTGAAACTGTTAATGCTTAAAACAAGACCAAGAAGATCTGCTGTGTAACTCAGTATGCACAGTAAATTTCAGCTGATTCTACCAAGTGACAGAGCTGTTATGAAATAGGAAAATGTTACATTAACTGCATTACCCAGGAAAAAACAAACTGTGTACTAGCCCACTACTTGGAAAGCTTCTGGAGTAGCTTTGGGAGCCACAGAACAGCTAGTCAGAAAATAGATAGAATCACTTAGACATGTGGTAAAGAGAAATGATCACAGTGATAGGAAAATAGCATTTATTAAGCCACTATCAGCTTCCTGCCTATCAAGTAATTTGACCTTCTCTAAAGACTTGAGGTATAGTATGATGCATTAAGTTCCTTGCGTGGGAATAACCCAGAACACATAACAGAAAACCCACACACTTTATTTGCTGAAAACATGAAGGGGATGGGAGGGAGGGTGGTGTGGGGTAGGGTGTGGTGGATTCACAGCTGAATCCCTGTGACCCTTAGTGAGGTAAAGTATTTTCCTTAGGTAACCGTAACTAGGTTACATGGAAAAGAATAACAAGAAATCCCTAGAAAAAAATGAAAGGACCGCCTGGCAATCTCAGGACTTTCAAGCAGTATTACTGATTTAAAAAAATTCAAAACCAAACCCGAAACAAAAGAATGTAAATGTACATACTGAGACCGAAACTGTGATGTTGTACAAAGGATCAGTCTTTTGGATGGCACATGGATTTGACATAGCATGTCACAACGTCTGTTTCTCATTCACCTCGAAAACCCTGCAATGTTTTCACTTACAAGTGCAGTTTTTCCTGTTTGAAATGTAGATTTGGTGCTCAAAATCACAGGAATATTGTTTGACCCACCAGACAAACTAAGAAAAGTGCAGTGAACCTTGCATTAAAGGAATTTTAAAATGGTGATTAAGCTGTAACACTTTTGCCTTATGTTGTATGTCCTATTTATTAAAGATGATAATTAGCTGTTTAAGATCAGCTCCCCTGTGATCCTGCTAGCATGTAACTGATCTTAAACAGCTACATTATCATCTTTAATAAGTGGGACATATGACATAAGAAAGATTAAGGATAAAGCTTTGCCTGAGGAAGTTCAAAGCTTGGTCATTACCTTTCCCTGAGAAAGCAGAAATGCTCAGCTTCAGCTCTTATGGTATGATTTTTCCCTGTGTCAGCCAACAGAGCCATTTCCTCAAACAACTCTCCTCCATGGGTCTTATTCCCACTTCAAAGATCTCATATTGTCTATTTTAAAAATAGAGTTTTGCTCGCAAATGTCTGTGACTAACATCTTTACTACAGGTGAAAACCACCACTGATCAAACAAGTTTGTACTTAGTCTTATCAGCCTTGCTCTCAGGGCGACTTCACACATTTACTGTGTGTATGCAACAGAGGAAACTGCTCTTGGCAGTGACCTTTCTGAATCAGTGGCATATATGAAATCTGCAGCAGAGCATAGCATTTCTCACTAGTAACCCTTTTTTCCTAGTCGCAAATGGTTCCTTTCACTGCTTTAGTCCTTGCGGGTTGAGTCGACACTTTCTCTCTCTCTCTCTCTCTCTCTCTCTCTCTCTCGATCACTCATGCAAACACACACACACACACTTTCTAATAGATAAACACACAGACAGAGTCATTAACAAACATAAACAAACTTCTGCAAATTTGAAGGGTATTTTCTACCTTGGAATTCACAAGTACATACTGGAAATCTTTATTCCCTAGCAAGCTCTCTCTTTTGCACCTCTGTATCCCTGGTACATTAGAACTCTTTCAGGATAGTTCTTCAAGATGTCCTCTGATTTTGGATCAGAGAGGTATCCTGGAGAGAGGTACAACTCTACAGTGACAGTGACACTGAGAATGTTGCTTGTGCTCTGTGGCAGTGTCGCAGACATTGAGGAAAGATGCATGCTCAAGAAACAAATGGAACCTAACAGTCTGGGTAAATGCAAAATTATTTGTAACAGAAATATTTTAAAACAATACATTATGACTAAAGTGTCCTACAGTATAGACTTCTGGTTGGACAGTGTCTAGAGTCCTGCTGGATTACTGCTGCAGTCTAAACAAGACACCACAGAAATGAAATTAATCTCAAAATCTTACAGCCAGAAGCTTCTCCAGTTGCACCTGAAGGAGATGGTCAGAGGAATAATTAATTGTGCTAGAGTGTGATTTACAGTTCTGCATAACCTAATTTATTCGCTTCAAGTTTGCAAGGTAAGATCGAGGGCCAGTGAAATTGATGAGTGTAACATAGACATGTATAAGCCATTTAACTTATCTAGTGCTTTACTTGGAGTACTGCCTCACTTATTTTATGGAGTCTTTCACTCTTTTTATACTTTATACATTGAAAATAACACTAAGTATTCAGTTTAGGGAAAGAGCAGCAAAGTATTTCAGGTCTGGTAAAGTAGGGCTGATGTTTGAATGCATTTCTGTGATCTATCTGGAAACCCAAGTGGAAGACCTGATCTTTCACCTCACCTTCCCTGCATCCCTGGAGGCAGGCTGGGGTACCCTTCCTGGAAGATATCTGACTGTGCCAGTGTACACCTTGCAGTGCACTGTGCAGTGTTCATTCCCCCATAGCCTCATGCCCTCACAGCTTCTCTGTGTCCCTCCATGCAGACATCCCTTCAAAACATGGTACATCTTTCCTTTATTTGCCTCACATCTGTTTGTGTACAGTACCCTAACCACAGTAACCATCTGTTGAATATCTGTATCTTGGCATTAACAAGGAAAGGATGAGACATAGATGTTAGCTTGTCACCTATTCTTTAAGCAAAACAGAATTACTCTGACTACACGTACCCCAAATAAATTAGCATTTCTTTAAATTTGACTAGTGGGAAATAACAAATATATCCTTTTCATGTATCTGGCCAGAGTCTTAATTTCCAAGAGGTTTTTAACCAACAACTGGATTAGTAAGCATTTAGCAGACACAGTCTTGAATTTCAAACTCCCCTTTCTATGAAAGCAGTTTGGTCTGTGTTTGGCAGTATTTGTTTATGGAAGTTTTAGTTCCATAGAAGACTTTTCATTCCTCATCATCCAGGTTGCAATACCATAAAGAGGATTGACTCGTATGAAATCCAGCTCTTATGTTTAACGGAATCAGTAAGAGTCATAAACCAAATACCACGGAGATATCAAAACCATGCAGACAATACCATCACTTCAGTTGAGTACAGCTTCTTGATCCCTCACACCACTGCCAACCTGCTGGCTGGCAGCTAAGCTCTAGGTTTGAGAGGGCCAGAGGACCCACAAGATTCAGAAAAGCAGGACAGGTTATATTCAAGCTGTGTCTCTACTGACTGTATGGCTGCAAGCGACTCTGGACATTTACCTCTATGACCTTGAGTCTGAAAATGAGGTACAGATGTAGGACATACACGTAGTAGGAGGCAAGGGATCACTTTACCAATGAATTTCTTATGTGAATGTGTACACCAGTGGGTTTGTGCCCATCTCTAATACATCTTTGATAAGCAGCTTTTACTTTTACCAGCAAGAGAATGTCAGACACTGCCAGGAGTGTCAATGCTTGCCAGTGTAGATTTTCCAACAGATCAAAATTTAATTTTACCCCTGTGTGTTGCTTTTTGTCAATGCCCATGAAACTGTCAGATCTATGAGGGAGGAAGGCAGATCAAATACACACCAACAGCAACATTAGATGTGATTGCATCTACAGTCTAATAATATAGCAAACTGATAAAAAGGAGCAGTCTGTTGCAACAAATGATTGATGACTTTGGAGTGTAACACGGGCTCCAAATACATAAATACACTAATCAAGAAATCTACAGCATCAAATAGAATATTAAAACTGAAATTTAGGAACAGATAGAAACTGCTTTAAATAAAACATGAAATACTTACTCACATACTCTGATTTTATCTTACTAGGCAAATACAGTTAACTTATCTCTAGAAATTGTGTATTAATCTTACGGAAAAACTCTAGATAATTTGGAGGCTGATTTTAATGATACTATGGGCTCATCAGAGCTTAGACAATTACAATAACCAGTGTCTATTAAAGGAGTGGGGAGAAAAGCCACAGACAAAAGATTTTTAAATTATTATTTATTAGTGGAGAGCTTGTGTTTGAAAAAAGGTTGAAAAGAAACATTTAAAAATAAATAAATAATTTTGGAATAAATAACATTGGAAATAATCCAATGTAGATTGTAGACAAACTAATATTGGATAAAACAGAGCATCTGTACTTTCAGGGCAGAAGAAACACTGTAAATAATATTAATGATTTCTTAAAATGAACTGGAAATTAGGCCTTCATTCAACACAATGTTCTGAGGCTTTGGTACCTGCTGAGAACTGGAAGAACCATGGCTTGAGAGAGCAGTCTTAGCCTCTTACCTAAATCATATTCAAAGTTCAGTGTGGCTGGGTTAGGGAAAAAACCCAAACCCATAAAAAAGCAAAAAGTTCAATCCCAGTTCCTCAAATCTTTGTAACATAAGGACCTGAGATACAACAGCACACGGTTTCACTTTGGCCAAGAGCTGGGCATAGTGCAAACTGGCTGACTCTGGTGAGCCGTGCCACGGATCAGCAGTGAACAGGAGAGCGATAGCAGAAACTGCTGGAAGGATACACCATATTATCACCTGGGGCTGCTCTCAATGGTGTCTGACACTGACGACTGGATGTGAAAATCCTCGGCTGATGGTGCATGTGTGTGTGCATACGTGTGTGTGCGTTTTTCCTGACAGCTGCTCCCTTGCTTGGACCACTTTAGAAATTGAGCTTTGTGGTGTCAGCTTGTTCCATGATCCTTTCCTACCATCCCCGGTACACAGATTAATCTCCTGACTTTGTGTACTCTGATCACTGCTTTCAGAAATAATAAGACATTTTATCATCACCACCATGAAGCTGGGATTTAGTCTGTGGTATCTAAGTAGGCAGACCTCTGCAGTCTGGCCATTCCAGTAATATAATTATGGGGAAAAAAGAGGTAGGTCTGGTGGCTATGTGTTTTGGATTAACAGTTTAAAATTTAATCCCATATGCAACGATATAGAAAATACACTGATATAGAAATATCAGTTACTGGTTTTGGAAATTGGTATTCTGATTAAGAGTTGATAGTATTTTTGTGGAGGTAAAGATGCACTGAAAGGTAACATGGTTTTGACACAACATAGCACAATTTAAGTCTGTATTATGCCACTAAGAAATATAATTTGTAATTAGCCTGTTATGTTGAATAACTACAAATTAATAAAATTGTGAAAATTTTATTAATTAAATTAATAAATTAAACAAATGTAAATTCCACTTATCATTTCCACAGGAAATTCCTGGATGACATCCGTTTCTTCTGTTATGTCATCTGCACCTCTCAACTTGGTGTCATCTGCAAATTTGCTGAGGAATTTTCACATTTAAAAATATCTGAAAATTTATTTATAACTCAGTAGCACACATCTAGCATACACAAAATGAGTGCAGAGGCAAACTCCTTTCCAGTTGAAGTATATGATTCTACAGTACTATCCTCAGCGTTGTTTAACATTGATATTAGCCAGGTGGAGTTCCCCCCGCTGACACCCCCCCACCTCCCCCACCAGAACACCTTCATGGCTGCTTTAGTGACCCACTTCATCAGGGAAATGGGAGGAATTTGTGCATGATCCCTCTGCCTTGGTGCTGCTGTGACTTTGGTACTGAGTCTGGCCAGATGTAGGAAGCAGAGGATGTGATTTCACAGTCTCATTGCAATCCTGCTGTCCCCTGGATGATGTTAGGTGCTTTCATATCTGGTTTGGCCTCAAGTTTTCTGGTCCTATGAGGTAAGAAACCTCCACTCCTGCAGCATGTTTCCATCCGCTTTCTGGTCACTCATGCTCCCCATTTCAGGGCCAGAGTAATCAGACAGATTCTCTCTAAGCTTGTGCTTGTTCTTCCTTAGTTGTTTTGATATAGTTTGAATGCACAAAAGTTAGAATAGGCCCACATGTAGATATTTGGATCATAAATGGCAGTTCCATATTTTATTTATTTTGCCATCTGTAACAGAAGTGTTACAGGGGTAATTACCATTATATAGTAATTAAAAAAAATACAAAAGATGTCCTGGTATCTTATACTAGAACTCTCTATTTTTCTTCCACTGCTGCCAATCATCATTATACACAAATGCACATGAACACAGAAGCTGAAAAATTGGAAAGAAATTATATTTCAATATAGTGATGAAGCTAATATGTTGGTTTTCTTTTTCTCTAAAACAAATCCTATTATTATTATGTTAGAATGTAGAAATTTTTACATTTATAAAAATAAATATTTTTCTGTTGGCTTGGCTTCATTAGAAGAGAGATGGAATGAAGAAGAACAATAGTTTTAATAATTTAAAGGGAAAATATGAATGCAGCCCTGGAAGCTTGTTACATAATCGAATAATATTAATTATGCAAAAGGCTACTTAGGTATTTTGCTGTTACATCTGAATAGTAGCAACATTTAATAATAATATTAAGTAAGAGAAAGAAAGAAATGTAGCCATATGGGAATATTAAGCAATATACTCAAGTGCCCTTCTTATAGTTCCAGCTGTAAAACTTCATGAGGATTTCCATTAAGGAATTTTCTTTGTGTGTTTTTTGTACAAGTGTGCAAAAAGAGACAGAGAATCAGAACTTGTGCTGACTGCTCAGTCCTTATAGATAAAATTTATCACAGTGTAATTTCCTGTGTATCTGAGCCCCGATGGAAGAATTTATCCTTGTTCAGAACACTGCTTAAGTATATGCCCATCCTCCTGCTGATTTCAGTCCACTCTGATTGACGGCTGATATTTATCTCAGGATAAAAATATTTGTCTTAAGAGATAGATGCAAGTATAGGATTAAAGGATGAATCAAGGCTAGAACCACAGAAACATAGTTTATGTTGGTACATCAGAGTTCATCTAGTTGAATTCCCTGCTCAAAACAGATCTTATTTATTCGAGGCCATCCCACACTTATGGTAACAAGTAAGCAAGCAAACAAACCACCTAATATTTGATTAAAATTTCCCATACTCGAACTTGTGTCAATTGTCCTATTCCCATGCACTTCTAAGAAAAGTCTAACTTCATCTTCTCCCCTAATCAAAAAAATATTTAATAAAGAAATAGGTCTCAAATTAGTCCTTATTCTCCAGCCTAATTAGGAAGCATGCATTCCTAAATCATGGTCATCTTAACCACTGTGTCATCTAGTTCCTTGTCTCTGGAGACGCTTTCCCAACTGTACTGTCGGAGTGGATCCGACTGGGTTGCAGTTAACTTTCTTCACAACAGTGAAGAACTGTTTCCCTGCTGTGCTGTGGTTTTGGATTTGTGGCTAAAACAGTGTTGATAGCACACCAACTATTTTGGCTGCTGCTGAATGTGCTTGCACAGCATTAAGGCTTTCTCTTCTTTCTGTTCTCCCCTCCCATCCCTCCTAAGAGTCAGCTGGAGGTAGAGAAGAGGTTGGGAAGGGACAGAGCTAGCAGAGCTGACCTGAATTGTCCAAGGAGACATTCTATACCATATAACTTCATGTGCAGCAATAAAAACTGGGGTAGAAGAAGAAGCTTCATCCCCACCCCACCAAAGCAGCTATTGCAAAGCAGCTATTGTTTGAAGACTGGCTGGGTGTCAGTCTGCCTAACTTTGGTGCTGAGAGATTTTAATTACTTTGCTTCGCTTGTTTTTCATTTTCCTACCCCTATTAAACTGTCTGTCTAGACCCATGAGTTTTCCAGCTTCCAGTCTTCCTACTTTCTCTCCTGTCCCGCTGTGGGATAGGAAGGGGGAGGTGAGCAAGCAGCTGTGTATCTGCTTGGCTGCTGGCTGGGCTCCCATCATCACATACATCCGAGGTGCAACTTGCTCTTGTTGAACTTCACAAGGAAGGTCATGAGGCACATTTCCATCGAGGTCTCTCTGAGTCACAGCCCTGTCCAGCAGCTGCAGGGCTCTGAACCTTGTCAACTAATTCTAGAACTGAGGTAGATTTGTGTGGTCAAACTTGTTAATAACAACTTTTTGCAAATAAATTTTTCAGAAAGATCGATAAATTCACTGAGAGGCATGTAAAATGTGTCCAATAAAAGAAAAACATGGAAGCATTTAAAATAATTGTCGAACAGGTGGGATACATAGTTTAAAAATAATGAGAATAATACCTTCCAGGTAATGAGCAAATCAATTTTATCAAGACGATAAATTCTTGACATTAACTACTAATTAAGCCAATGCCTACAGATGTTGCCTGAAATCAGACTAAATAGAAAATAAACCTATACATTTAATTATTTTAGAGTTGTTTTTCAAGTGAGTCCCCTTTCATTTGTAAGGTTTTCTGAGCATAACTCCTTATGTAAATAACGGTGTTATATGATTTGATATTCATAGTAAGTGTGACTTTCACTGGTGGTTTCTGTCCTATATTTGTGGGTGAGAAAACAAACCCTCTAAAACTTGAAAGAATTAGAAATTCTTTTTGCTTTGAGCAGCTAATTGGCTGTGGTAGAAGGAAATACATAAGAAGGTTATTCCTCAAAATCCTCATCTCTAGCAGGTGGCATGGTGGTTTGAGGAACATTCTCACCTAACAAGCTGAAACATGCTGCAGTTTTGTGACCACTGTTTTGAATAAAAATTCTTCCTCTAGTTTTACCATTAATATAATTACTGCTTTCCATTAACTATTCTCTAACAAATTAAAGTCTAAATGATTTCACAAAAACAAATTGCAAAATAACCCACAAAAAAATGGGAAATGCTTAAATTTAAAAGAATTTTTGCTTTTGTGGATAATATGGAAAGAATTTTCATGCACTGCACACACCTTCAGGATCTGAAATGCTGTCCCTCTGCAGGAACAGTTTACCAGGTTGCAACAGGAGTGACTGAAAGGAAGAAAAGGATTGCAGTATATGAAAAATTAAGCTGATGATTATTCCAAGACTGTGCTAGAGGTAGTTTTAAGTGGTTTAGAGATTATTTAAAATCTCGTGGTTCCTGTCTACTAAACCAGATGTTAAATGTGATCTGTCAAGCTGTACTGCCTGCTGCCACTCTCATAGAAGGTGTCACACTGCTCACGCTCATGATTCTCCTTCTACATCCAGTGTTTTTGTATTGCAGCTGGCAGAGAATGTTGCTGTAGAAACCTGTCCAGCGTGCTACACATAGAGTTGATGGCTGAAATTTTATTTGTACCTGATACCGAAGCAGGGTATGATAAAGCTGGCTGGAATACAGATAAATCTGCTCTGGTCATGTGTTCTACTGCCACGTAGAGATGTACCCTCTAGATATGAATTTTTTGGAACAGTACTCTAACTTGCAAGAAAAAGTTAATTAAAATTACCAATTATTTTGTGTTTACTTGTGTACATGACAATAACTGTCAACACAGGCTACAAAGGTCTGTGACTGGTTCAAATACTAACAAAATATTGTTTTACTATAAACATTATCCACAGCTTCCTGATCCAAAAAAGGCAATGCAAGCACACTCACCTGTTCCTACAGATGAATGGGATCCCTGCTCTAGAATCATGTACTGAAAATACAACACTTTTTCACCTCAGTCTTCCCAGAGAAGTTTAAGTTTGAAGGCTCAGTCGTCGTATCAGTGATGTGTGTTTGAGTAAGTGGGTGTATAGCTGTGATGCAGACACCAAGTGGCTTTCAACACACTGCACAAACTGCAACCAATAAGAAACTGTGCATTCATAGATTTATTTTGATCTGTTTAGGACCTAGACTGATGAAGTCCCTTAATTTCTATATATACATTGCTTATACAGTGCTTTAGCTGAAGCTCTGGTGGTTACAACAAGGCACTTTAAATGTGCACACGCACATTTACACACATTTCAAACTTGGAACAAACTAAATTTTGCTAAAGATAAGTACAGAGTTGACTGGATTCCTTTAGGTTATCTATGCTCTACTTACAGAACTGAGATGATTTTGAAGTCTTATAGAAGCATATCTGTTCAAAGATTAGTGCTTATACACAATGACGAAAGCAAAGTGAAAGTCAAAGTATTTTACCCTTTTCTTGTTTTACTGAAATGGGATTATTTATTTATGTTTCTGTTTACTTTGCTGCCTGTTAAGGTTTTGAGAGACCCTAATTTACATTTAACTTCCTTGTAAAAAATCTTAGCAGTATATTTTAAGGGTTTTCCTATGAAAATGGGGTATTGCTTTATGATCCTACAAGAACCAGAAATGTTCTCAGTTAGAAAATAAAAAAGTGATCATGAAATAAAATTCATTTTTTTTAGTTACACTGAAGAAGCTCTCAATTTAAAGACTCCTAAAACAATTTTTTTAGAATTGCAAGATAGCATAGAGCATTAAACATTACCAGTCCTAATTAAATTTCAGGAGAATTCCATGCCAATTTCCACAAGAGAAGAATCTTATTCTCTTTTCATTTTGGATCTTTGTTTTGCACTTTTGTTCGCAAAGCCTATAAATCTGCTGTTAGCTTTATTCCTCCTTCATACAAGATGCAGTATAAGCTTCAAAGAATTCTCAATCTTCCTACAAATTGAAGACATTTCTTTTGTCTCTTTCCTCTACATTTGTATATACCATCTCCTTTACAAAATATATTTCATTACGCTTAGCATTCAAAGCCATAAAGTCTATCAATTGATTTCAGTTTTTGTCTCTATTCAAGCATACAAATGCTAGTAATTTTTCCCTTTATTACAGTCTTAGAGACTTCCTAGACCATTTGACTATTTACCTTTCCCACCAAAGTATATCATAAAATATCAAATGAAGTAATTCTTTGTGATCTTCATTATATCAGAATCTTCACGGCCTTCAGTGTTTTCCAGGAGTAGGTCAGCCCTTCACAGTCACTTTAATTAGCACATGATCTAAATGTGTAATTAACTCACTGGCTATATACTTTTCTCAGATCAATGTTATAGAATATATTCATAGATAGATGGTCTTGAAAGATAACAATTGGACCTTGTGGAATGCACTAGGTAAAGAGAGATTATAGCATCTCAAAAGGCCAGAGCTTTGTGCTGTTATCTATTCTTTTGTGCCTCTAAAAAGAGTCCCTGAAGAATTATTTAAACCATTCATTCAAGATGACAGTATATATTGCAGGTGAAGGCTGGGATGCTCATGTAAAAGCTGCAGAGCTGCATATTGATTAGACGAAGGTACATTTGTTCTCTGGTACTGCAGCATGCATAGTGGGCCTGCTAATTAAAACATTTCACCCATCCTTGCTTTTCTCTTCAAAATGAAACTAAGATGGAAATTAGTGTAGCAAGTCCACTTAGTTTTAAATGAGAAAAGTATAATGGCTTGTTTTTCATAACCCCCAGTAGGTTACCACTGTTGCCATGGACTTGATTACTTCCCAGTACAGGCAGAGGCAGTTAGAGGCTAGAATAGAAAGGAAATGTACAAAATCTTGGTCACTTCGATACATTCTTCCACCCGAGGATATGTATGCAGTGTGGACTCTGTAGGAGGGAGCAGTTTGGAGAAGATTAGAACTATCTCATCCACAGAGCAGCAGATGCCACTAAAAAGTGCTGTGTGTCACTAACAGTAATTTCAACACTGAGAAGAAACAAACCTGTGAGATTCTGCAGACTGCTGTATGGCTCAACTGGATAAGAAGAATAGCAGTAGAACACTTCAGATGTGAAAAAGAAGAAATTCTGTTGACATAGTGTGGACATCCACAAAATAGATCCCCTTAGTAGATCCTCAGTAGATCCTAGGGGATCCCCTGAACAGCCACTATAAGGATAAGGATACTTCATATCTGAAGTTCATGTCATGCTATTGCAAACGACATGGGTCAGAGGAATTTGGGTTTGGCAATTTTCCTCTATGAGCTATAGAAGTTACTCAGATGACTATCATCTCAGGTAAACAAGACTACACTGCAGATATCTAAAGCCAGAAAAAAGCAAATTCCACTTTGAATGAATGAAAAATGGATTATGATGAAGTTCTATGGGATTTTTACGGCTACAAAAAGATTCATAGTTTCTATAGAGGGTAGTAGAAAATATGCATGTGGCAAAACAAGATTTGGATTTCTTTGTGGCAACTACTGTGTGTAGGTGACATACTAAGGTAATACTGTAAATCCTTACTAAGTGTTGCTTCATTAAATCTGGCAAGTAATTCCTAAGTCACAGAAAAAAAAACACCTAATGAGAACTTACAGTATGAGCTGGCACTAGAACAAGCTGAAGAAAAACAAAAAAGAGAAACAAACTAAATTTTCATATGTATGGAATTTCTCATATTCCTCAGAAGTATAGAGGATGACCCAGGAGAAAAATATTTCAATATGAGAGTAGCTCATTCAGACACTAGTGGGATAAAATAGAAATTGAAAAAGAAGCTGGCATTGTAGGCTTTATTTTTTTAATGAAGCAAAAACTTTAAAAGTCAAACTATGTTTGTGAAAACGTCAACTGACAAAGGAAAATGAACTATCAAAGCAGAATATCCTAACGTGATAAAATATAAACTTGCTCATGAATTTGCAAAGAAAGATGAAATACCAAAATGAGAAAAAACTGGTATTAGAGAAATAAAAGGCAGTATAATGCAAAAGGTAAAAAATACAAAACAAGACAACCTGTCTCTTTGAGATACTCTTCAGTTCTGTGATTGTCCTGGTGCTCAGCAGATGCTTAGCATTTTGTTAATGCATAAGACAGAGTGAAGCTCCATCTACCATGAAATATCCTAGTGTTCTCTTAATATCATGTGCTTTGGTGATTCCAGGCTAAGAAAACAATTACATATAAATTGATTAGCATAATATATCAGCCTGAGGTTATAATAGAAAAGGGAGAATACATGGAGAAGAAAACAATGAAGCTAATTATATTTTGTATTAGTGTAAACAGAAAATAGCTGGAGAGGGGATATTAATAGTAAAAATCTAGAGTCACACTTTCTTCTTGGTTAAGACTAGTAGCAATGAAGTCAGTAGCCTGTTTTTATTCTGATGAGACAGAAATTGTGGTACAGGGTTCAGAACTGAGTTCAACACTGGTTTCCATGGACAGATTTTTGTAGTAGGGACTACAGGCGTCTGTGAAAAGCTGACAGAAGGTTCCCCCATGTCTGACAGGACCAATGCCAGCCAGCTCCAAGATGGATCTGCCGCTGGCCGAGGACAAGCCCACCAGTGACAGTTGTAGTGCCTCTGGGATAACAGATTTAAGACGGGGAATAAACCTGCAAAAGCACAGTCAGAGAGAGGAGTAAAATATCTGAAACAGCTCTACAGACACCGAGGCTAGTAAAGAGGGAGGGGGAGGAGGTGCTCCAAGTGCCAGAGCTAAGGTTCCCCTGCCATCTGTGGTGAAGACCATGGTGAGGCAGGCTGTCCCCCTGCTGTCCCTGGAAGTCCACGGGGGAGCAGAGATCCACCTGCAGTCCATGAAGGACCTCACATTGAAGCAGATGGGTGTCTGAAGGAGGCTGTGACCCCATGGGAGGTATACTCTAGAGCAGACTCCTAGCAGCACCTGTGGACCCATGAAGAGAACCCACATGGGAGCAGGCTTGATGGGAGGACTTGTGACCCCACAGGGCACCCACATTAGAGCAGTTTGTTTCTGAAGGACTGCACCATGTGGAAAGGGCCCACACTGCAGCAGTTCATGAAGAACTACAGCCCATGGGAAGGACTCACTTTGGAAAACTTCATGGAGAACTGTCTCCTATGGGAGGGACCTGGAGCAAGGCAAGAGTGTGAGGAGCAGCAGAAATAACATGTAATTAACTGATCAGCCTCCATTCCCCAACCTACTATGTCCCCAGTGGGGAGGAGATAGAGGAAATCAGGAGTGAAGTTAAGCCATCACTTAACTTCAGGAGAAGTGGGGAGAATGTGTTTTAAGGTTATGTTATCCTACTGTAATTTGATTGGCAATAAATCAAACTAATCTCTGCATGTTGAGTCTGTTTTGCCCATGATAATTGGTGAGTCATCTCTTCCTGCCCTTATCTCGACCCACGACCCTTCCGCTCTATTTTCTCTCCCATCCAGCTGAGGAGGGCAGAGATAGAGCAGATTTGGTGGGCACCTGGTGTTGAGCCAGGACCAACCCACCATACCTGGATTTAGACACACAGCATAAAATCAGGATGGCTTTACAGAAAGTACTATAATTCATGTGTTGAAAATTGCACATTTCCTGTGCTGTGCTCACTAGCTGTAAGAGTCCCATCATTCCTTCTGAAAGGAAAAAATAACACAGTTTTCATAACTGTGGCAGAACTGCAGATATTTTCAGACGTTTCTGAAAATTGTCACTACCAAAAGTTCCCTCCACATTAATTCTCATTTCAGTTCAAATCTGTTCTGCTGTTATCTGGACATTAAGTATAGGAATACCAATTCAACCAGTTGTCTCTGAGAACAAAAAAAATCCTTATTTCCAAATTTTCATTACATGTATTTGATTCAGGTCTATTGCAGTTACATTTTCTCACAAATCTTAAGCATTTACATGATTCCAAGATAAAACTGAATATACAATTGAAATTACATCAGTTTAAAAATTCTACTTGTTGAATCTCTTGGATCATTTGTAAGTGTTGTAATTAAGGGAGAGCTGTTTTCTAGAGTGTGACCTAACTAGTGTGAATAGCTGTAATTTCTTTTAAAATGAGTAATGCCTCAAACTCACCAATGGATCGCCTTCATTTGTGTGACAGGAAATGGAAGTGGACATTTCTATTAACAAAAACCTATTAGATTATCCAGACTGAAAAATGCAACTCTTAATCAATGGCTGTAAATAAATTCATCAAAAATAATGAAAAAGAAAGCCTAGCCAGGTCAAATAAGAAGTCTGGTTGCCTTTCAGTTAAGTTTTCCCAAGGACATAATGAGAGATAAATCCAGTCCCTTGCATTTATGAAGTCTCAATGAGAAGCAGCAGGAGAATATCAACCTCTCATGTCTGGAGGAAAATACCTCCTATGAGATGAATAATGTTTCTGGCAGGGAAGTATGTATTTACTGAACTAGCTTAAATAAAATAACATTTACATAAAATCATATTAATTTCAGCAGGGTGTTTAGCATTTCTGCTGGATCCATCTGACAAAACAAAAATAGTGCGCAATGAAAATGTGTGTTGAAGTTGTTACTCGCTCTTGGAATCAGAATAATATTAACTAGGTTTAACTCAAGTGTTTCAGTTTACACATACTTCTTTCACCAAATTACAGTCGTGCTATGAACTGTTAAGGGCACATTATTCCATATCTTTAATTGAAACTGCCCAAAAATTTATAGCTTGTCAGCATAAGAAAAATTAAACTTTACTTTTCTAATGCCTACAGAGGGCTATATTTCAGTATCTGTCCTACTCCCTGGGTACTGCTGTTGTCAATTATAGGCATTTCTGAAGTGCAAAACAAACACGGGAACACTTTGTTCCTTGTACTGTCTGTTTCACTGCCTGAGTAATTCCCAGATGACTCCACTACACTCTAAGGGGACACATTGGATTGGTTTTGGAACTGGAGAACAGCTATGTGACTGTGTTTGAAAGCAAAAAAGTTTCATTTCCATCGGTGTAGTCCTGCCTGAGTATCTCTGATGTTGTGTTGTAAGATTTCTAGAGATGTTTTTCAAATTTTTTTGTGGCAACTTCTGTAGTTGCTCTGAACATGAGCTTCATTTATTAGAAAATTCTTGCTAGAACATAACTGTTCGTAGGCAGAGCAATTTGCAGAAGCACACAAAAACTGCAACAGAGGAAACAGAGGGGAATTTCACATAATTCCTATGTAATTCTGATAGTACACAACGAATCAACGATGCATGAGTGTGCAAAAATAACCCCAAACCTCTCGAAATGGACTCCTTCCTGCCCTCATTCATTTTCTCACATTTGCAAAGCGTTAGTCAAATCTTCAGCCACAATCAAGAAACTGATCTGTGATATACAGGTGCTAAACAGATATCTGAAAGTACTCCACATAAGAGTTTTTCCTGATTCAGATCAGAGCTATTTAATAACCTTCTATTAATCACCACTTGTAAAAGTTCACAACTATAGCTGCATTTTAGATGGGTTCTGGGTATATTTTATTTGATTAATCCTGGCTCCTAAACTGATAATTGACTGAAGTGCTGCATCCAAACTGTGGGGCAGAAAAGTTTTGTCATGTTCCCTGCACTTCTGGTTCTATTCCTTTGTTCATGATAGGAGACCTGTCAGAGGGCAGCTTGCTGCTGCATACTTATGTTTTTATCTAAAAAAATATAGGGCACTGGAAAAGCACAGGAGAAAGGTGAACAAACCTCAAAGGAGGGATGGTGCACTCCTGGGTCTCATCCCAACATTTAATCAGGATGCATCTGGTGTTTATTTCCAGGATTGGAGGTGGGTGAGTGTTTCCAAGTTTATTGGTTACCTACTGCATCAAAGTTTTGTCTGTCCTTTCTAAGCTGCCAGATAACTCTTCTTCTTTACATAGGCACTATTGTAACAATGGGTGCCTGAGATGAAATCGAGGTACCTGGAACCAGCATCTGTCCTTGTTTCTCTAGGGCAGAAACAGATCATAAATCAAAGACAAATATCAAAGGCAATTGCTAGTCGTGTTCTAAGCAGAGCCTCATCTCTATAGGGACTGTTTACTGAATACTAAGGAAGCAAAAATTCCTTAGCAGACAGACTCTATCTCTCTTATCTGTCTTCTGTTTTGAACACTGAATGCTCCTTTCCACCTCAGTGATAACCCAGAATTTCAAGTGCTATTCCTAAATATATTCCCTTTAATGACAAAATACTACAAATAATCAGTCTGCTAAAGAGACAGAGTACATCTAGTTCCATAGACCTGAAGAAATTAGTTCTATGTTTCAGTAAAGTACTTACATGGTTTTTATTCTTACTGCAATCAAAAATCTTCCACTAAAAATCCCAAAGGAACGTGCAGATGGACATCCTCATGAGTTTAACAGTATTATTAGTGTTAACACACAAAAACTTCTGCATGTGCTGTACCTATGAAATGAAAAATGTTACTATACACTATTTCCCAGTATGTCAATAAAAATGGAGACTTCATGGATGATAAAGAAAAAGGGACAGGCATAAATGGCCCTCTAAGTTCCAAATGCCTTGCTTATTAAGGGAAACATCTTGTAAAGTTTGCAATAATTTATGGGTTTATTAAAATTAAGATGGTAAAAATAAATAATTCAGTACGAAATTGATGACTATTCTTACAAAATTTAATGAATTTAAATATCTATATTTAAAATGAAGGCATTACAACTGGAAATAGCAGTTCTATGTGTCCAAGGGGGGAATCTTGCTTAGTGTACTATTCTGTACGCAACTATGTTTCTGTATAAAAATATAAAGAATTTGAAAAAATCAAGAGATATAATTGTTACATTTCCCTTTGCAAAGACAGATTATTATGGTTTTACATCTCAGGATGCTTCCTAGATACAAAATACTAGTACAAACTTTTGAATCATTTTACTGTTTAAGTAGTAGATGTTCAAAATTATGGTGGTTTGGGAAGTATCAGTTCTTGTGCACCTTTAATTACCTCTACGGTGCATCTTTAGCTTTCTTTTTTTTCAGACAGTATATCCAGGAAAGTTGCAAAGGTGGTAGTTAAAATCTGCCAGAAGCTCCTGTAGGAAGGAGAGAACTGACAAAAATCTTTTCAAACAGTATTGTCACCTACTTAAGTTCCTAGATTTACAGTGGAAGACTACTAACTAGTGGATAAACTATCAACTTTTCAATAAAGTGTGATTTGCACAGTTCCTGTTTTTCCATTCTCCTTCTTGATTCTTCTGTATAAACATTTAGCTGATATCATAAAGTACTACCATCTGAGAAGACTATTTTCTTCTTCTTGCAAAGCAGTTTTAAACATCATACAGATGTTATAATTCTAATAACTCAATATGTAGGATGCCAAGAATAGAAATTCAAAGACTGAACAGCTTTTATAGGTAATTTTCTTCTTGACATGTGCCTAAAGTCCTCTAAAGCTCAATTTTCCATTCCATGGCTTCCTTTGTGATCCTTCTCAAACTGCATCCACAAAAGAAAATCAATTCTCTGGAAAACACTGAACAAATTTAAATGTTCATAGTTTGGTCATTGTCACAAGCTGAGATTTTTATTGCTGAAACCCAGTTATTAGCCTATCTGTCAGATGATGCACAATCCATAGAAGTCATGCATTATGTACCTGTACATGTCTTCACATACTTGTATAGAAAACTGTTTGTAGATTCAGATCATAAAACTGGGTAGTGTGAGAAGCAAAAGGCAGACATTAATGTAACAGCTCATTAGTGCACAGCAGTACAACATTCCTGAGCAAGGTTGCTTCAGGTTTTTTATTGATATTTGCTTGTTTTTTGCAGTTATAATCTAATGCTCCATGTTATAGGGGAAAATAAAAAAAAGAAGTGAAGTGTATTTAAAGTCATAGAATCGTTTGTGTTGGAAGGGACCTTAAAGATCATCTAGTTCCAATGTCTTTGCCATGGGCAGGGGCATCATCCACTAGACCAGGTTAATTAAAACCCCTTCCAATCTGGGTTTGAACAGGTGCAGGGATGAGGCATCCACAACCTCTCTGGGCAACCTGCTCTAGTGCCTCAGCACCTGCACAGTAAAGAATTTCTTCCTAATATCTAATCTAAGTCTGCTCTCTTTCTGTTTAAAGCCATTGCCTCTTGTCCAATCTAGTAAATGTATTAGAACATTGTTTTTTTTGAGGAAGGATCAGGTTAAAAATACTGTTCCTATTTTTTAGCGATTTTTATAAAGTAATTTTAAAATGATCGTAATTGAATATTGGAGACAATAAAGTGAATACATACTTGTTAAAACTGACCATTGTCTCTGCATCTTCTTTACACAGGTGTTGCTCCTTTAAATTATTCCCTAATGCTTTTAGAATTAACTCTTCTTAGTATCTTGGGATACATTTTTTAAAACCAGTCATAAATCACCCTGTGGTTTCAATGACACAAGACTTGTGGTCCAATGCTCCAATATTAATCCTTTTATAATGACTGAATTCAGAGATATTTTAAGTATAGTCATTTTAGGACAGGTTGAGAAGACACAAAGTCTTCTTGAGTAAGCGTAGTACAAATTAAAAGACAAATGAAATCTACTGTCTCTTAACTAGAAGTGTCTGTTGTCAAATAAGAGAAGGTAACTTGTTAAATTTGTTTGTAGATGCTTCCTTGTGAAAGGAAGAGAATAGAACGAAGACAACAAAGAGAAAAAAAGGAAGACTAGAGGGGAGTGATGAAAGAAGAGTCATAGAGAAATAGCTTTTTTCACACATTAAACATTTGCAGTGGTATGGAGCAGATTGTAGAACAGAAAATGCCGAAATTAAGATGATCAAGGAACCATCATATACATCAAATAGTTGCATCACACATTATGACATTTAAAAAATTAAATCCATTGACTCCCAATGACAGATGTCACTAACAGATGAATACTATACTTCCCTTAAGAAGAAAATAGAGGAAAAATGCAGATGAGAAGACTTTGTTGAAGTAATGCCACTGACTTTAATAAAGGTACTGAGGTTATAAATGTAAGCCCTGGAGATCTATTTAGGTCATATCTGAAATGGAGTTCAGTACCTCTAAAAACAACTTAGGTGCTTTGAAAGTGAGGCCTGACTAAGGAGATACCAGTAGTTGTTGAACATTTTAAAACAAGAGAAAGAGATGAAAAGAAACAATAAAGCCTCATATGAAACGTGATATTAGGAAAGAAACTGGGAGGTAATATTTTGCTGCTGTAACTCCGACATGAAGTTTTATACCTGCACTGATCTTCTTTCTAAGCTACTCCGTGAAAAGATTCTCCATCCAGGCCAATCAACAGCAAGCCTACAAATCAATTTCTGAAAAAAATCCACTTATGTTTTTTTCTGTAGCTTTTCTAAGTGGCCTGCAGCTAGAAAGCTGCTCCTCTTTTTTTTGGGGCAACTGCTTAATAGAAGCCTGAGACATTTCCTGTCAGCTGAGATGCAGTCAACAGGGTTGGGTACCCTCCTGAGGCTGCCCTGTTTCCTCCTGTGGGATCCCTGTATGCTGGTGAGGTGCATGGCAGCTGGAAAGACACCTTCCTCCCTGCTCCTGGGTGCCCACAGCCAGCATGAGAAGGCATCCATGGGTGGGTGTGCCTCAGAGCAGAAAGCCCTGACTGTCAGCAGCTGCTGCCTCCTCTAAGGCATGTGGATGGGCTGGAGGGTGTTTAGACAGGCTGGAGGCCCTGGGAGAAGGCACCTGGTGGTGCGGGAAGCCTTGCCCAGGTGTGGGGGACACCTGTATACAGCAGGGTTTGGTGGCAGTTTGGCAGTGTGTAGGTCTGGGCATGACCTAAGAGAAGGGCTCTAGGGATGTGTTTGGACAGGAATATGCATTGCAGCTCACTATTGTTCTTGCCACCTGTATGCATAAAGCAGCTTACTGGAATGGATGTTTTTGTAAAGATTTTTGATGGGATTTGCACCTCTTTTACTGGCTTTTCTAGACTTGTGTTTTGCTTTTTTTTTAGGCATCCAGACCTGTGAAGCCCACAGGAAGATGGGGACTGCTCTTTTATTTAGTCCTGTGCTCAGAGGAGAAAATGACAGAGATGGAAAGGTAAGAGAGGCAAGACTCACCATACTGAGCTGGGAGTCCACAGCTCATGCTTAAATAAATAGTGCAGGGAGAAGCAGAGAGCCAGCTTTCAGCAGTGACTCGGATCTTCCCAGGGGCCAAAGTATATTGCAGTTCACTGCAACTCAAAAAATTGCTGAGATGCCTGAAAGCAAGAACTCACCTTTGAGCACACAGTGAAGAAAAGAGTTGTCTAACAACTTGTAATTCTGCCCCGTCTTACCTATTTTTTCCTGAGCCAGCTTTCTTTGAGAGTTTAATTTCCAGACTCTTTTCAACAATATTAAGCTTTTCTCTTCTTTCTTTTTTTTCTTTTTTTTTTCTTTTCTTTTTTTTTCTTTTCTTTTTTTTTCTTTTCTTTTTTTCTTTTTTTTTCTTTTTTTCTTTTTTTTTTCTTTTCTTTTCTTTTCTTTTCTTTTCTTTTCTTTTCTTTTCTTTTTTTTTCTTTTTTTTGTTTTGTTTTCTTTTATTTTCTTTTTTTTTGTTTTTTTTTTTTTTTTTTTTTTTTTTTTTTGTTTTTTTT
>JAYRBT010000082.1:110706970-110718792 GCA_036023395.1 Myiotriccus ornatus
AGTTCCGCGCACACTGTAACTCACCTAAAAAATCCAATGCGCAGGCTGGAAGGTGTAAAGACCTTTCCCGGTTCTTCGTTCGCGAAGACTGGCCATTACTTATTACTTACATAAGGGAAGTCAAGGATCTGGGAAGACAAAAATTTGCCTTGCAGCTAGCCTAGTTCTCCTCTGTCTGTTAGGGTGTCAGAATTATGGTGAAAGGCACAGCACAGACTCACGCTCTTGGACTTTTTTTATACATTGTTCCATTTCCAGTCATGTATGTTCACATGTAAATGTTTTGCTGCTTTTATGATTTACGGTAAAGCACTAATTCTTTAGGCTTAGACATGGTCCCTAAATTCATGTCATTTGAAAAAAGAAAGAGTCTGCTAATCTTCCAGTATCAGTTGATCAATTGTCTCTATATTTCTTTTGCTACAGTGAGTAAAATGCAAACGGACTTATCTGAATTCAGAAGCACTGGCTAGCTTCTGTTCTGATGAAACTTTCCTGGGCTTTAATGTAGGCTCGCTTTGGCAGGTGGCCTAATAAGAAGCATCTCTGTACATGCTGCCCCTTGCCAATAGCTGCAGTTTACTCTGCCTTTCTCCTGACTGTGGCCTGCCTGATCCTGCATCTCCTGGACGGCTGTTCCAAGCAAAGCAGGTCTTGACCAAATTAGCCATATGATGTGTACCCTGTTAGCAGGATCAGTCAAGATGATTATATGCATTTCTTTCTGCAGCCTTTCTTCTGTTTCTTTTACAGTTGCCTACCTTTCCTGTATCCAGCCACCTGCAGAAAAAAAATCAAGCTTCCTGATTTTTCAGTTTTGAAAATCCTTTAAGTCAATGTAGTTGTACAACACATAGAACAGAGTTAAGAGGAAAGTGTGTCATGGAAGAATGTTGTTAAAAGTGAATTGTGTTATTATTTGTGGAGCTTAGGAGACCTGCACTGAATCCCTAAGGACTCATAGTAGTGGTGTGTGAAGTTGTATTCTTTGTTTTGGACACACTCCCAGAATGACCACTGGTGGGTGAGACAATTCAGGTTTTTCATCCAGACAGGGTTTTTATGGGCTTTGTATTTTCTGCATTGATGGAATCAGTTTAAGGCTTTTCCATGGTATGAACCACTTCTTTTGATATTTGTATTATATTTTCTACCTCTCCCCGTCACGTCCAAGTACCATTTCCATCTGTGAACTCATTACAATTCTGCCAGAGTGCAGAAGCCCCTTAGCAAAATAATTAGCAGTACTGTCCAACAAACCTCATAAATTTAAATGGGTAAAGTTATAAAAATGTAAAAAAACCAGCATTCTTTCAAAAAAAGGTGTTTTTTCCAGTGCCTTTTTTTTTTTTTTTAAATTTCTGAACCAAGTGCTACAACATTAAATTTCCTCCTACTTCTCTGTCTAAAAGCTCCATAATGATCTATATACGCTTTTTTTGCCCTGACGTTTATTTTATGTTTATAAGTCTTATAGGCTTCTACAAACCTTTTTGTGTCACTAGGCACTCACTGAAGTGTGCATAGGTTTTACAAATGGAGTATAAGAAAGATCTTGGTTTCAGCTTCATGGATAACTTATTGGTTCTCTGCCTGATGAGAGGCAAGAGGAAATAAAAATCATTTTTAATGGTTGACTGCTAGTGGTGACTTCCAGGCTTTCTCTTCTTCTAAAAAAATCTGTTATTATAGTTGAGTGTCAAGAGAGTCTTGAAGAAAGAGCTGTAAAAGAAAAAAGGCAATGACTAACACTACAACAATTCAGGATTGAAAATAACCTCTCTGCTTATGGGACTGGCAGACTGAGAGTAAAATGTGGTGTTTCTGTGTCTGAAAGTTGTGTTATGTGGCCTTTTCTATGTTTTTGTTAACAAATAATTTTCTTCACAAGCAACTATTAAATGGGAATAATAACCCAAGGTTTATTTTACCTGGGAACTTTGAAGCTGAGTGCTCTTAAGGTATTAGAAAATCTGAAATGAAACCAAAAGAGATAAATTTTGAGTATCAGCATTAACAAGTTACAGCATGCAACATACATTATCCTTTTCTGAAAGACTTGCCTTATTTTTCAAAAAAGCCTTTTTATTGTCTAGTTTTCACCGTAATTTGAAAATATGCCCATGCTATTTAGACTCAGCAGTAAGCTACATTATTTCTGAGTTTTATATAGTCAAAATGTATCCCAAATATTGGATTTTGTAGTAATACAAGTAAATTAGTGGTAAAGGTGGGGTATTTTAATTATAAATTTTCATCTACATTTGAAGCTTGGAGATATTAAAAACATTTGTCAGACAGTTTTGATTTAATCTTGACATCTGACCTGTGAATTTTTCCCTTATTAGTTACACAATACCATCTTCCTACACCAGATGAGAACACTGTTTGCTGTTTGGTCCAATTGGTCTGCCCTTTCCTGTGAGGAATTACCAGAATCACAAAACTGATAGGGTTGGAAGGCACCTCTGGAGATCATCCAGTCCAACCCCCCTGCCAAAGCAGGGTAACCTCGAGCAGGTTACACAGGAACACATCCAAGTGTGTTTTGAATGTCTCCAGAGAGGGAGATGCCACACCCTCCCTGGGCAGCCGCTTCCAGTGCGCTGCCACCCTCATTTAAGAAGTTTTTCCTCATGTTCACAGAATCACAGAATATGCTGAGTTACAAGGAACCACAAGGATCTAGTCCAACTCTTAGCCCTGCACAGGACCATCTCCAAGAGTGCCTGACAGTATTGTTCAAATGCTTCTTGAACTCTCTTAGACTTGGTGCTGTGTCCACTTCCCTGGGGAGCCTGTTCCAGTGGCCAGCCCCCCTCTGGGTGAAACACCTTTTCCTAATATCTGACCTAAACTTCCCCTGACACAGCCTCAAGCCATTCCTATGCATTCTGTCGCTGGTCACCAGAGAGAAGAGATCAGTGCCCATCCCTCCTCTTCCCCTCGTGAGGAAGTTGTAGACTCTGATGAGGTCTCCCCTCAGTCTGCTCTTCTCTAGGTTGAACAGACGAAGTGACCTCAGTTGCTCCTTGTACAGTATTCAAGGTCTGCACTAATGCAGAGCAGAGTAGGACAATCACCTCCCCTGACTGGCTGGCAATGCTTTGTCTGATGCTCCCCCAGACACAGTTGGTGCTCCTGGCTGGCACGGCATGCTCATGTTGTGGTCAAACTTCTTGTGTTTTAGTTTATGGCTATTTCTTCTTGTCTCTGCGTACAAGTGAAAAGAGTTTGGCATTATCGTCTTGGCACCTGCCTTTGAGATATTTTTATGTATTGATGAGATCCCCTCTCAGTCTTATCTTCTCTAGACTAAACGGGTCTCTCATAAGAGAGATGCTCCAGACCCTTAATCCTCTTTGTGGCCCTCTGCTGCACCTACTCCAGTAGCTCCTTGCCTTTCTTGTACTGAGGAGCCCAGAACCGGACATAGTACTCCAGATGTGGCCTCCAGATGGGGGAGATTATCGGCTGTGAAAGCTGTAACACCACCGAGATTTTCAGACCGTGGGTTCAAAGATACTCCACCAACAATTAAGACAAAGCGGCAAAATGGTAAAATGACCAAATGACCAAATGTCCTTTATTGCAGTGTGAGCTAGCTTTTTATCGGTAAAGCATGGAATGTGTGGAATTTGGGAGGATTTCTAGGGAGTTTAACGTACAAGGGAATATCTAAACATGGGTACAGGAGATGGAAAGCAGGGAAAAGCTATAAATCCTACTAACAGGGCTAGTGAGCTTAGGGTTTACAATTGCAGATAGGGGCAGGGTTTAACAGTAATGGAAACTAAACACTACATACAAAGCAGGGTATTTTTCTAACAACATTGTTACTAAATTGAATAAATGTAACACTTTTATAATATGAAAAGCTGTTTCTGAGGTAGGAAGTCATCTGTTGTTCAGTAGTGTAGCTGTATCCCAAAACTGTCTTTCCTCAATTCTCTTTTTCTTCAGAGATTTTCCTCCACCATGAATATATTTCTTGTGGGGAACTTCCAATAGAAGATCACCTCTCTTAACCTGCCTTCCCAAATTTGATGGGTATACTGAATCACAAACACCAGAGTCAGCCGAAGAGATGGGAATCAAATACACACATATCTAAAGTGGACTAAACCATGAGGACTTAGGTTGAATAATAGTTCTTAGTATTTGAATAACAATTCTTAAGCATTCCCACGTTTCGTTCCAAGAGCAGACTCCTGTGACAGAAGCGCAAATCAAGAAAAACAAGAATGGGAGAGGTGGCTGATGACTGAAGGAAGGCCAAAGTTACTCCCATCTTCAAAATGTCAAGTAGGACCTGGGAAGCTACTGGCCAGTCAGCCTCACCTGCATCCCTGGAAAGGTGATGGAACAGCTCATTCTGGAGGTCATCACCAAGCATGAAGAAGAAAAGAAGGTCATACCGAGTATTCAACATGGATTCACTCAAGGGAAATCATGCTTTACCAACATGAGGGCCCTCTATGATGGCATGGCAGGATGGTTGACAAGGGGAGAGCAGTTGATGCTGTCTACCTTGACTTCAGCAAGGGCTTTGACACTGTCTCCTAAGCTCAGTATTTAAAAACATGAAGATAAAAACTTGGAGCACAAAGGATTCATAAAATGATAACTAAGTGCAGCCTGATTAAAGATTGAGTGAAGCCCATCACAGAATTAACATCAAGAGATAATTTTGTCAGAAGCAATCAAATGTGAACAACAAAAATCTCTCCCTCTGACTATGGATTACCAAAAAGCTGGACCTCATTATGTAGGTGCTGGAAAAAATTGCATGCCAGTCTCACTGCTTTTACACAGGATTAGAAACTGCGCTCTAGAGCACAGGTTGTGGCTGGTGGGAGAAGCCAGTGCTCCTCAGCCCATCTTTCTAGGACTGGGAACAGCTCTACAGAGCTGTCAAGAAAGTTTCCAATTTCCATTAACTGCGAGACAAGGGATCCAAGCCAACATAAATTTTCCCTTTACTGTACTCACAGTTATCCCCAAACAAAAGAAATCTGTTTGCTTTTGAAGGTATCCCATTCTTGTCACCAAAAATGTAAGACCTGGGTTCAAGCCACATTCTTGTCCAAGTTTTTACTTATATTTAAGGCTCCCAAATAATTTTTGCAAAGCCTTTTAGTTCTTTAATACCTCAATGTTGCAGAAAGAAAAAATGTTGGATGTGTTTTCCAAGAGATTTCTTTAAATTTAGTGAGAAAAATAGGCATTTTGGCAAAAGCTTCACAGCTTAAAATACAACCAAGGAAGAGAAACATTCTACAAAGCACTCAGCACATAACAACTCACACAGCTTAGTAAAATACAACCCATACGTTTTAAGTTACCTAAAAGAGAATAAGGAAAGAGTAAAGAAAGGAGATAAGGAGAAGAAACAGAAGAAAAGAGAGAGAGAAGAAGAGAGAAGGAGTAAAGGAAGAGATTAGAATAAGAGAATCAAATAACTACCACCAAAGAGTCCTACCGAAGTCTGGGGCAGTGGCAGGTCCTGAGAGAAAATGGCCACTGCCCCCAGGTGGGATGTCCAGCTCACTTTTATTAGACTAAATGCATAAACTTCTATGGAGTTTGTCTAGGTTTGCTTTAGTTTAGTACTTAATTTGCCTCTTTACTTGCAGAGAAAGACAAAAATATCTGAATTACAGCAATTCACAAAAATATTTTTCTCTTCCACATTACCCTAATACGATTTTGTAAAAAGTAAGTCTTTTCACAGCAGAAAAGTGTCTAAAGCTTTTGCTCTATATTGTTATATTGTTTTACATTAATCTACCAATTATTTGGATAAATTTTTATATAATCTTAGAGTTTTTTTCACTTTTCGAGGTGTGTTTTGATTGGCAAATAAAGAGGAGCAAGAGCCTCTTCTCATTATGAATTATATGCAAGCATCTGCCTAATTGCAGCCTGCTAACTAGGAGTTTATAAATTTCTAGTAAAGTTTCATTGTCATTTTTGAATAAACAGAAGTTCAGGAAGAACAGTTCAATTTAATCAAGATATAATCAAAATGGTAAAAAACATACACAGTTGTTGCAGTAGGCCTTTAGATATAAGAGAAATAAGAGGTTTTTAATGTTAAGTGCACATGCTTTCAAAATGGCTTTTGTAACTTGTGCAAACTCACCCTTCTTCCCGAGGTTCCTCAGTCTTACCTCTACCTCTGGAATGTTCTAAGAGATAACTGAGAGCTTACCTATTGGTTGTTAACCCTTTGTTATCATTGGCTGAGTAGTAAGACCTCCTGAACTCCCACTGGTCACTTTGTAATCACCCCAAGAGCTATTTAAGTCGCTACCCAGAACAATAAACTCTCTCTGCCTCTCTCCTTGCTGCTGCTGTTCTGTGGTCTCTCTGGGGCCATGGGATCCTCGTGGTGGGGAGGAGGGGGAGGGCACGCTCCCCTCCAGGACTAGAGGTAAAAGGGAAAAGCCTCTAGTTTGGAGTCCCCAGCCCAATCCACCTTCAAACCGTCACACACAGTTGTAGCCAGTACTGCTTTCAAGGTGCCCTTTCATGAGTCAGATATTTTTAATCCAATACTTTTTTACATGCTGTGTTTACAAAGATCAGTTAGAAATTTAATTCTTAAACATTAAAATTGGCTCTTAAAAAATTAATTCAAGAACTGAAAAAAAAAAAGAATTTTAGTACTCATCATGTCATTGAGCTGGATTCATTACTGTAATTTTTACAGTCCATTTTTACATCCATGAAAGTCCACTGAGATTTCTGTTCTAAAACTGGAGCAGTAAGTCAGAGCAGCAAGTCAAATTTCTTGTAGGAAAATAATAAATGTCCAGTCAGAAATCTCTGGAGAGTGTAAGTTGAATGATCTTTAAATAATTCTTCCCAAGTAGGTTATATAGAGCACATTTATAGTCAAGGACTTCAGGGGTTTCCTTTCTCCTTAGTTGACCCAATTTTTTTAGTTAAAATGTGTTCCTGTAATCAGTTCATTGAACAACTAAATGCTGGGCTGAAATTTATGACCTTTTTGATAGAACTTACATGTTTTGTTCACCAAAGTCAATTTTTCTGGCAATGATTTTGTGGCAGCTTCCCTTGACATCTTTCCAGACTAAAAATCGGGTGTGAAACTTAGCTGGTTTCCATCTGCTCATCAGACCTTTTTTTTATTCCTTTTGTTAAAAATTTCTTCTTGCCAAAACACCTCTTTCCTCCCAAGAGCACTTTTTTTTTTTTTTCCACATTCCCCCCCCCCCATTTTTTTGTTTTTGTAAAGCATTTAGTTTCTTTAAAAGATTGTAATGCTTGCCAGCTACAGTCATAGGCTGTAAGGAAAAAAGACTGTATCTGAAACATCAAAGTTATGACAAAACCCATCCTTGAAGATACTTCTTGGTCTTGTTTGCAAGGTGATGTTAGTGCCAGCTGGGTGTAGGTAGCGCTGCTCTAAACAATTCCAAGCATGGGGCTTTGTGGTGAAAAAAAAAAAAAGGGAAAGAAAAAAAGGGGTGTTCCATGAGACAAACATTTCCTTTACTTTGCTACTCTGTCTTAAGTTCTGTTCATTTTCCCAAAGCAATGTCTAAGCTCAGAAAACCTGAACTCTAACAAGGCAATGTGTTTGCAGCTCTGCACTAAGTTTGAGAAATGAACCACCAGAGAACAGATGAACATAATGAGGGAGCAGATGAATATCATGAGAAGGCCACTGGCCTTTTACACAACAGTTACTCACCTCAGCATTTTGCTGCTGTGCCTGGCTGAGAAGAATGGGACATACTCCTGCTGTGTTGACCCATTCCAGTACTAACTCTCATCATGTCTTAATTCACGTGGGGATTGTACCCAACACTGACTTTACGTTTAGAATACTGTAACTGAAAGTTGTTTTCCTATCAATTTTTGTTGTTGTTCTTTGTTTGTTTGAAAGACACTGTTTGGATTTGCCAAGTCACAGAATTTCTGAAGCTAAAAGTCAAACATTAAGTTTGACTGTAAAGCAAAATTATAGAATCAGAATCATAGAATGGTTTGGGTTAGGAGATACCTTAAAGATCAGCTAGTTCAAACCCCTCTACCATAGGCAAGGACACTTCCCACTAGACCAGGGCGCTCAATGTCACATCCAGCTTGGCCTTGAACAGTGATAGGGATGAGGTATTCACAGCTTCTCTGGGCAACCTTTTCCAGTGCTTCACCACCCTCACAGTAAAGAATTTCTACAGTATATATCTAACATAAATTTCCCCTCTTTTGGTTTGTACCCATTACTCCTTGTCCTATCACTACAGTTTGTGATGAAAAACCCCTCTCTGGCTTCCCTCTAGTCCCTCTTTAGGTACTGGAAGGTTGCTATGAGGTCTCCACACAACCTGCTCTTCTCCAGGCTGAACAGTCCCAACTTTCTCAGCCTGTCAATTGCTAAGTATTACGACAGCTATACCTGAGGGGGCAAATAGGCTCAAAAGATCATGTCAGCAAGATTTCATCAAAGGTTATAGATGGATAAAACAGTTTCACTTTATGATTGGAGTGCAGATGGCAAACAACTCAAATTCATCTGGTATAGAGAAACACGCCCAGCAGATCTAGTGGATATGTAGCTAGCTGCAGATGGAGGACTCTATGTGTGACAGTATCATGGGAGTATTTAAAATCCTCGGGCATGTACATTTCTCTTAACTATAGCTAATTAGTAAATAAGAGTGGAGTAGTATTTCGGAAGTTATATTGACTCTAGGAAGAATATAATAAATAAAAATCACATGCCTAGAGGGTCTGTTCTGGACTAGCAACTTTAAAGGTCACATTCTTCATTTAGTCTTTCCGAAAATGTTAAATAAATAGCTGAGCTACCTTGACTATTCTGTGTTTGTATTAATTTGGTTTCTATTCAGAATGTCATTTATCCTGTTGGTGTGTGAAACTCCTTAGAGGAAAGATTCCATTAGTTCTTTGGTATATATTTACTCATTCCATGTTCTGTAGCTAACCAAATATAAATAACTCTAAAATTCAGTGTTCTAAGGTGATTATTTTAATGTTTCAGGGTGCTCTTGTTTATTGGTTCTGGCATCTAGCAAGATGAATAGCATGATCCTCCATCAGACTGGTCAAATAAAAGGCCTTCTTTGCTTTAATCTGTACAGTTTTTTGTGCGTTTAAAGCAAATCAGAGGCTGTAGACTAGCAACCATGAAAACTTAAGTCCTTTGACTTTACTTATACAGGTTTTAACACAAACAGATTGCCAATATGCTCACTCATTCTTCCCTGGTCTCTAGGTTGCAAGTAGTAATTTAGGTTTCCAACAGTGCAATCACCATTCATTCTGTTATAAACATCTTCATCATAGAGTATACCTGTCTGTTAAACTTTTTGATTTGGCAAGTCAGAAATCTACTTACTCTGGTTGAACAATATCTTTATACATGAATTGTAATACTCAAGACTACTTCTTTTGTTGTTCCTAAATTCAGTCCTTGGACACAGCCAAGGTGGTAGTCATACTTTTGTCCAGTGTGAAGGATTTTCCATTGGTTTTTTTTAGGAACATGGAAAAATACAGAGGTTAAGTTGCCATTTTTATACACTGCAGTGATAGTTAATGATGTATAAACCTCAAATTTGTTTTTTTAGATGGAAGAGATTCAGTGACTAATTTTCTTCTCTGTTATTGTGTTTGAAGTTGTACTCTTTTCTTCTGACATTTTCAGAAGGCTTCGGAAGGCTGTGAATATCGTTCTACAAATCCTCCCTTCCCTTTTTTTCTTCTTTGACTTATTTGACTGCACATCTTTAATCCAAACAAAACTTCGATTTTTAAACTACATTTCCTTTTCCCTCCAGGCATTTTGGTAGTTTGTGTGTGTGGGTAACGCTAAAAAACAAAGAACAAAACGTAAAACAAGACTGATGGAATAGGGAGCATAGTATTCTTCCAATTCAGATCTCACAGGTTAAAGCACTGTAACATCTGGAGTTAAAAATACATTTTAATTCCTGCTCCTGCTACTCACCCTCTGATGGCAAGACATTTTATAAAAAAAAAAGAAAAAAACCAAAAAAACCCCCCAAAAAACCAAAACCACAGTAAAAAAAACCCAACACAACAAAACACTTTTTATCTTTTTTTTTTTGACAATGTTATGCGTTACATAAGCAAAAATTCACTGGAGTAATGATTCCAGGAATAGTTAATTTTACAAACAGGGACAGCTTCAGCTAGAAACATAGCCAACATCTCATGCATAGGATGTCCTTAGCTGATCTCATGTTAGGATGCTCATCTGAAGATGAAAACTCATACCTCAAACTCAGACTTAGTCTGAGAAACAGAGAAACATTTAAAGTTGGTGTTAAGAGGCTTCACAACGTGATTCCAGTTTCTGTTCAACACTTGTCTCACTGCAGCCCATTGGTGTGGACAGGAGTTTGGCCACAAATATTGAGTCAATACTTGTGGCCCCAGTAATTTAAAAAGGAAAAGGAAGAAATTTTGTAACAGTACCTTACTTGTTTGGCATTTTTACTTCCTGGCTGGATGATACTGGGGAGCTAAGTCAGCTGCAGTGAAGGGAAGGAGAGCTTTGGAAAAAACCGTTCTCAGAGTACCATTACACTGGGTCATTCAGGAGGGCTGCTGACAGGTGTAAGCTTGTATTCAGATTCTTCATAGGCAAAGTAGTCACTGAGTCTGGAGAGGTGACAAATATATCTTAAACAGGAGTATGAGAAAGAAAGAACAATTGTTTTTCTGGATTTCTGTCTCACAATTCTTTCCCCTGCCCCTAAACCCCAGCCCGAAGTTGCTTTAGCTCATACCATACTACATTACTTGTAGATGGATTATTTTAAAAGTTGTCCATGCATAGCTGCTAGTCTACTACCTTGTCTTTCTAGATGTGTACATGATCTCAGTTTTCTTATAACACAGAAAATACTAGAAAAAAAGGATCTGAACATTCTGTACCTCCCCATCTGCCTGTTTCTAAACCTTTAAACTGACATCTGAGTTCACATTCAACCTGCTACACACGAACTATGCAAACATAAGTACGTAACTGCAGTAAAATGGCAATTTAATTAATTCTGTGGAGAAAGAGCTGAAAACATGCAAATGAATACTTATCACAGAGGACAAAACTAATCATGAAACTAATTCATTACTATCAGTTGAGAAGACCTTTTTGTACTTATGTATATGACAAAATAAATATGTCTGTTTGAAGATGGTAGAGTTAGACAGCCAAATTGTAGGTATGATTCCTGAATTTATTGCTGAACTTGTGTCTAGAAGTCAAGCTGACTGACTGCGTTACCTCTGAAGTCAGAAGATGAACAGGAGGAACATAATTTCTCTAATTTGTAAAACCCTACTTTGGATGCTTGATCTTGGTTTAATGTTTGTCATGGGGTTTTTTTCTGTTTAAATTGTCATGATTAAAATACACCAGAACACCAGAACACTGGGACAAGCTGTTTGAAGCCTACTGATGAGGCAAGACTGGTATAACTTTCTTTAGAACAAGAGCCAGAAGGAATACTTCTAACAAAGAATAAAGTAGATGCGAGAATGTAATTAAGCAAGTAGTTACTGCAGTAACTTAATTAACAACTAAATTAATATAAAAGACTGTGCTCTTCAATGATTTTATATGTTCATTTTCCAGGAGTGTAATAGTGTGGTGAAATAGAAAGGAAGATATGAAAATGAAATGAAATCCTTGTTGGATCATGTGCTCCAAAGTGTCACAAATTATTCTCCCATACCTACTGTGTAAGGACAATATATGCTGTGTAAGAATTGAGACTCTCCACACAAGGGCAAAAGAG
>JAYRBT010000082.1:110718892-110736546 GCA_036023395.1 Myiotriccus ornatus
TTATTCTCCCATACCTACTGTGTAAGGACAATATATGCTGTGTAAGAATTGAGACTCTCCACACAAGGGCAAAAGAGATTGTAATGTTCACGCCTCATCCACAATGACAAGATTATGAGCAAATATGCCACTTCATCTTATGAGCAGAAGCATTACACAGATATTAAAAAATATCATGTTAACTCCTTTAATTGTGCTTGTTTAGTTATTTTTCATAGTGACTTGTAAAGAGTAGGCTCTGTAGCTGTTCAGTGTCTCCTGTCACAGAATCAAATAGAAGGGTCTGAGTTGGAAAGGACCTTAAATATCACCTTGTTCCAGCTCTGCCATGGGAGGGGCACATTCCACTAGACCAGTTTGCTCAGAGCTCCATCCAACCTCGTCTGAACACTTCCAGGAATGGGGTATCCATAACCTCTCTGGGCAACCTGTTCCATTGTCTCACTGCCAGCTCTTCCTCCCCCCACCTCTTCCACCTCACCCAGTAAAGAATGTCTTCCTAACACTTAATCTAAACCTACACTCTTTCGGTTTGAATACATTACCCCTTGTCCTATTCCTACATGCCCTTGTAAAAAGTCCCTCTCCAGGTCTCTTGCAGTCCCCCTTTAGGTACTGGAAGGCTGCTCTAAGGTCTCCCTGGAGCCTTCTCTTTTCCAGGCTGAACAACCCCAGCTCCCTCAGCCTCTTCATAGGAGAAATGTTCCAACCCTCCGATAATTTTTGTGGTACTCCCCTGGACTTGCTCCAAGAAATCCACATCCTTCTTATCTTGACAAAGATTTCTAAGTCACTGATCAACCATTTACAAGGAAGTAAAAATCTGTGGTGTCTCAAGACCTGACTAATGCAAGACAGCATCTCATTCCAGGAATATCTAACTTCTGTCCTTAGGTAATGTAAATTGATTTGCTAATTTCAAATTAATATACTCTGCCCTGGATATATATCATGAATAAGTCGTGTTTTTTCCTTTTTAATTAATATTGAGTTTGATGTTCCGCAGGAAGAGTGAGAACAAAATTTTAAGCTGTTGTTACATCAGTAATTCTCGCAGGGTCACGCTGATCATAATGGATGAGGACTTTTAACTAAACTATTGATGTGTTGCACCACAGTTCCAAAAGATGCCAGTGGCTGTTTCGGACAGGAACATTTGTTCACACAGCATGGAATGAAAAACTGCCTTTTGAAGTGCTGGAATGATGGAGTGTTACTCCTCGAAACGATGCTTGATGAAATGCAAGTACTTAAAATTTTGTGCCTGAATGTGGTCATGATGTCACTATTAAGCATATTTAATGAGTAGAATGATCTCTATCTGACCTGCAACAGCTTGCCTCTATAAGAAAAGCTAAATAATAATGTTTTAAAAGCAGGAAATGATCCTTTCAAAATGGAAATGAAGTATTTTCTGAGGAGGCTAGTGGTGGTTATGCAGTTGCTTTTAGGATTTTTTTATAACTGTTACAGTGTCTTAAAAATATACTGGGAGTTTTGTTCATTGTAAATATATTTACTCATCTTTCTAGTTTTAGAAGTTTACCCTAAAACAAGTTAAGTGAATACTGTAATATTGTTTCATAACTTCAGGTTTGGTCCTAATGCATCCCTGTGTTATACAGATTCAACTTAGAAACCAAAATCAGATCCTGAGGTCAGTAGATGTGGAAATACAGTGTATAGTATACCCTCATGCATTGCTGTTCTTTGAGTTACTATTATTTTTGGAATGATAGTTAACTTAGCATTAATGAAGCAAAAGTAAAAAAACCAGCCCTCTTCCATCAGAGGTGTTTTGTAAATTTTAAATGGTGCCTTGCATAACTGTTTTGAAGTACATTCTAATACCTGCTTTTTCATTTTCGTAAAAATGTCTTATTCCTCGCTTTTCGTGAGCTAAGCCTACTGGTGTCAGTAACCTTATTTGCAAAAGGATTGTAGGTGAAAGTCACAAGGAAGTCAATGTTGAGCCTTTGTTTCAGATGCCCAAAATCTTAGGAAAATTCCTGCATGCATATTCAACATAGAGCAAGAATTCAAAATATAACTTATATTTTAAAATTCTAAAAAAGTTTTATGGTTTTCAATAATTTAGATGTTCTTGTCTAGGAAGTAAAAAATGCTAAACAGAGATGGAGGAACAAGATATGTTATAGAGTAGCACATTACTACAATGAAGAGTGAACATAACCTGGCCAAATAAACTTCTTTTCCTCTTTTTCATACCACTCAAATCAAGGGAAACTAGAGTCAGTAACGTGAATATAAATAAATTAGAGAAGCTCTTTAAAAGCAAACTCATAGCATAAGATTTTTCTAAGTGAACTAAGCATGTTGCCCTCCTAGATCAACAGATACCACCTGCCTCCCTTTGGGATCCAGGACTAATTTTTGTTCTTGAATCTGTGGCTAAGTCAGGTTAAATGCCTTTCTCAAGTGCAACAGGAGGAAGCTCTTGATATTAATTACAGATAAGTCCTCTTAGCTCTGGGATGTAAAGGGTAAGACTTGGACTCAAATTCTCTCCTAAGCGAATCAAACCCTTATTTGTTAGAGCATGATCTTAGCTACAAGGCGGTAGGGCATTTTGGCATAGATTTTTAATTCTCAGCTGGCAGCATTTGTTTGTTTGTTTGCTTGCTTTTGTAGTGAATGGTTGATCTTCAATTCTTGCTGAAATAGTCAGGTATCGTACCAGTTTTCTTTTTCATGTGAATGCTATAGTTAGTGAGTGGCTGCCTCTCTTACTGTAGCCAAATGAATATTGCATTATTCCATGAAAAATGAAAGTATTTCAGCAGGGAAAAATAAAAGTCTTAAGTTAAAATATTTTACATCTGTTGCTAGATCTGGTTTAAGTTGCTTCACATAAGCTAATGTCTTAAAAGTCCCTAGTCTCCTACAGGCCAGGTGCTTGTTGTCACATGAAATTTGATAGCCTGCTCTCTGCTTTCAGTTGACTTAAAACCTTTCAGTTGACTTAAAACTTGTTCCGTTATGTCCCCTCAGTTACATCCCTTAACATGAGATAACAAGGAAAGTAGTTATTTCATGCATATCATTGAAGATTAGCCAGAAGATAAAAATAATTGTAATTCAATGAAGCCATAGTGCAGCAAAAACTGCTAGCACATTTTAATGACAGGAAAATAGACTTTGTGTTGACATATGAAAAAAAAAGTGTAGCTGTTAACAAGTTTCCTAAAGTGGGTGTGATAAGGAAATAAAATAGATTGATAGGAAGCTATTAAGAATGTACAGGAAGTGCTACATAAATATCTCAGATGAGATGAATATAATGCATTGGATATATTTTAAAGAATTTTTTGTAAAAATAAAAAAAGCCTAACAATTGAGGGAGTAACATCCATTTCCTTCATCAATAATGTATCTATAAGTTCTTCGTATTATTATGGGTTTATTCTATGAAAGAAAGGTTAATTATTTTGAAAAATTTTTGTGGACAGGATTGTTGCTGTTAATTAGTTATTCAGTACATTAAATCTCAAACTTGCATCTATTCTTGACATAGGAACTTTTTAATTGTGGAAAATAGCCAACAATCTCCAATATAAAAAACAGTTTGTAGTGAAAAAAAAGAATTAAATTAGTTTACAAAATCAGATTTTTTAGAATATCTTTCAGTTGCTTAGGGCACAGTTTTCAGATAATTTCAAATATGATTTTATTAGAAATTTTGACTTGAAGATATAAGCTCTTTAATAAAGGAAGGTGGATGAATATTTAAATTTTAAAAAACTAAGTAACTTTTTAGGTTTTGTTAAAATAGATCCCTCATTCTTTACATCAAGTTACATGGAATCTACCTACTTCTTAGAAATAAAGAGAACCAAAACATTGAGCTATTTAGCCAGATTTCAGGATTCAAAGATTTTTTTTATGTTTAATGGAAATATTTATACTCTAAAAGCTATTTTTCTTGATTTCCATTTTTGTCTTCAAGGTTTGTGGTCTCTGAACTTCAGCAGCCAAATAACAAAAACTGAGGTGACGTAAAAATTATGATGTAGTACTGCTAGTTAATTGAGGGGGGGTCCAAAACTATGGCAACAGAGAAAGCACAGACTTTGAATGGAAGAATACTTAGCACTTTTTTCTGTCTTGATTTTCTGTATCATGAAAGGTCCTTTACCAAAACTGAAACCCTAAACCAACTGTGTTAGTCTTTAAAACTGAAATTGGATAAAATGCAGGACTCATGTTCTGAGTTTCTCTGAATGAAAGGTCAGGCTTCAGGCTGGCAGTTCAGTTTTCTGCCTTCTGCCTTTCTGGTAGTTTAAGGGTAGCTGGCAGATTGTGATAGAAAATATTTTGTCTAATCATAACCATTATGAACCATTTCATAATTAGAACCATTAGAACCATATCATTCACACTGCTTGGAGGGAAAATGAAGAACTACTGCTATTCTACACCTTTGTAGCAAACCATTTATTACATCTTGTTTCCTGGGGACTTTATCAAGTTTTATTAATTAGCACAGCCCAGCTAGGTCTTGCACTGATTCACTAATATGTGTATATATGTATATAAACACACAGGTAATTGATACTCTGTTAATAAGGAAACATGGATAACTCATGCCAGGAAAAATCAAAACAGAAATTGTGAGTGGGGTAAGTGGACTCAAAAGGGGAGTCCCTGAATATAATAACAGTCTTATACCTGCATGTGGCAGCATCAGAACACCATATAAACATTGGGAAAGTAAAGTATAAGCATAAGCAAAAGTAAGAACTTAATGGGCACACGGCTCATTTGTCTACTTTGCACTGTCAGCCTCAAGAGTGAACATTATGCTGTGGATCATCTGTTCATGATTCCTGTAGACAGCTTTCCTGTCCTTACAGAGCATTTGATAGAGCTCTGTTAAGCACAGCACCAATAGTACATCATCTGGGACTGCAGCTGTTACCCAGGGAGAAGTCAGAAAGGAAGATGAAGGGAGGGGAGGAATAAATCAAAATCAGTCTGCTTGTGGCACTTATCACATCATGCTCATTTCTCTTGGCTGCAAATTTTAACATCTATGGGAATGAAGAGGATTATCTGAAGTACAAACATTCCTTATGGATGTTAGCACAGAGACATACATTCTAGACTGTTTGAACTCTCTTTTTCAGTCAAGTCATTTAATTCAGTCCATGTTGCATCTGTCTGCAATGCTTACAAGATCAGTAGAAAACTCTTGTGTTTAGCATTTGGATGCATTTATAAAGTTATATTAGGCAAATAGAATGTTTATGACTAACTGCTTTAATGAGAAGAAATTCTCATTCATTAAGTTTCACCATTTGACTTCTTACAGGAAGGCAAATTGTTGCCTTTATATACACCTAAACTGTGAAATGCCCTGAAGGTTCACTTGCACGTGGACTCAGATGGGCTGGTTGAATGGTTTCTTTTAGAAGATTTAGAGGTAGTTATCAGCAACAGAACTACTGGCAAAGCTTTGATAGAGGGGTCTTTAAAATGATTTCGAGCGTGTGTGACTAGGATAATTTTTCCACAGAACTTTCTGTAACATGGTTTTCTTTGTTCATTGTGTTAGAGAGTAACTTCTGAGCCGTGTTCAGCTGATCGTGACAAACAGACATCCTTAATCAGTCCCACTTTTGACTACCCAGAACAGTCTGGAGTAGCAGTAGGTGTATACATGTACAAACTGAATGTCAAGCCCTATGGAACTACAGATGAAGTGCTTTCCTGTAGTGGCTACTCTTCAAGCTGCTTTTTATGGTGTCCATAACACAGTTATAGAATGATATGGGTTGGAAGAGACCTCTAGATGTTATCTAGTGCAACCTCCTGCTCCAAACAAATCTAGTTAGAGAGGGTTAGTCATGGCTTTGTACAGTCATGGCTTCAGTATCTTCAGGAATATGGATTCTTTGAATTCTCTGAGCAGCCTGTTCCTGTGTTTGACCAACTTTGTGGTATTTTTTCTTATTTTTTTCTTATACCTACTTGGAATTTCCCATGTGTCAGCTTTTATCTCTTGACTTGTCCTTATGCTCTGCCCCTCTGAGGACAGCCTGGCTCCATCTCCTATGCATCTAGCAGTGCTGGGCAGAAATACAGTCTGCTCCCAGAAATTTAATACTCTTGGCCTCTCCTTGTAGGTTGAACACACTGCTGACTTGTGTTTATACTAGAAAAAAAATCCCAAACCTTTGCTATGAACATTGACATCCGTCACAAACACAGATTTCTGTATGTATCCTCCATTTGGCTGAGTTATTTAAAGCTGAAAGATCTATTCTGTTAGCAAGTTTTATTCAGGAAAACTCCTCAGGCATCAGGAAAAATTCTATGGAAAAGAAAACCTGGTTGAATATTTTAATTCACTTTTTTTTTTTTTATTTGGATGATTCACTATGAGTCTTTATCAAAAGCATAGTAGAGAAGGAGAATCACCTCCCTCAATGGGCTGATTATGCTTCTCTTGATACAGTCCAGGATATGGTTGACTTCATTTCCAGGAGGATCTGCTCCATGATCTTGCCAGGCACAAGGGTGAGCCTGAGTGGTCTGCAGTTCCTTGCATCTTCCTTTTTTCCTTTCTAAAAAATGTAGTGTATGCTTCCCCTTTCCCAATCAGTGGGAACTTCACTGGAGTGTGGTGACTTCTCAAAGGTGACGGAGAGTGGCTTAGCCACTTCACCTGCCAGTTCTCTCAGGATCTAAAGGTGCATCTCATCAGTTCCCATGGACTTGTGCACCTTCACATTACTTAAATGGTCTCAAACCTGATCTTCTCCTATGGTGGGTTGTTCTTCATTCTCTCAGTCCTTGCCTTTGCCTTCTCTGACTTGAAAGGTGCAGCTGATAAACTTGCTGGTGAAGACCAAGGGGAAAAAGCTGTTAAATACCTCAGCCTCCTGAGTAACCAGGTCTCCTGTTTCCTACCAGAGTGCCCACCTTTTCCCTAGTCCTCCTTTTATCACCCCATACCTATGGAAACTAACTCATCTTGTTTCTTTCTCATGTTATGTGCCTTTTCACAGAGACATTTGAGATGGGCTTCCAACAACTTACTCTCTTGAGTGACTGGAATTCCTTTGTGCTACTTTTCCAGTGCTCTCCTGCTGATCTGTGATCCCTCTCCAGGCTCTGAACATCTCCTGCTGGCACTGACATCAAACTGCCAGGAGCAGGATGAACTGAGGTTCCCCTCCCTTGGCAACTTTAGTTTAAAGCCCTCTTCACAACTTGGTCTACGACTGAAGATTTACCTTTTCTGGCAGATAATGATTCAGTGAAAATCACACTTGTCTTATTTCCACAGCATCTTAAGTAATACCTAATCAAATAATATAGTCATCATTTCTTCAGTATATTTCTTAGGGTTACTTTGTCTACAAGTTAAAAGTTTTATAACCAATTTTATTTTTCTCTCCTGATATAATAACCTGAGTCAAATAAAGTCTTCAAGAGTATAAGTACTGTATCTAGCCATTTCATGAGCAGCTGCAAGTCTGACAGCCTGACTGAGGTTCCCCGATATGTTATTATCTGCCATTTACTGCAGAGAATAAGTACAGTTTAAATAGCTGCAATATGTGATCACCTAACCAATAGCAGTAGAGGGTATTGCTGCAAACAGGCAGATCTTAGTAAAATGTAGTCTAATTACATAGTGTTATATTTACTGCATACTGCAGTCCCAGAGTAGTGGAAGAGACACATTGCTTGGAAGCATGCATTTAGAGATTGTGATATATTATTAGATCAAATGTCATTGGATAAAAATGTGTATTAAATATATAAAAAATTATATAAATTTAAATAGTTTCTGATTTCCCTAGAAATTTTGAGGAAGTCATCTCTGTTCTCCAAACATGAGAAAGTTATATGGGAGAAAAACTGTATATTAATTATATGGAATTTATTACATTATAGATATTCTTACCTGTGAATTCAATGAACATGTCATTATAGTGGTAGTGTGTGAAATTTATTGGGTTTATCATGGGGAAATGACACAAATCTTTTTCTCCCCTTTTTGTTTCTAAAATGCAAATTATTGTACACCAAAGAACATGTATCTGAAATTATTTTACTGTCTTTTTATAAACACCCATTTGAAAACGTGTTATAAGCAAGCATAATAAACAAGGAAACTGCATTCAGTCTATTAGGGCTTTTGGGTGTGTTCAGGAAAAGTGATGCTGTGCACTAGTTTAACAGAAATAGAGCTGCTTCACAAATGTCTGACACCATCACAAGCGTCTCCTTGGTAACAGAAACAATCAATTTGCCTTAAAGTTTTGGCTTAAGAGACTAGGTTAGAAAAGGAAAGCTTCATTTTCTTGTTGCCCCTAGATAAGAAATATGAACTTCCAGACACACTTTGAAGTCGTAACAAAAATGAGTTCTAAAAGGTTATTGTGGGAAGTGAGTTCTAAAATTACTGAAACATTCCAATGCTGCCAACAGCACTGTTGAATTTAGGCTGAGTTATCTCTGACTTCAGTATCTCTGATGATCAGAAATGTGCCATGAAATAGTAAGCAAAAAGGTGATTCCGCCTAATATTCAGATGAAAACATGTTTTAAGCTTTTTGGACTGAAAGCAGCAGTACACTTTTCATCTTTAAGTGCATAAAGCAGATTCAGGTTAGAGAGACTGCTGGGTTTTTTTAATATTTGGAAGGGGAAGAAGTATCCAGAGCCAAAAATTTTAAAATATAAATACTCATGTAGTTAAATTCTAGCTGTTTCTTTCCACTGGATAGTATTTTGTTTAATACAGCTGGAATCAAAGAAAGAACAAACCCTTCAGTTCATAACATTAGAACGAACTGATCCAAATCTATTACAATTGCGGGCAATAGGCCGTATAGAGATAGCTGTGTTTTCTTTTCTGTTCTGAACTATATAAGCAGGAAAAGCACTGTCAAAGGAAACAGGGTAATCAGGCAGAACAGACACCCTGGTATTTTCAAAGAATTAAAAATCTCGAGAATCGTGGTTTACAGAACTAAAATTCTTTTTCAAACTAATTTCTTGTTTTTAGCTGTAGATATTTGAACAATTTAATAATTGCTGTGTCCAAGGGACAGATATATGTCATCTCATCTTGACTACATCAGGGATCTGTTTTTGAAGAAGGTGTTATCTTTCTGATAAACTGGATCTTCAATTATTTACTATTAGAGGTACAGGAAATAATTTTAATTAATTTCAATAATTGCAAGTTAATAGAATTGTGATGAAAATAACAACTTCCTTAGTCATTGTCGCTCCCACTGCGTAACTAAGGCAGAAAGTGGGCACAATGATGTATCTGTTTAATTACACTGAAAGAAGAGTGGAACTACTTACAGTGTTTACTGTGTTTACCACAGTTTTGCTCTCACTCCATGTCACCTGCTTGCATGTTTTTTGCACAGTTGCATTTCAGCTTTCATTTTCACTCTTAGAAAAAAGGAAATAATTTTTTTCCCCCCATTTTTCACCACTTGTGATCCTCCTAAAAGGGTTCCTTCTCTGGGTTCCACTGCAAATTCATTAAATCCACAGGAGGTATAGTAGCCTCCCCTTTCTCCCAGCTAGTTTAGATCTTCCCAGTTATTTTAATTGATTGAGTGCTGTCAGTGTGATTGACACTATAAAAAAACCCTATTCATCTCATAACAACTCAATTTAGAAGTGCTGACCAGTTAGTTAAATTTATCAATAGGAGTTGTCCCATCAAATGTTCATTATAACACCTTCCATTATAAACCTGTTTATCATTACTGATTACTAATTTTGGTTAATCAAACTAAAATATTCCATATAATATTTCTTGTTGAAGATGATGTTTCTATTAAGATTTGTGGAGGGATGGAAAAGAAAAGCAATGTTTGATGTAGAGTTCCTGTAAAAAAGTATTGTGATTATGTTGTTGATTGGGTCATGATCTACATTCAAGAGAAAGGTAGCTACATTGGGTCTAGTTATGGTAAAGAACTAGTCTTGTTTTTCTTGTGTTCAATTAAAAAAGATGTATGTTGCTTCTTATTTAATTTATCAGGAATCATCTGGATGTCCTCTTTTGAGTTTGTTCACTGATAAACTGGGACCAGACTGCATGTATAGGATGGATTGTGGAAGAAAAAGAGGAATTTTTCAAGTTGCATACTGGTGTTGTCCAAATGTATGAGTAAGAATTTAAAGAACAAAGGTGCCATATCCCTTAAGCATCTCTCATGATGCAAGTATGAATAGCAGTATTGTACTTCAAAGAAGAGTGAAGATAAAAAATAGTAACAAGATTGCAGTGTAAATACTGAAGTATAGTGATTAGCATGGAGATTAGAGATGTGATTAATAGTTGAACATGTGATTTGGGAAAGACAAGGAGAAAACTGCCTGAAAACCACATACAACAAGTCCAAATATTTACAGAACTGTTGGAAATTAGTGTAGAATTAAAGTAGATGGGGCAATGCCATATTGAAATAAACATAAAGGAAGAAATCAAGAGCACACAGTGTATCAGACAGTAGTGATGGTCATCTGAGATTATTTTAATTTTAAAGATGCGTATCTTAGATATTGAATTAAAAATACACTATGTATTTTATGCCAATCCAGCTTTACATTTCATAGCTTGTAACTGAGAACTTGCAGAGGAAACAATTGCTGAATCAGTAAATGAGATGTGTACCTGGTTGAAGCTCACACATTTTCCTGCCTGAAGAAACGTTGTTTGTTAACACCTCAGTGCCATTTTGAACAGTATTTGACTGTCAATTTTGGAAGTTTATAAATATTTAGATATCTGAATTTACCCTCTTGGCATCCTGTAGCTGTGATTTGCTGGAGAAAACAAGTGCCCAATAGCCATACCACTTTGTTTTGAAGGGTTGGTTGACAGCTCCTGTGAGATGAAGTGAAAACATGGACTGGGTTTGCATCATAACCTTGTTGACATTCTGAAGCTAATTTAAATGTTTCGTATTTGCCAAAGAGATTTTGTGGCGGCTGAGAAGAAAGGTTAGGTCTCTTACTGCTCAGGAACAGAACTCTACAATTCCATTCCATAAGGATGCTGTAAATCCCTGTAAACACGAACTTTCTGTGATTAGCTATTGTACCTTTTCTAGAGGAAAACAAGAAAAAAAGATCTGCTTTCTCATACGATAGATGATATTTTGAAAATTTTTTTCTTAGATATGTAGTATGTTACTACTTTTATCTTAAATTTTAAAATATTAGATACTATACTAAATTTTAAAATATTAATCTAAAGCAACTTTAAACTTACTGAATTTGTTGGGGGTTTTGTTTTTAAATTAAGTACAGTCATTCAGAAAAAATGAACTTCTAAGTTCACTTCTAAGCTGAGATCCTTCATAAGTAGAAGTGTTATATTCACTTTCAAAATGAAGTTCATGTTCAACTTCTGGAATTTAATATTTAAGTTGTGTTGTATTTTAAATAGAACAGTTGAAGGATTTACTTTTTTTTTTAATCCTGTGATAACTTAAGGTTTTTTGACACTTTTTTATGCTAATTGAGACAAGTTCAGAATTTCAACTATATGCATATTAAAATCTCAGGTTTGCAGACTGGACCAATCTAGTCTGCTAGTATTGCTACCGAGGAAATACTCCAAAACGTGTTTTCCAAGGTTTGTTAAAATAAAGATTCATTAATTCAAACACATTTTAAGACCCATAGGTTTTGCCTGTTTTTTCTTGATTACCTTTTAAAACACTTGTTAACTGTTACTAATCTATTCCTATTACATACATAAACTAATGTAGTCTCTACCTAAAAGAATCTGCAAAGGGGTTTGTTTCTAGTCTAAATTTGATTACGTACACAGACATTTCAAGAACAGGTCAGGACCACGACTCAGAAGATCAGGTTAGATGTCTGCATCGCCATGGGGTAAACCACAGGTCACCTTAAAACACTAATTCTTGCCATTTACTGTAAGGATAGTTTAGAGGACTAACTTTAAGGTTGGTATTTTCTGTTTTGATGTGTCAGAAGAGGGGGATATTACCACTTAAGTATAAGAGCACTTTTGATATGGATGCTTTTGCTAAAATTCAAAGCTTGCTCTTGAATTCTGTGTGAAAAAACTTGTCCAGTTGTGTTCTCTGTCTATAACCTCTAAAACGTATTAATCCAGTCAATTCCAACCCATTTTGAGAGAAAGATAAAAGGTTTTAGGCTCCTGCAAATTTGTGAGTTTTGTCAGCATAGTAAAGAGGTCTCAGATAGTGCCCCTCATTAATGAAAATGTAAGAAAAAATCAGCCATTAAGGATTTTTTTTTGAGCAGTAACCGAACATCAAAATTAGATTATGCATAACCGCAGATCAGCCATACCACGTGTTGTTTTTTCCATTAGCGTGGTGGGAATAAGGGAAGAAAAAGATGGCACGGAACCTGAGCTTAAGGAATAAGACATTCTTAAGAAACTATCGTCGTTAATTCCACTACTTACAGAAAACTTATTAATGTTATATAAGAAGAAAAGCCCCTAGTTTATGTAATTGAAAAAGTAAAGTGCTTTTGCTGATATATGTTATTTTTGTTGGATAATTAATAGGAGCGCCACAGTCAGTAGAACACTTCTGCTGATAGAGGCTTGACCTATATGGGGATTTCTGTACTGGTACATGCATTTCTTGGTTAGGCTGGGGTTGAAAAACTCTTTATTTAATTTTCAGATAATTAGTCTCCTTTTACGTATCTTTTATCAGGCATTTGTGTCTTGACTGCATACACATGATATTACTTTTATGTGTATCATGTGTTTTAACAGACTGGGCCAGGGGTTATAAATCTGAAATGCTTTTACAGAAGAAAATGAAAATGTTGTTCAAAATAATAATTATGAATTTTCCAATATTACACTTTTTTATACTCACAATGGAAAGTTTCAAGCTGGTAGTCTACCTGTGTGTGCACATAGACGTATATCTGTATGTATGTTTATATAGACACACATCATGGCTATATATATGTATATATATTTATATATATATATACATATACATATGTACACAGACATATACAATACAAGGTATGGGAATTTTTTGTCTTGTATGCTGTCTTGTTTCATTAGAGTAAATGATGTCTTAATCTGCTTTTAGACATAGATTTTCTGGCAAGGTGGTATGCACCTGAAAGGACATTTGCTCCCTTGTGTCTGAACTGTGCTCATTTCAATGTAGTGATGCATCAGATAAGACCTCATTTAAACTCTACGAGTTTTTAGCATGTTTATTCATTCCTGGTGTGTGATAAAAACAAATGTTTAACTATTGCAAATTTCCTTTGGTATGCCAATACCCACTATTCAGGTTATTTCAAAGTCTTCAGTTGTCCCTGGAATATTTGACCATTTTCTTCTTTCCCCACACACTTGGGTCTAAATGTGTCTTTTACAAATATTGTATTTATATTTTGTTCTTTCTTGTATCTTTTATTAACCCAAAGTTTGCTTTAAAAAAAGAAAACTACCTGTTATTCTACTCTTCTTGTGTTGCTTTACTCCTTCATGGAATGCAATCCCTGATTTTCAGAAGAGAACACTGAGTCATGTATACATAAAATGCCATGATGTAGACCTTCCCTTTCCTTGCTGCACAACTATATGCTGTAAAAGGTCAAATAGTCATCTGGCATTTGTGTGCTGTTGTTGAACCTCCCTATTGTACATCTGTTCAGTAAGGCAAGGGCACTGTCTGACTGTGTGTTACACGCTAAGCAGTGGGCTACAGTGAAAAAATGTGCTGTACAAAATGGAACACATAAATAGGAACTTAGCTGTAGTATGGGCCTGTACAATAAAATTTACAACTGTGAATTTTACTTAATTTTCAGAAACTATGATCTGATAGTAGGGACTAAGTCATGTCTGAATACTTAGATAATAAAGATGCAGTGAAATAAGTGTGCAAAATATCTCTTTTGAGATTTCTTTAAATTTTATATTATAAGAATAGTACAAAAAGTAAGTTAATATTCTTTTTGTGTAATTTAATCTCTTATATCTTCTTTCCTGGTCATTAAGTTATAGCATGAGGAGTTTTTCCTGTCAAGATGGATTAAATTTTCCATATGATTTCATTTAAGATTTCAAAGTGAAAATGTGTTTGAGAAGAAAATTACATGTTTCTTCTAAACTAAAATTTGTGTTTGCACTATATCAGATTGGAGAAATACAGTAACTGAACTTCTGTACACTTGCAGTCCACAGCACAACATTAGGAGCAGAGTAGCATTATTTAGTTTTTCTAAATGCATACTTTAAGCACTGTGTAGTAATGGATATAAAGATTATTTGAATTCTCTATTACATTACTCTTCCATATTAGTTTCACTGTTATTTTTTTCTTTTAGTATCTCTTTTAAATGATCTTCATGAATATCTGTTTACTGGTGGGAAGATGATTTTTTTTAAAATTTATGCATATATTTATATCAATGATGGAATAAAGTCTAGAAATAATATGTTTGTGGTAAGTGCTTTTAAAGAACTTTCTACAGTGTCTTTGCTAAACAATCCCTTCCTGCTACAGGACACTGGAGATATCTGAAGGAGTATTGGGGGAAGACAGTTCTGTTAAGTGACATGTCACGTGTGCTAAATTGAATGGTGTTAAGATATGTAAAGCCTTAATACAGCAATTATTTGTCCTCTATATTAGTTTGTAAGAGGGTAGGTGTTAGGTGTTACACTATTAGGTTTTTCAGTATTGGCTTACGGTTTATATAGTGGGTTTATAGGTGTCTGAAACACTGTGTCCAGTTTTTTACCCCTTAAAGCAAGACAGTTGTTGATAAACTGGAGCATGTTCATTGGAGGGTCACCAATATGTTTGGGGTTTGAGTGCTTGCTTGAAGGAAGATGAATCAGTCTCTTGGTAGAAATCAGTGAACGGGTAAGAAGCAATAGACATAGAATCACAGAATCACAGAATAGATAAGGTTGGAGGGGACCACAGAGGATCACTTGATTCAACCTCTCTGCTCAAGCAGGTCACCCTTTGCACATTGTACAAGATTCATTCAGACTGTTGTCAAATGTCTCTGGTGAGGCAGACTCCACAACCTCTCTGGGCAATCTGCTCCAGTGCTCAGTCACCCACACAGTAAAGAAATTTGACCTCATACTCAGGTGGAACTTCCCATGCATCAGTTTCTGCCCATTGCCTCTTGTCCTACTACTTCGCACCACCAAGAAGAGCCTGGCTCCATCCACTTGTCACCCTCCCTTTAGATACCTGTAGATGTTGATGAAGTCCCCTCTCAGTGACCTCCCCTGGACACTGAACAGGCTCAGCTGTCTCAGTCTGTCCTGATAAAAAGGGTGCTCCAGTCCCTTAATCACCTTTGTTGCTCTCTGCTGGAACTGCTCCAGGAGCTTCATGTCTCTCTTGTACTGAGGAGCCCAAAATTGGACATAGAATCCCAGATGTGGCCTCACTAGAGCTGAATAGAGGGACAGGATCACCTTCCTCAACCTGCCGGCAATGCTCTTCCTAATGCACCCAGGGTGCCATTGACCTCCTTGGCCACAAGGGCACACTGCTGGACAGATTGTTGTCCACCAGATCCTTCTGCAAAGAGCTGCTTTCCAGCAGGTCAGACCCAGCCTGGTGCATGGTGCTTCCCCAGAAAACCGACACCAATAGAAATACAAGAAAATCCATTTAAATTCAGAAGCACTGATCAAACAGTGGAACAGATTGCTCAGAGAAATGTGAAGTCTCCATCCTTGGAAACATTAAAAATCTAACTGGGAAGTCTGCAGTTGTGGGTGCTGACATTTTTTTGAGCAGAGGTTTGCAACAGACAATATCCAGAGGTGCTCCCTAACCTCAAATATTCTGTGACTTTGAAACTGTGGTGAGCCAAAAAAATTTCAGTTTTGTCACATGCACGGTGCAAACAACTCTGCTTCTGTGCTGAGAAAGGTGCTATTATGACAGCACGTTCCATCCAGAGAGGAGGAGAGTGTTCCACCAAGAACAAGGGAAGGCTGAGCTGGAAGAACAGGCGTCGTGTTTCTAGAATGCCAAAGCATCAAGTGAATGTTTAAAACTCAGCTGCCTTGTTTCCATGGGTCTCTGTGGCTAAAATATTTTAAAAGCTGACCTCATGGATCATCAAAAGATGATCTTTATCATGACCCTCACTTCCTTAATCTACTTATCCCTCTTCCTCTGGGAGAGTTTAAAGCACAGCACACTATGTTCTATATTTCTCTAAAAAATTCACTTTACTTTCAGAGGAGATGAAACATTTTTGCTTTTCTTTCATCTTCTAGCAACAGCATTCCTTTCTGTTTCTGTCATCCCTCAGAGTTTCTGTCTGCCTCTTATCCTGCTTGAAAGAAAACACCTACCTCATTCAGTTATTATCTAATCTAGGGGCCCTTCCCTGCTTCCTACATCCACCCCTTCTTTTCCATTTATCTCATGAGTGAACTCCGTCTCCAATGACTTTTCCTATGCACTCTGAAAAAAGACTGATGCTATTCCTGCACTGGGAGGTACTCTAAATAGTGGATTTCCTTAGCAAAACTCTTGAAATTATATTCCACCTCCTTACCACCCACACTGGGCACGCTCTGAAAACCTTTGTTCTCAGGATTAGTAAGTTAAAATTTTAGGAAGAAATAATTTCGGCCTAGACACCCTGATAAAAGCATGCTTTGCTCATATGAGCAACGCACAATGTATGTTTAAACTGTCTTGGTCACTCTCTTGCTACTCTAGCTGTTATTGTTGATGCTTTCCAACAAGACTTGTGTTCATTTTCCTGACACTTTTTTTTTTCCTGAGACTCATTTTCTCCTTGCCTATCTGATGAAAGGAATATCTTTAGTTTTGCCTTCAAAGCAGCTTGTGGTTTGAGAATATTCTTGCTGTAGGTGATGCTAGAATATTCTTACTGTAGGTGGTGTCATACATTTTTAAACAGTCACCATTTTTTAAATGAAAATTTGAAGCTGTCCCTGCATAGTGCAGTTCAGATAATGGGGTCTCAAATTATTTGAAGAAAAATAAATAAATTAAAAAAAAAACTGGTCCAATTTCAGAGGTGAGTTACAGAATCTTGTACCAAATCTCAAATACCTGTTAGAAAATAATATACATAAATATTTACAAAAGAGGAAAATGACAATAAACTACATCATGCAAGTTGTTAAAATAATCTCATTAGGAAGAATTTGAATTGGCATGGAAGGAAAGAAGAAGGAAATTAGAGAAATGAAGATGCATGTCTAAATATATAGCAGTTTGAAACATTTCAATTTGCATGCAAATTGAATATTGAATAAAATGTTTTACGAAAACTAAAGCATAGGCTATTTTATAAATTAAGAGAATATGCAAAACCTGAAACATATTTTGCATATTTCTCTGCTATTCCCCTGGGCATATATACTGTGATTTTTACTACCCCACTTCTAGTAACGAAGGGTAAAATGAGTTTAGATTTAATTGCAGTAGCACATGTTCTGCAGTACATCACAATATTATTGCGAGGAAGTTATTAGGACTAATCATTATGTATATATTCTCCTTGATTTATTAAGCAGAAAGATGAAAGGAAAAAATTCATATGAGAAACATGGTCAAATAAAATAAAATAAAATAAAATAAAAT
>JAYRBT010000082.1:110740418-110768272 GCA_036023395.1 Myiotriccus ornatus
CCTAAGGTTCATCTGCCGGGGCCAAGCAAGCTTGGATGGTGGCAGTGAGGTCCTCAGGACGTACATGGATTGCCTTACAGGGCTAAACTGCTAGAAGATTCCACTGTCAGTGGAGCCAATGCCAGCTGGCTCCAGTTTGGGCTTCCGGCCACTGGCCAAGGCCAAGCCAATCAGCAGTGATAGTAAGGCCTCTGTGATAACATTCTTAAGAACAGAAAGGTATTGCACAGAAAGAATTCCAGCCAGGAAAGAGCAGAGTGAGAACATGTGAACAACAACGTAGACACCGAGGTCAGTGCAGAAGGAGGGGCAGGAGCTGCTCCAGGCACCAGAGGTGAGGGTGCAGACCATGGTGGGGCAGCTGTGCCCCTGCAGCCCATGGAGCCCATCAGGGTGCAGAGACCCCCCTGCAGCCAATGGAGGAGCCCACGCTGGAGCAGGTGGATGAATGAAGGAGATTGTGACCCCGTGAGAGGCCCATGATGGAACAGGGTTCTGCTGGGAACCTGCAGCCTGTGGAGAAAGGAGTCCACATTGGAGCAGGCTTTTCCTGGGTAGGACTTATGGCCCCTGTGGGGGACCCATGCTGGTGCAGCTCATTGGTGAAGGACTGCACTCGGTGGAGAAGTGACCCACGGGACAGCAGTTTTGTGAAGAACTGTTGCCTGTGGGATGGCCTCATGCTGGAGAGGTCCCTCAGGACTGTCTCCTGTGGGAGGTACCCCACAGGAGCAAGGGAAGAACTCCTCTCCATGAGCAGTGGTAGAAACAATTGACCATAACCCCCATTCCCTGTCCTCCTGTACTGCTGGGGGGGAAGAGCAAGAACATGGGAGGAAGGAGGGACGGGTGGAAGGTGTTTTTAAGATTATTTTACTTCTCACTCTTTTTGCTCTGAGCTTGTTAGTAAATAATAAATTCAGTAATATCCCCACTTCGAGTCTGTTTTGCCCGTGATGGTGATCAGTAAGTGACCTCTTCCAGCTCTTATCTCAGCTCATGAATCAACATTGTTTCCAGGACAAATCCAAAACATAACTCTATACTAACTACTGTGAAGATTAACTCTCCCAGGCAAACCTGAATTGCAGGTTAAATATCTTTGAACATAATTTTTTTTGTTAAAAAAACCAGACAGTATTTGACAGAATAAATTGATAATAGGATTGAAAATACTGAGAATTATATTTTTGAGTAACAACTGGTAAGAAGAACAAATTCTTAGGTGTAACTTTGATTAAGGCATCTCTTTATATTGTAGGACCCAAAAAATTATGTGTAAGTTTGTAAGAAGGTTTTAATTCTGATATAATTCAAGGTATGTGTGACAAGGTGTATATTTGCCTGCAAAAGTATGCAATTCTTCATTCTCATTCATTTGATATTTATTCTCTTCTGGATCACACCTAGCAACAGACATTACCTCAGCACTTTGGGAGGGGGTTAAGCTCTGCATGAAATAAATATTGTCATCTGCTTATTATTAATTAGAAATAGCTAAATTATAGATGAAGGTAGAGTGGATCTCAGCTACTCCCTGACTTATGATTACTGTGGGGAAGAAAATGGTCTGTGGTCAACAGGGGACTTCAGATTCTACTGCCTACACTTAATGGTGTGTGGTGTTGGTACCTTTGAAGAAGGAGCCTGCATCCAACATATCTACCTAGTAGAAAAGGCTCGTGCAATTTAGTGACAAATCATGTTGCAGGAGCCATGTTGTACCCTAGAGTAACCAATAGTCAAGAATTTTTCCCTCCAGTGTGTTTCTTCTCATAGCATTATCTTTTCTATTTTCTCCTAGTAAAGTGTATGATGAAGAAAGCCAAAATTCTGTGGACCTCATTTATGGGGAATAAGGAACCTTACTTGACTTCTTGCCATGGAGATCTCCACTTCTAAAGCAAAGGATAATTAATTTACAGGAATCCTCACAGGATTTTGGAGGAAGAGTGTCATTACTGCACAACAATGATATTTCAAGGGCAGTAGGGTCATATGTGCATGGGTTTGTCTCTTAAGCAGTGCACATCAACAAAATGAGTTCACATATCAACCTGAGTCATGTAATTTCGTTCTAGAGCTGCCCATTACTCACCAAGTTTAAGAAAGATACTATTCAATGAAGCAAGTACCATTTTGATACCATTGCTAAAAGTAAAAATTTCTGTTTTCATACATCACTTTCAGATGATTACATATTATCTTTGACAGATCTGTTGTATGTTATAATTATGAAGACAGATATTCAAGCAACATTTGACTTCTGTAAAGCCGTTTCCAGGAGACGGTTATAAAATCTTATTTCTCTTCTCTCTCCCAGTGACTATCTGCTTTTGGTCTTAGTCTCAACATCTCCCTCATTACATCTGCCCTCAGTTTCAGGCTCTGCCACTGCTTTATTCCTTCTGCCCTGTAGTGTCACCCTACAGAAAGTAGGATCTGAGGATCTGTGTCATCCTTCTGATGCTTCTCTTCCTGTCTCACATCAGACTGTTCCAGATGATTGTCTCATCTGTCTCAGATTCATCAGGTGCTCAAGAAACAGTTTATCAACTTTTAAAGAAGACTTAGAAGTCCTTTGCTCCCTCTGCCTCCTTCACAACTATCAGGATTCAGTTAAATAAAAAAAAAAACACACAAATATTTCCATGAAAATATACTTAAATAAAATTAATATTATTATGAACTCTTCATACTAAAATAACAATGGGGCTGCCATTTTTCTCTTGTTACATCTTCTCTTTTGGGCCATTAATATTCCAGTGAAATACATTCAAAAGCAGTACAGAAATCCTTTTAAGAGTATTGCAGTTACTTTTGACCTATGTCTGACTCTTCGGCAGCAGTCGACTGTTTAATTCAGTCAGATGAATGAAAGGAACGGGTTCGTTCTTTTTCAGGCAGACATTGTGAAGTTTCAAACAAAAATATGCAGCTTGACACTTCCAGTAGTTCTAGGGTATTAATGAGAAAAATAATAAATTTCTGTGTCTTCTTTTTTTTTTCAGTATAGTGTTTACGTAGGGTTCTTTTTTTTTTCTTTTCTGATTGATACTGCATTAATGCATTGTTTCCGTTTGTCTTTTTTCATGGTTTATGGGTGCTCTAGCTTCCCTGAGTTCATGGTTTTAATACTATGTTATGGTTTAAGTAGTTAGTTCTGTACAGAGGATTAAGGCACACGTGTCAGTGTTTTAATCTTTCAACTATTTCATGAAGGAAGGCTGTTTTACTTCCTAATAGGGTGTTACTTCCTAAGAGGGTCATGGCTTATGTTTCATTATTTTTAGTTGTTCTTAATATAAGTTCCACACAATTTAATCTGATGTCTATGAAGAAACAAGCCTTATTTCCCCATAATTTTCCCATTTCCTCTCACATCTAAGAAACTAATGTCAAACTGAGCCTTATGACCTTTTTCTTCAGTTATCTTTTCCTCTTTGAATTAGCAGAAAACACATTTCATTATTTGTAGATTCCCTCACCTATTTTTTCTAATAATAAGAAAAAATTCCATATACATTAGAGGACTGTTATCTTTTCCAAGTAAAAGTATTATATATAGAAGGAAGTTCCTTAGATTAGGCTCTAGCAGAATTTATAAGGAAAAGTTTGTTTCATAATGTAATCTGACTTTATAATTTTCTCCAATACTTTCAGGACTTTTTTTTTTTACAGTATTTATTTTACTGTGTCCTGTCACCTGTCACTGCATCATAGAATTAAATGCAACCACAGTCTTCCCAGTACCTTTTCATCATTTTATTTTTGCCTTTGTTTATTTTGGAAACTGCATTGTAGTTCAGTAGCTGATTCCGCAATTTGAATTTTGTAAGAAGGCTGCTCTTACTCCACCATGAATTATGCTGTACAATGCAGAATTGGGTGTAAAATACATTGGCATTCTATCTACAAAAGAAGATGAAAGATTTTTGTAATGGGAAGTAATGTTCAGAGAGACCTCTAATGTATCTCCCTCTCTAGCAACTGAAACAAATTTACTGCTGATGGTGTTGCAAAGGGCAATAGTAAGGTAGTTTCTGTTCTAATGTAAGAAAAATCAACTAATGCTTATGTTGCAATCAGTTTGATTCAATCTTCTCTAGACTACAATAATTTATTTATTTATTTATTTTCCCCTTGCAAGTAATTTTTCAGGTTTCATCTGTAAATAATAATGATTTGTGAGGCCTAATTTTATGAAAAGACTGTCTGAAGATCGCTAATGCACTTGCTGGGAACGAACTGAATCACCAGTACAGGGACCATCACACTGGAACCATTCACTGGAACCAGATAACATCCCAAAGAAAAGAAAGAAGCGACTGGCAAAGTAGAAATACTTTTAGCTACTACTCGTTTGGTTTCCTAATATTAGGTCAAAAGTTAGGTCTGATTAAAATGAAACTCAGTGACAATTTCAGGAAGATACTGAGGAAAGAACACATGATTAGGAAACAGAAGATTCCTGCACTGATAAGAGTATGCTTATTTGGGAGGACAGCTAAAAAGGCAACCATAGATAAGACTGAAAGAAGGATTAACAAGAGTTGTTCACCAACATAGAGCCATAGAAGGGTTTGGGTTGGATAGGGCCTTGAAGATCCTCTTGCTCCAACCCCCCTGCCATGGACAAGGACACTTTTCACTGGGCCAGGTTGCTCAGAGCTCCATCTAATGTGACCTTAAACACATCCAGGGATGGGGCATCCACAACTTCTCTCATGGTGTTCGTAACAATTTCTATTAATCTAGGATGCTGTTTTCTCCCCTTTACATTATTGTGTATTTACAGGCTACATTTTTGAGTTTTTTTTCGTATACTTTACAGTTCCAAATAAATTTACCAATTCTAATAGAACCTGAGGCTTCACTTCTGGTGTGGTTTTCAGTAGTAAGAAAAAAGAAAACAAAAATAAAGCATAAATGCCATCATTTTATCTCAAGGCCATCTGCTACATCATTTCAGATGTACTCCCTCTTACTGTCATTTCATTCAAAGAGTGTAGCAGATGGTGTGGAACCATCTCATAAAGTACCTTTGCCTTCTTTTGTTTACAGGTATTCACAAAAAAAAATCTGTCTATAGATCATTGTTAACTAGATACTCTGTAGGAAACCAATAAAGTTAGGTGAGTATAATTAACAATTAATGACTCACATCCTGATGTCTTCACTTATTTTAAATTATAGAGCCTTTACCAGTGGGAAATTCTCCCTGAAGCATTACCAGAGCAAGGAATGACTAAAAGACCATTAAAGTTTCAGAATTTTCTCTAATAAACTGTTATTATGTTCACTTTCAGCTTGCGCTGCATAAAATGATTACTGTTTTAGCAGCAAACACCATTCTTCGGTGAAATTGTTTTATGTAAGTCTACATGTCTCCTGTTACCCTTGTGTAAAAGGATCTGCAAAAGAACATAGTGCTAGGAATGGCTGCTGAAGGAAGGAATTGTAAAAGACAATATGGAATATTGATTACAAATTGTCCTTGAGACTTCGTCCTCTGATGTTTTAATGAGAAAGTTGTTCTGAAGTTGTGCGTGCTACATAACCCTTGGCATTTAACTTAAATGGCCTAGTTAGGAAACCATGATCAATTAAGAGAGAGCAAGAAAAAACAAATTAGTCACAAAGAGATTCAGAGGTGCAAAATAAGTCCCTGATCTTACCCCTTTTCTACAGGCAGAGCTCATCTTTCTTAACACGGTGTGATCTTCAGAAGACAAACCAGCCACTGTCAGTGACTGAAGGTGAGCATTACTAATCCCTCTAAAGGATATCTGTTGAGACAAGACAGAACGTGAAACAGCAGCAAATGTCATTTTGGTTTAGGCAAATCTCCATCAGTTCAACTTCTGAATCAAGGTTTTTTATTGTGTACGCAATATAATTGTGCACAAAAAACAGGGTAAGAATTACAGGAATTATGGTTTCATAGTGTTGAGTTGCAAACAAACACAGAAACAAGAAATAGCAGCTGAAATAAGTGGGGAAATCAACTTCTCAACCAAGAAGCAAATTGATCTCCCTGTTAACTCTTTTACTTAAATGTGGTTAATAACAACAGTGGGGATATATTTCAAATAAGTGTGATAAAAGTTATATTTTTTTCCAAATGAAAAATATTTTTATGACTGTATTAGCAAAGGAAAGACTTAGAATATGTTCTAGTAAGTAGAAAGTTTTACACAAGTTTGTGGACAAGAAATCAAATGCTAGTAGACAACTTAAGCTGTGAGATTGAACACATCAATGAATTCTATCAAAAAGCTGTAGACAAACTCATTTGTATTAATGTGCTGTAGCCTGAGCGTGTAGAAATGTGAGCCATCAGAAAAAATGGCATTGGAATATTTCTGGAGTGTCAAACTTGAGGTTATTGTGTTTGGGAGTCTAAAATGCAGTGTGGATTTTGTTTGTCTTTTTTTTTTTTTTTTTTTTTTTAGAAAATAACAGATGCATGGAATTTTAAAGCTGTCTATTACACTCCATGTGATGACCTGTGAATATGAAAATAAAGTAGAGAATTAGGACTGCTTTTGTAGCTTTTGTGGGAGCATTGGCCTCAGATAGACAAGTTTCTGATAACTTATTCATTTTGACATTGAAGACAAAAACAAACCCAATGGCACATAAGGGAGAAAAATGACAGCAAAAACCTATGATAAGGGCATAACACAAGAACAGTAGGACATCTGCTAAGTGTGCATTGTTTTTCATTCTTAGACCAAGTAAGCAGAAAAAAAACCAAAAAAACCCCAGAGGCTTTCATAGCAGTAAGATGATAGGTTTCTTTCACCATGTGAGATCAACTTGGAAGTAAAAGCAAATTTTGTTGTTGACTTCAAGTACAGACAGAATTTTCTCTACTCCTCTTTTCTTATGAAGTGTAGAGATGGAAAATCAAGGAATGGCTGAAATTATTCAAGTGAAATCTAAGAGGATGCTGAGCTCATAGGGGCCAGGAAAATTGTTAGATTAATTTCAAGGATTTTAAACCTGTAGTAGATTCTATATTTGTGCTTTAGGAAAATAATTTGTATCTAGCAAGAAAGTCCATCTTCAGAATTTTGCTAATAAAAATCTTCCTGTGTTTCAGAGACCTTCATAAATGAAAACTGGCTCAGTTACCTGAAAATTGTTTAATTGTGCAAAGATTCATTGCATAACATTTTATGCTGAGAACACTGATATTTACCTCCTTAGAAAGTTAGTCGTAGTAGCTAAAGACACTTTTTGTCCTACTGAATGTGACTAAGTCACTCATTCCATGTTTTTTCTTTGGGTCTTCCCGAGGCATTTCTCTTTTTTTGACCTTTTGACTTGTCATTCTGCTGTTCATTTGCTTTTGCAATACCCAATTTTACAGACATATTATTAAAATTATTATTATTATACAGTAGGATTCCTATACTCCACACAGAAGACAAATAGAAAATGCCTTTGATGACTAATGGTATGTCTGTACAATCTATTTTGAAATACATTCCAGCATCCCATTATGGGAAAGGTAATGAAGTCAACTGAGTAGAACAGGTTCTGTTAAAATAAACAAAAATGCCAGTGGGGAATTTCTGCCCTATTTTGAGGCCAGATTGTTTAAAGAATTCTGCTGTTCTCACTTTTAAATAACTTCAATGAGATCTAAATTACTTAGGAGTTTGATTCCTGAATGTATTATTATCACCCTCACGTACTTCAGCAAATGCTTATAACACAGGTTTTTAAGCACAGTTTATAACTGGTGATGCTGTTAGGCAGAAGTGGGTAGTGCTGCCTTGCTTTTATCACTTCAGAATTTCCTTTTCTTGTAAATGTGTCACAGAGTGGTATAAAACGTACATTCGAAGTGATATAGGTTGCTGTGCTAATCAGTCCCAATTGTTCAAACTGACCAGGCTACACCATTTTCATACAGAGAAGATTATTTGTAATCTCTGAATATTGTCCTCAGTTGTATTTAAGACAAAAAGATACTCAAGACAGAAAGTATTCACAACTAAATTACTTCATATTTGCAGATAATAAGAAGCTGGCTCTTGAAATGTAGTTTTAAACCAGTAGGAACAGTTTTGGGTATCAAAAAGAAATTGTTCACTATTAGGAATTCTGTCTTTCTATAGACCCTGCATTATTTTTAATGTTCAGCTTCCCCTCTGAAATGCATGCTCCTGGGCTTATCCATTGTCTCATCTGACTGGCCCTAAAACATCCACTGAATAAAACATAGAGATTTTTCCTATAAAAAATTTCAATCTCAAAGGTAAAGAACATGAAAATAACATCATAATTCATTGATTTCACAAAATGACTTTAAAAGGATTCTTTAGTGATGTACGCTGTCTCCAATGATGGAATGTGTAGGTGGAAGATGGTGAAATCTCTAATTATAGAAAAGGTCTTAAAAACCCTTAAAAAGGTCTTTTTGATCCCTAAAACAGATAAAATTCCTTATCTTTTAAATTTTGACTAATACCATTTGTATTTTTCAGAACTTAGTACTTGGGGGAATATGTCAAGTACATACCTAACCTTTGAAAACAAAAGGTGTTAATTCTGTCTGTTAAATCCCACGTTAAGAGACAGTACATTGCAAGGAAGAAACACAGAATAAGGTTAAAGTTTCTTCACCCTGTCTTCAAACCAATCTCTCCTTCCTTTTTGCTCTGCAGGAAATATTATCACCTGATTCCTATCTGTCACAGATTTTATTTTGGTGTGGGTTTTTTTTTGTTTGTTTTTTGTTTTTTTGTTTTTTGTTTTTTGTTTTTTTTTCCCCTCACTGGATCCTGCAGCTAGAAGTTATCCTAATCCCACTTTCTGCCTGCCTGCTCTTATACCTGCCCAGGATGAGTGATAGACCTGCAGAAAATGTTGTCCCTTTTGCACTCCGCTTCTGATACAGACAGATAGTGAGGGTAAAGGCAGGGATTCACTCCTTTGCAGGCAGCCAGAAAGTGCATTACTCAACTCAAATATTCCAAATATATTTTAGAAACTTTTATATTAATTCTACTATCAGTCTGGCAGAGCTTTACAAGAGCAGTAACTAATTTTTCATGCAAAAACTGCTATTGTTTTAGAAAAATAAGTGCAACTGTTGACTGTCATTTCTTCATGAAATCCCAAAGCAATTAATGTTTGTGAGGAAAGAAAAGAATTTCACTGCTGATGTTTTTCTGGCTGTACATCTTAAGACAAAATAACTTCCTTGTCTGTTTATTTTTAATAAAAAGTATTCGTATGATTAAGCAAGTCAGCTTGTGTAACAAATTGCATTAGGCTGAGATTTTTTTGGGAATAGTATTTCCTCACTGCATCATCCTGTTGGATGCTACTACTGTCAGACTAACCCCTTGTGAATATTCTTGTTTAGAACAAATCAACACAGCCTTGGAAAGGAATGAATTATCAGAGCTTGCCTTTTGTGGGCCAAGCCAGGTAATTTGAAGCAAAGATATTTCAATTAACACTTGCCATTCACTATGTAAATTCTATTTGGAAGTACAAATTGTGTGAGTACAAATTCTTTTTGTTAAAAGGCAGCTGAATGGAGTAGCTCTCAAGTATTAAAAAGGCTTCCAATTCTTTTCTCAGTGAGATCTTCCCTTTAGTTTGTTTTACTTGGTAATGTATGAGCATTGCCATACATTAGTCCGCTACTCCTCTTATTATAATCTAAGCTTAGCCTAGAAAGAGTATATTGAGATCCCACATTAAATTTCACTCAAAAATGCTGATATATAAATACAGAAATCATAACATTGAACTCCAATATGTTTTCATTCCTTTACTTTCTGAGCAAAATCTATGCCAAAATGCAAAAGACAAGAGAAAATGGCCTTAAGCTGAGACAGGGGAGATTCAGAATAGGTGTAAGAAAAATTTTTTTTCACTATTAGGGTGGTCGTGCATTGGAATAAGTGTCCAGGGAAGCAGTGGAGTCACTGTCCCTGGAGGTGTTTGAGAGGCATCTGGATCTGGCGCTGGGTGATGTAGTTTGGTGATTTAGGGGTAGTGCTGGCTGGATGGTTTGACTGGATGATCTCGAAGGTCTCTTTCAACCTTGATGATTCAATGATTCTACGATTCTATTCCTTTTGGTAAATTATTTCCTCTGAAAGGAAATAATGGAAAACACACTTGCCATGTAGAAGTACCTGCAGAGAGTTTAATTAAAAATTTTATTTTTACTCAGGTAATTCATCACTAGGCATGCTAGGAGAATGATGGCAAAGGAGTATTGCTTTTTTGAACTGAATTATGGTTTCTTTCTTTCCCTACTCCTACCTTCATTTGCATCATAAAGCAAATGCAAACATATATTTTTAGTGCAAATATTGCCATTATTTTTAGTTGGAGTATACTACAGGAATATACTCCTAGTATGTGACTTCAATTCAAACTACTGTGATTTGAAATTGTAAAATATTCACGGTGCCTATATAGACATTTCAGAGTTTCCTTTTCTGCTATGTCTAAATAGAAATTAAGCACATAATTGAATTTGTTATTAACATATTTAAAATGCTAAATATGTTATATATTTTAAAATGTTAAATGTTATTTAACTAACCTCCCTCTAGGAAATAATTACACTGCATTAAGTTTGTACGTTTGATATTAGCACAGGTTTAATTTGAGCTAGCCATGAAGACACTCATTTAGTGCCTATTCAATCTTCCTGTAGTCCAGCTCATTGAGGTGATCTCCAAAATCAGGCTCATCTGATACTTCTGGCCACTCTTTTTCAGGATCTTTAGATCTTGACTTAGTAGAAAACATACTCTTCTGAAAAAACTAACTTGTGAAGTTTAACACAGACTATATGCTGTGAGGTTTTTCACTGAATAGTGGTCTTCCAAAGAAGACTGTATGAATTGAGCTTTTTCTTTTAATTTAAACAACGTCATTTTTCCTGATATCTTACTCTCTGGATCAGTGCAAATAACAGGGACAGAAACAAATTTGCGTTCTCTAGCCATAGATACTAGAGAAGATAGAAACATATGACAAAAGTATTCAACCAAAAAATATAGACAGTACAATTCTTTTTTTTAAAAATTGATTAATATTATCTTTTTATAAATGGGTGCACTGCAGTACAAAACATCTAGGGAAACATGCTCACTTCGATCAACTGTTTCATGCAAGAGAAGGAACAGAATAAACTGAAGAAGTTTAGAAAGTATTTTCACAGAGATAATTCTTGAATTCCAATTCATCTAAACCTGAAAGTTTTGATGTGTGTCATGATTCAGAAAAACTTAATTATAATCAGCTTTTTGTGTTACTCTGTAAATAATTAGTTCTCAATATTTTAAAGTTTATGACAAATGCAGACTCTTCTGTATTATTTTGCCTTTTATACATTTTTAAAACAAACATTTAAAAACAAACATACATTTTAAAATCAAATAGCCTTTGTTCATAAAGTCTTAAGTCATTATGACAGCGGGTACATTTCAGAGTAAACTGAGAACTGGGGAATTATTAGTCAAAATGAGTGATCACAAGGCAAAAGAAGAAACTAAAAGTGACAGATATGTGCTGGTATGTTACCGGGAATATATGTGTCCGGACTTTATTAGCTACTGTGGTTGCAACAAAGCACCATACACAGGAAACAAATGGGAGGAGGAGGGTTCATTGATTACCTCTTAAAACTTTAAGTAAAAAAATAATCAACAGCTCTAAAAAAGTTTTGGATTACTCGTCTATTAACTCCGTTATTCCAATTTACAAATCAAGCAGCAGCATAATTTTAATCCTAGTAGATATGTTACAGATAATCCAAGCAGTAAAACATACATATTACCTCCACAGGAATCTCACTTTGAGCCCATTTGCATGGTTGCATACAAAGCAGCCTGATTATGTATAAGCATAAAACAGTAACTATTATAATCAAATCTGCAGGAAATTTAAATGTGCTTTGAAATCCCTTTATGTTGTACATATTTGTGCAATAGCATGATCAGTGTTCAGCTAGTGGAATATTGTACATCAAGAATCATAGAACTTTTCTGTTACAGTTGTTTATATATATATATGCATGTAAATTCTCAGAAATGTTTTTTTGCAGGGATATTATGCTGCAACTATATACCTTTTTGTTAGCACTACTGATATTATTTTCTTCATGCTTATGTTTCCATCTCACTGTTGAAACCAAGCACACAGTAAGAGAATTATGTGTATGCTGGGCACAGTAACACCCTATTTTTATCAGAAAAAGCACTGAGAAGCCTATAGCTTTCCCATCATCATGAATAAACTGCTTCCAAACTCTATTTTATCCTGCTGACCTGCAGTATCCTGATGACCTGTATCATCATACCATATACCAGTCCCCCTCTTGAACTGTTGATAGCAGTGGAGTCCCAGTTCGTAGAAACATTCCTAATCAGGATGGCACTGCAGTGTCCTTAAAATTACCCCTATTTATGGGATTTAACTGCATGCCAGAACTTCTTTTAAAGATCCAAATGAAACATACCATTCCTTCAAGTCTGAAATAAGACAGTATTAGTACTGGTAATGGGGAATGAAACAACATGTGAATCAGAGCATCTTTGGAATTTGTATGAATTTGTGTTCCTGTGTATATTCTGACCATATTCTTGTGGTGGAAGTGTTATATGATTCAAGAACAAGGATCACAACATTGAAGTAACTCACCTGGAATTGTGTATTAATCGTGAATATACAAGTAGTGGTTTTCTTAATTTGGAATACATCTAGAATATCTAATTTTGGGTGGGTTTTTTGGTTTTGGGGTTTTTTTTGTTTGTTTGGTTGGTTTTTTTCTGAGAGAGAGACGCATGCTGACAGCAGCGTATAGCAGCATGATTTGAAAGTCTCTGTTTAATCACACTGAGACTTGTAAATGGAAAAAACTAGCTGTAGGACACCAAGCAGCAGAAAAACCCCAAGCAACTCCCATGCGGATGGAAAGCCACGTCATGGTATTTGTTTCAGCAGATTTACATTCTGTAATATTTCAATTTTCATTCCAGTTGTCATTAATATTTACTAGTACGTGTTGCTAGGCCTAGATTTTTCATTATTTTGGAATCACTGAAATCTTATATAAATTATTAATATATTCTAAAAAGACATATGTTTTCCCAGATGCTTTGGTGTATTAATTTGCATTTATGCAGAACAGAAGATTCATCCTGCAAATTATTGAAAAAATGTTAGTCAAATGGATGCAGCCTATGCCACATGAAGGTCCTAAAATGATGATTTTTCTGAAGGTGAAAGGGCATTTCTGGGGACACAACATGCCCATTACAAGATTTCTTAGGCACAGGAGAAGCAAATCCTCAGCCCACAGTGTCAGTTTTGGTAGATGTGTCTGCATTGCATCAGAAAGGCAAGCTCTTGATACCAGTTATCAAAACTTCCAGTGCTTTGGTTTGTGTGCATGTGGTATGGGAGTGCTCAAACTGGATTTCCTTTGGATGAAACTTGACTGGAAACTACATTCCATCTTTTAGTGGTTGTTCAGTTCATTAGATTTAAACCAATCCAAGGTTAGTCTTTAGTAGAAACATTTCAAATATGCTTAATTTAATTACATTCCCAACTCAACTGTTTCATGAACCAGACATGCTCCTGACCAACGTTTGTCCATGCAGATGTAGCCATAACACACTAGATTTCTACTTGCATCAACAGCTTGTATTATCCATAATATAATTAAGCTTGACCCAAATGGAGAATCTCATTCCTTGTATCTAAAAAGTCTTTGGTTCCTTAAAAAATTAGCGATTTCTTTTAAGAAAATCCTGGAATTTAATTACATAATGCCAGAGGGCACAGAATGTCAAGACATCTTTTAATTTAGTTTATTGATTTCATGTGAAATATAAATCAGGTTTGTTAGATTTGTTTAAAGCACAAGTTCTAGTTCAGCAGTAGATAAAAAAACCTCCAAACAACAAACAGAAAAATGCAAACCAACCAACCAAAGAAAACAAACATAAAAAGCCCCAAACCCCACAGCGAAACCAAAGCAAAAGCCCACACTTGCTTTGATGAAAGCTGACCTGCAAAGTGACCTGTCCTGTTTTACAACAATGCAGTCTGGAAGGAACTATGGTGGAAGAGGATATTGAGTTATATTTTTTTGCTTAAATCTTGGTTTTCACCCTAAAATCTGCAAAAGGGAAAAAAAAAAATCTCATCTCTTCTGTTTTTATAATGAACTACTCATAAATATAAAGGAGAGGTCTGGGAGTCTTCATGTCCATAAGTGGAAGGACCAGGAACTGAATACCAAGGAGGAAAATGGGCACATGGCGTGATTCCTGGGGTGTCCTGCACAGGGTGAGGAGTTGGACTCGATGATCCTGATGGGTCCCTTCCACCTCAGCGCATTCCATGATTAAATGAAATATCTTTTGCCTAATGATTAAGCAAGAATTCAGATTAGGCAGCAATAGCAAAACCAAATAAATTAATAAGGTTAAAGTAGTTACACTAATGTTAGACCCCAATTTTCTGCTTCACTCTTAGGATACGGACTTCAAGAAATGAACCTCATCCCGTTTGAAGTGCTTTAGTTTTGAAGGGTTGAATTTTCCATTTGCTACTCTCCCAGTTGTCCAAGCTTTTCAGGAAAACAATTGTTCAATGTCTATGATAAAACAAGAGGCAAAACTCAATGCATGATTTAGGTAGGCCTTATGTTTCAGAGGCATGTAGAAGTAGTAGAAACTACTGTCCTTAAATTCCAGTGAAAGATTAAAAATCTTTTTTAGATCTCCAATTTGTTTTTCTTTACAATTGCAATGTTTTTTTCCTTTGTGTATAACAAGATAAGATTGCTGCTTGAATAACAGAGATAATGTTTAATTTATCTGTTGGGAAAATGGGAAGAGAAAAACTTCTGAAAAGCAAAAGTATATGTTCCTTTTGTGTATGATTAAGAAAAAAACCCCCTGTATTTTTCCTGCCAGTTGTCTCTTGCATGATAGAAAACTACATGATAAAATCATACACTCCTTATCTTTTATATTCATTAAAAAATCCACTGAGTTACATATTTTAGGAATGTCTGAGCCTTTGAGTTAAAAGTGAGGGGTTCACGCAGTTTGCACAAGAAATGGCATTCTAATACCTTGAACTGAAAGAAATTCTGACCTAACAAGTCTTGTTTGGAAGGGGCTGCTTAGTTCTTACTTAGTTTAGTTGTTGGAGAATGTTGCAGAGCCCAGCTCAGGTTTCTTTTCATTCCCTCTCCGCACACTGCCATAGGTAAACACAAAGGAGATTACATAGAACAATCAAAAATTGAACTGTGTGAAGCTTCCCTCCTCTGCACACCCACTTTATGGCAGTGACTTTTTTTCACATTGTTATAAGCATTTTATAGTAGTAAGCTTGATCTGTGCCAGCAAGAGTAAGAATAAAGCCTAGGGCCATTACAAATTAAGCCCAAACTTTTAAAACCCTTTTTTTTTATTTTTTTTTTAAGATTTCTGTTGCCCACTGCTAAGTCAGCATATTTCCAATTTGTTGCCTGATCTACCAGTATTTTATTTTAAAATGCCCTGATTCAGTAGCAGCATTGGACATTTAGTGTTATAGAAAAGGTGGTTGAACTCCACTCTACGTTTGTTATGTAATTATGTGCCTGGGAACATTCCCTGTAGCTTGACTTAACCTTTATTGCTTTAGGCACTTTAATAACAAAACAGTTGCTACTGAATTAATCTGCACCTTTTTTTTTTTTTTTTTTTGAAATTGCCAGTGAATTCAGATGGTTTAAAAATAGTTCCACTTCTGTTTGGAGTGGTAGGCAGAGGGAAGAAAGGGTAGGCAAAAGTTCTGTATGGGTCTTATTATTAAGGCACACTGCAGGAAATCTAGTATTGTTAGCAAGTGAGAAAGCCTCCCATGCATACGTAATCTCTGTACAAATAACTCCCAAAGATCCACCTAGATAATGAAGCTTTAACATCTAACTGTACATGAAGTTGAAGAACAATGTTCTATTCTCTTCAACTCAATGTTCTTTGTAACTGCTTTGTGTTTGTCATCAATAATGCAACCAGTTGCAGCTGCCTTCATGTTGTACTGAGCTTTCATTAGCTCAACTATAACTTAATTCAAGCTTCTAGACTTTTTTTAATTCATACCTTTGAGTTAGAACAACTAATTCATTAAGTTTGAATTGTTTCGTCTATAAAAAGGTTTGTCTTTGCCAGTGAAATATATATGACTTATTTTATTCTATTTATATTAACAAACAAACAAACTAAAACAAAAAAACCCCAACAATCCACAGAAAAAGGAAAGAGAAGTGTGCCTGAAGAGATGCATGGAACCTGGTATTTACATACTGTGTGAAGCAATTTGGTGAGTAAATGGGGTCAATAATATAGTTTTTAGGATGAAACCAAGAGACAGAGAAGTGCAGATGAATGGTTTGTAAACTTCTTGAGTACAAATCAAATATTTAGAGAATGATTATGCTATGAATCATTACTTTGGCATATAGTGATTCCCCAATCACTGTTCATTCTTTCAAAGTGCTTTATTTACACATCATTCAAGTACCCTTTAACTATTTTTAAAGTATCAGTTAAATTTGATCTGTAGATAAAAAACCTGTAGATTTAAAAGGATAGAACACAGCTACCACAACCAGAGATAATAATGGGAAATTTAGCATTTAGCAATGAAAAACATATGATCTGATCTTTATAAATCAACCTGTATTCCACTGTTATTGTAATTGAACCTATTAAAAAAAAAAAAAAGAAGTTTTCTTATATTGAGGGGGAGAAAAAACCCCCACAGCCTTTACAGAAGTCTAATACAAGAAGATATGGAATGCATACCAAAAATATGACAATTTCTGTGGGTTTACTCAAGGTCCCAATCAAGCTTTATGGAAATATTCAGGTACAGAGTGCTTTGAAGTAGGTGACTCAGAGGTCTCTTTGTTCTGCCCCAACTTCCTACAGTGTTTACTAACCTAGAATTTTACATATCAGGGTATATTTTTAATATCTCCTGAGTATTTCTCAACCAAAGACTTCCCAGTTTATTTCCAATAAACTAATGGAGAATTTGCTTTTTACTACAATCTATCTTTTTTCCTTCACCTTTTCAGGTCAATTCCTCTTTCTCCAGCTCTAGCCAGGTAGTCCTTGCTCTCCCAGTTAAAGATGCAACCCACCTCAAGGTTTCTCACCTCCATTCCTGCTACAACAGTCCCTCTACCACAGGAATTTAATTTATGCGGAAACTCTTGCCAGTTCCAGGCAACTCTTCCTAATCCTATTCTATTTACATCTTCATCCAACTGCTGGCACTGTATTCTTGGCAAGGATTTTCTTCTCATTTACCTACCACTTCAGAGGCATACCTCTGACCTCTGTTTCTAACAGGGATTGAAAATAGTTTAATGAGTATCCTTAGCGGTTTCCAAAGGAAGTCAAAAGGGAAGAACACACCGACCTCTGACAGCCTGCAATTTTGAGCAGAAATCAAAATATTGTGTGAGAACAAAATATTCCTGACCTGAGAAGCTGTCTTGGCCTATTTTTAACTTATTACGTAAGTTTTCTGGCCTCAGGGGAGATTTATTAAGTATTGAACAACTAGTTACCTGAGGTACTAGGCCAAATGTAATGATTTCCCTTTTAACCACAACCCAGAGATATGAAGTGCTCTTTTTTAGTTTTAGTTTCCAAATTGCTGCTCTCCTTCTTGCATTCATACCACCTTCTATGGAGTAGTTGTAATTGCATTCTATTAGTAAAGCATATGCTCACATTTCAATGAAATTGTAAGTCTTTAGCTTCATGACTATATTGCTTTTCCTTTTCTCTGGTCAATTTTGAGAATGCAGTTTTTAATAGTTCCTTTTTTTCTGAGATATTTCTTTATTTCAATGAGATTTTATTCCAAGTTGAATTTCTGTTTCAAGTGGTTTATATTACTTCTACTTACATGTTAAAGCCATTCAGATTTAATATACCTTAAATACCCTGTAAAGAAAGTATACTTCATTTTAACAGTCCTATAAAAAGTAGTTCTGTCTTTCCAAGCTTAGAAAGCAGGTTTTCTGAACCACTGCCAGATGCCTAATATACTTTTCAATATTGTAAACATTCTGAATACATGTGGCTTATGTTGCTACAGATTTATTATAAGCTGATTCAGTTCCACATTCATTCATAAAACAGCTCACTATTTATGTAGCAATAATATCAGTAATATCAATTATAGCAATAATACGTTAGAATTTTCTATGTGTACATAAAATGCAAACAAAACCCATAAAAAATGGGTTTATACCCTGGTAATCATGGAAGAATAAAAACTTTCTTTTCTTTGAGAGGAAAAGTGGGTTTGTTGTAAGCAGATTCTTTCAGAGAGGTGAGGGTGCTCTGAGTGGAGAAGGCATGAGAAGAGAAACAAAATGTTCATTGACAAGAATTCATAAATCTACAGTCACTTCATTCCTAATTAAAAAGAAGAGAAAAGTAACAATAGCTGCACATTTGAAAACTGTTCTCTGCTGAACTCCAAACAGCAATCCATAGCTGTGCTTTGGTATCCTTTCAATAAACCAAATTTACAAACCTGTCAGTTCTTTGAAATACAAGAAGAATTCCTGGGAAAATTTAATGCTAAGAAGATTCTGCTCATTCAGATGTTTAGACCCAGACTGCATGAAGTAGTTCAGAAAAAAAAAGACATCATAAAAGGACGCCTTACTGTCTAGAGCATAGAGATTCTGCAAACTATTTTCTCTGAAGATTGAGGTATTGTCCCTTAACCTTGCTCAATTTCCTTAGAATTTTTCTGAACACAGTAAGCTACAGCTATATATTTTTTATTGCTTTTGCTATGCTGAATGACATTTCCCATGTTATTTCATTGTCATAGTGTATCATGGAATCATTCTGTCAGGTTTCATCATAGCTTGTGTAGTCCAAGATTAGTATGTAAAGAAAATGAAGCTTTATGTACGCAAACTACAAGTTTTCAGGATTGGGTTAATTTTTTAAAAAAATATATTTAAATATTCTTCTATGTTTTATATACATGCATATATATAAAAATTAAATATAAATGTTCATATATATATATTAAAAATTTCAAGATTAGAATTTTAAAACAGGCATTCTTTTGACATCATCTTGGTTTGTTGAGAGAACTGATAGAAAAATTACTTTCCTGTTTGCAAAGCAGGGAGACATAGAAGAGAATTGAGACATTTTAGTGATTTTGTTGTATTTCACATACACAATTTCCTGGTAAGAAATTCCAACTTATACTAAAAGGAAAGGGGGTTAATTTAATGCTAGGGGTTTTGGATAGGTGAGAGAAGTGCATGTACTTTATCATATCGCAAACCAAACATTTTATTACCTTACTATATTTATGGGTATTGCATCAATATATTACGTAAAGATTCAATAAAGGGGAAAGAATAGGAAAGAATAACTGCTGTAAATTTGGTTATAAAGCACAAACTTATGCCTGCTTTTACTCTGCTAGTAACCTATTCCTGAAATAGGGCTACAGACCAGGAGATAAGAAGCACAGGCTTTTACAGTCGTGCTGAATTCTTTACTCCTGATCCAAACTATTTCTTATCCGGAAAGAATTAGACTCCATTTGTGGAATATTGGATGAATTTGGCCCATTTTTTCATGCTACTCTACAGCAAGTATTAACTTCTCTTCCCCTTTCTTACTAGTTGCGCTTATCAGTAGTTTATTCATCTGTAACCTTACTCTGAAGTAAGCCCTCCTGTTACTGGAACATTTGCTCAACTTCCCATGAATAATAATGCTTTCCTGTAAATTCTGAAGAGTATATTTGTAAATTCGTATAGTTGGTGAAAGAGATTTAATTTGAATTCTACTGGTTAATGCTGAATGACAGAATGAAAGTGTCTAATTAAACTTTGCTTTGGATTTACTTCTAAAATTCTACCACAAAAAAGCCCTACCCTGTCAGGAAATACCTGAAATTTCAGGGCTGGAGGGAATGTCAGGGGTGGCCAGATATGATGCTGATGACATTGTTCTTCTTGTATGCTACTGATCAAAGAAGCTGTTGTGACAACTATGTTAATTCAGTGTATCCGTGGAATAGGCCTTTTATTATTACTGTTTTCTGTATTTCTGTTGGTGCATCTCAGAGCACTGTCAGCTACCAGGAAATTTAAACACAAAGCTTGCAGTTACATTCTTGGTTGAGGAAGGATCATGAGGAATACCATGCCACACACCTTTGCATTTATTTGGCTCCCATTCATTTAGAATCTTAAACACTGAGAGACAAATTTACTAATTCTGTGTTAACTGCTATTTTAGCTAACCTACTAGACATTGTAGGTCTCTTGCTGAATGAAAAAAACAGGCTTTCACGTTGAGTTTAAGCACTGATACAAGAGCAGTAAAGGAGTCTTTAGCCAGTCCTTTGCCATTATCACTGGCTCATGAAATACTGGCATGAAGCATCCTGCAGAATGAGTTCTGGAGATCTGTATGCTGCCCTTACACACTGCCAGAGTTTCAGACTATTTGTGGAGGAGGCACATTCAGAAGCACATAACATATACAAAATCTTCTTGCTTGCATGTTTCGTTTGAAAACAGAAAGCCTGTAATGCACAAAGGGACAAAATACTTAAATCCTGGGCAAGCTTTTAATAGCACAAGTCATCACTGAAGAATAACCTGAACAATAGGTCAATCTGACTGGAATTAAGATCCTATGATTTAACTGCAGGGGTCATGACAATTGGTTTTTCTGTGGGCCATGCAGAGATTAAGCTACAGAAGAACCAGTGATGGGTAGATTATACAGACAATAACTTCTGACCTAGCTGATGTTGTATTTTCCTCTTACTTCCTCATATTTCCCATGTATTTTCCTGAATCAGGAAGCAGAGTCAGTCACAGAAAGTGAGGTAAGTGAGCAAGATTTTCCAGAAAGCTAGCAGCTCGTTTAACAAAATAGATGTGAGGGATTTTGGACTGTTTTCCTGCAGAAACAAACACATGTAAAAGAACAAAGTTCAGTAAAAGGAGCTTGAGATATGGCAAACATTTCATTAAATGGACACAAATATGTTTAAATTAGAACTAAAAAGAAAATGGACTAAGTCAGTAAGGTTAAAAGATAACCTTCCAATGGGAAGAACACAGGGTAAATAACCCAAATAATTTTGAGATAAAAAATTATAAACTTGTGAACAAGTTGAATACGACAAGGTTGCAAGAAAATTACTGTAGAGTTCTTTTCTGGTTATCTGTAATGAAGAGAATAATCTTTTTCTTATTCTTAGTATCAGAAGATTCTGGCTCTTGATTTAAGGCTGTTTCCATTAGTGTCATGTGTATTGCTATTAAGTCAGGCTTAAAAACAACTGTTGGCTTCATGTGATGGTTTGGTGGGGTTTTTTTGTGGGTTTGCTTGTTTGCTTGTTTTAATTTGTTTGGTTTTGTTTTGGTTTTAGGGTTTCTTGATTTGGTTTTCTGTTATAAAAATGTAATTAAAGTTCAATCAGACAAAAGGAAAAACAAAAAATCAAAAAGAAGGGAACCAGGGAGAACTGACCAACTCTTCTATTAAGAGCTGGAAAACTGAAAATCTAATATAAAGCAAATAGTGGGAAAATGAAACCATTTAGTCTCTGCATACACTTGCAAAATTTCAATACATTTAAGCAGAAACAAATCAGGACATCTGGACTTCTGTTTAGGGTTTTGTACATCAGTATACCTGCAAACTATTATGAATTGCTGACAGGAATATTAACATTCATTATCCTCCAGTTTATAATCGAAGAACTAAATGAGTATACTACATTAACCTCAGAGAGTACATTGATTGTGCGGATTTAGGGCAATTACAAGTGTTTTAAACATGAGAAATATCGAAGCTTTTGTTATTAGAACAGAACTGTGAAGAAATATGCCAGCTCAATGTTAGAAAATTACTTTTTAATATAGAGTAGTGTAAAATAGATTCTATTTTGCAAGAAAACAGCCTGAGGAAAGAAAACAGTTTGCTAATAGAATGCTGTGCCTTCTTTCTTATTTCTCAATATATATTAAGAATTTAGAATATCCTGAAGACTGTAAGCTGATAAACTAACTTTACATCTGTAGAGAACATATTCAGGAATAAAATCTAATTTTCAATTTCAACTGTTATCACGTTGCATGATTTTATAAAATATGACATGACTTACTTTCCCTTTATAATTTGTTTTCAATCTGGCTTTTGTGTTATGGCCAAGTTGTGTGGCCCTTTTCATCAAACTACAGGAGTTATTCTGTGATTTTTCAGAGAGATAACGTGAAGACTGCAGGTAGCTCATTGGTAGGATGAAGTAAGGGGTTACTAGGTGATTCTTTTCAGCATGAAATATTCAGATTGAGTTATGTTCATTTCAGTAGATACCGTGTAGAAGATCTGATGAGCGAATTATTTTCTGTTGGTTTCTTTATTTCTGAGTTATGCATGAATTCATACACTCAGAGCAAAAGCATTAACGAAGAAAGAGATGTCTTGTCTCTCATTTATAACACCATAGGCTAAATACTGGACTCAGTACAGTCTTCACACTAGGTCCTTGTGTTCTCCCTATGCTGGACAAAACTATTTTCTGGGAGTCCAGAAAACAGTTTCTGTTTTCCACACGATGTTCTTTGGGTCTCGTGAAATCTGCTGTTCCCCAGTAACTTCACTCAGGAGGAATAAAGAGAGTCGCAGAGAGGAACTAAAAATGGCAGGGGGAAAGCCAGGATTTCTGCACCATATTAAAGGACATTCATAGATACGGGAAAATTTTGGTTTCATGGAGCTTTTTTTGAGTGACATTGGAAGAATAAACTTGTCACCTGAAAGAGATAATGGCTATAAGGATGAATCAGGATCACTGTATATCCAGCAACTAAAAGTTGTGGGTTTTTTTTAAGAAAATCTTATCTTGCACTTAGGATAGGGAATTTTAACTGTAGTGAATACATTCTATACAGATATTCAGGAGGAAAATTTAATAAGGAAAGTAGATATCAGAAATACGTCTGAAATAAATAATAACTACTTATTTTAAGACCAGCCTGATGAGCTGATTACAGCTGTCATGTGTTCTGAGTGACAATAACAAGCACCATTGTCAAACAACTCAGTGAGTGAACTGAATCACAAATATTTTTTTTGTTACATTTCAACAGCAAAGCTCAAAATGATTGAATTTGTAATTTATTTGATTGAATGCAACCATTTTAATTTATACCATGCATCATAAAAAATGGACTGGTTTGTTTTGGGTTAGATTGATTGGGAGAATGCCATGAAATGCCATTTGGAATAATATTTCATTACTTATGATGCATACATTCTGTCCTTCGTGTCTGTTTGAGATCATTATACTGAAACACAACAGTTTACAAATACTTGTTGTACATATAAATTGACCATGTTTGAAATATATTTTATCGGTGCCAAATTTTGGTCTATGGAAACAAACTACTGAGAAAAAGCATGCTCACAATTTTCTTTATTTAATAATTTTACTGTGACAGTTCAGGAAAAATAGTAGGTTGTAATATTCAGATGGGAAAATATTAACTCTCTGTCTGTGTCCTCTGTACTGTTGCATATGATTCTTTCTGGCTTATGTGAGTGAAGACATCACCTCCATTTGCTCTTGTTTCACTTCTGTATTCGTATTACAACCTTCATCCACACTGTTGATTCTCTGTTGTAAAAATACAAGACTACCTCTGATTTAAGGACTACCTCTGATTTCTTATTTTTGTAGTAGATTATATCTTTTTAGAGATTATTATTTTATTATGCTTATTGCTATATAACTTTCCCATCTTTAGTGGCTCTAAGTAATGACGATATTTTAGAAGCTACTGACACATGGAATTCTCCTGAAAATGCAAGTACCTGACCACTATCTCTCAGTTCTAACTAACAGAGTGGTGATTTTTTTTGAATAAGCCTCTCCTGACTGTAGGCCATTTGTTTGTGTTGAGTATAGGAAAAGTTTGGTTGGCTTTTTTGGCCTAATTACTGCTGAAACATAATCACTATGGGCACATACATTTACTACCTCATGATAACACTGTATTGTTCATAGAAGGTTTGCCGTAGAAAAATCCTAAATTTTTTTTTTTTGGTCATAGATCACACAGCTTTACTTTGACCATCTGGGCCCTAGGAAAGAAAATGTAATTACCATCTCACCTTGTGTTAGTTCTGAAGAATGAAGACAATGTAAAAATGTCTTCAAAATAATTGAGGGTCAAATAGGTGCACTCACATGAATTTACCTTACTTGTAAGAACATCTGAACTTAGAGACAAGTTTTCCACAGGACATTGTCAGGTTTTCTAAGAAACCTACATCGCCAATAATGAAATCTCAAGGAAGAGAAAGTGTTATTAAATATGGCATATGTGCATGCATCTCAACTACGCAGGAGGATGTGAGATAGAAACTGACTGCAAATGCTTGTGTTCATTCTTTGATTATGCTTCATGATAGAAGCGTGTGTATCAATTTTTTATACTTTGTAGATTTAGTTATGACATAAGTAGAATGCTTGGGAGGATAGAACTGCTGCAGGTTTTAGGGCTATTGTTTCTGGGTTATTCTCTGGACTATATAGGATATAAATTTTCTTGATTTATACATTGTTTTGCCAGTCACCATTTTTAAGGGAGTATTTCTGTACTTGTAAGTCTTGACCCTTGGGAAACTCAAAATGTAAGCATTAAACTGATTTGATCTTTTGATACTTTCATAAAACCTTCTCACACAATCATGTCTATGTAATTCCATGCAAGATATACAACAGCAACCAGGACTGCCTGCAAAAAGAGCAGCTGTCTAAACATCAAGTATCATGATAAAACAAAAATTGTGTATTCAGAAGAGCTGCTTGTAATGATTTGTGCAAATTTTTATGCTTTTGTGTTTTTATGCTCTTTGAATGTAATTGGAGACAGCAGCTGAGAAAGTTAAATAGAGAGAGGGGTAAGAAGCTTCCGCCCCTTAAAATAAACCTTGTTATAATATTTGTTGCCTTCGGTGCTCCGTTTTGTTTCCTTCCCTTTCCTCTGGATGCATCACATGTTCTACATGATTACAGATGGAAAAAACTCATATAGAGCATGGTGACCATAAAATTAAAAACATTTGCAATGGGTATTGTATTTCTGTTCAAAAACAATTATGGAACTCTAGTTTAGCTTGTTCTGTAGTAGGTAGTCTGTAATAATTGGTTCTTACAGGAAGTGGACAAGAGAGTCCTTAAAAAGAGTGTGAATAGTAATCCTGTCTTACCCTGGTGCTTCAAACTATAAAGACACAATAAACATGTAATTATATTATCAAGAGCTAAAGAATGTTGTCAAATTGGTGCTACTACTACAAAGAAGCAAAGTTGTGGTTAAATGAAATTTGATCAGATTTTAGTATTGGTTTAAGAGTGAATTCTTATGGTGCTTCTTCTGTTCTGGTGTTCTTCAATTTTGTTAAATCAGGACTTCCTTTTGGTTTCATTTTTCACTGCCTTCTGTTACCACAAGTCACTTTTCTGTGGTTTATACATGTTCTGCAGAGCTCACTGAATCAGAGGTTTTATCGCCTCATGTTATCACGTCTCCCACAGACACCAACAGTCACTTGATGTTTCCTCCTACTTGTTGCAGACTTCAGCCCATTTCAGTGTGGTTTTTTATCATTACTGAATTGGATCAAAGGCAAGTATCTAATTCTTTTTAACAAGGGCAACTTTTTTTTTTAATTTCTTTTTTTTTTTTATTTCTTTATCTATTTTGGCAATTTTCCTGAATCTAAAATGTTTTCTGAATAACAATTCCTCCCACTTATTACGTAAAACAGATTGCAACTAGTGATGTGCTACAAAAGATTTTAGAAAAACTGTCGTCATTTTAGCCTTGTGATATTGCTGCATAGGCTGTTTGATCCATTTTAAACGCTGGAGTCTAGTTTGTTGACCAGTTCAACACAGAGCTGATATAATTCTTCATTCTCTAGAAAAAAATACAGTGTGTGAACATGTCCTCCAGATGTTCCTCCTTTTAGCTGCCCAGTGTGAATGTTCTTGTTACTTGACAGAGTAGGAGTTAGTCATATTTTCAGAGCCTAGGGCAGCATAGAGTGAAATGAACAGATAAAATAATATAAAGTGTCATGCATTTTACAGACAGAATGGCTGGATGCCCATGGGAGCCCTGATACTTCTAGCAATATTTCAGAACAATCCACAGAATCAAAAATTTGTGAAAACTCTGATGTAACCTGCAGAAATTCAATAAACAAATGCAAGGAAAAACTACACCACAAGTTCAGAAAAAGAGTCTATGATATTGATACTAGAAAGAATCCAGAAAACGGCCATGAAATAAGGGATTGTAGCATCTTTCCTCTGAAGAGAGGCTGAGAGGGCTGGAACTGCTCAGCTTAGAGAAGAGAAGGCTCAAGAGGAATCTCATCAGTGTGTGCAAATGTCTGAAGAGAGGTTGTAAAGAAGGCACAGACAGACTCTTTTCAGTGGTGTCCAGTGACTGGATAAGGGGCAATGAACACAAGCTGAAAAATAGAAGGGTGTCTCTGCACATTTTCTCTGTTGCCCAGAGAAGTTATGGATGCTCTCTTCTTGGAAGTGTTCAAGGCTGGGTTGGATGGGGCTTCAAGCAATTGGTCTAGTGGAAGATGTCACTTCTCATGGCAGGGGGGACTAGATGGCCTTTAAGCTGATCCCTTCCAACTCAGGTCATTCTATGATTCTATGGTCAGGAAACACTATTTTACTGTGGGGGTAACTGAGCACTGACACAAGTTTCACAGAGAAGGAGGGGAACTTCCCTTCTTGAAGATATTCAAAAGGTGTCTGGAAATGGTCCTGGACAAGTGTGCTAGGTGGTCCTTCCTGAGCAGGATGTTTGAACCTTATCACTTCCAGAGGTCCCTTTCAGCCTCAATCAGTCTGTAAGTTTTTGATTCTACTTTGAAATTATTTTTCCACGTATCATTCATTCAGCGCCAATATGTACAGTGTTAATATGTGAAATTCTGTTCTGCTCTGTTTTGGTGAATCTTATCAGAGAGATGATGGGCAGTGATTGATCTAGCTAACAATTACTTTTAGTGTGTTTTGGTTTTTTTTAATTATGCAAATAAAGACCGGAAACACCACATAGTAGAAACTTAAGGAGTTACACAACAGTACATGGTATATTTGTTAGAGTTTTGTGCATATGCCCTGCCCCTCCATCTGTGTTGTAACCACAAAGGGATGATCTATTATTATGATTGCTTTTACTTGTAAAGTAGCAGCATAAGACGCCAACATTCTTCTCTTCAGTTCCCTTTGCTTTTTGAGTCCGGTGAACTTTGTAAGGTAGAGATCAGTATGAATGTTTCTATTTTATGAGCAGAGGTATTTTTAAACTATTAATTCATTATGTCATTATTTTACTGTCAAGGTGCTAGAGGGAGGCTACAACATTCTTCATTTCCCTTCTCCCAGTCTGTTTTCACAGCAGCTTTAAATTGTATCTACAAATGATTTTTTCTTTATTAATTTAACAATTTTTTCCCTACCACTGCCTAAAAGGGAGATCCTAGACTTCTTTCATCTCCATGTACATCAGATGGGAGATGGAGTATTTTTATTTCAGGCAGGTGTTACCTATCTATCATTACATAAACACACTCAAATGCATTTACCTTCCTGTCCCAGTTTAAATGAGACAAGGGTCTTTTGCTGAGGATGAGTTATGAGAAAAGACCCAAACTCCTTCCTCTAAG